>JAGFNQ010007793.1:111274-358559 GCA_024364735.1 Boesenbergia rotunda | reverse complement strand
GAATTTGTGATGGATCACAACTAGTGATTATCTCTAAATGTGCAAATGTGAAGTATTGAAATTATCCCTAGTCGATGAATTGATAAAAACGGACACTATCAATTCTGTTGAGACTAGCATGGGTTATTCTCTAATCAGCTGATTCTCACTGGCTGGTGACATTGGGATGTCCGGAGATAAACATGGATGCTAGTTAAGGGAACTAGTTCATTGGAGTGACTAGCTGTAAGACTTCATATGGGAATCTACATGTAGATATGTCAATGAAGTTCTTACTGTAGCTTAAGTGCGATGTTCCTTTGACTTGCGGTGTTCAAGTCATCTTGGTCATGGAGATTTATACTTTAATATCTTAAGCAAGCATCTCCAAGGAGGTGTGGACCCAGGATGATTGGGTATAAGCCGAAGTGCCCGAAGATGTTTGAATAGCCTACAAAGGATTCACCACTCCTTGCGAGGAGATGTATACCCAGGCCTATCGTCGGATTGTTACTCAGAAATCTCTGGCCAGAGTATATCATGTTTAGAGTGCGAGTCTCTAAAATACATGAGAGTAATTAGAAATCCAATGGACGAGAAAGACACTACTTGGGCTAGGTGTGACGTAGTCAGCCTAGTGGGGACTGACACCATAGACCGTGTCCTGAACCAAGTGGGTATAAGGTGGTGAAGGGAATGAGGCACAATTCATTAGAGCTGCTGAAGGGTTTCAGAATAATTTCTTCTGAGGTCAAACCGTTGATCTTTCGATTAATTGGGGATCATGATGTACTACTAGGTGCCACTCATGATCGTTCTATAATTAGTTAATTATAGACGGCCAACATAAATCGAAAGCCTATTTAGTCACACGCACTACGAGTAATCCGAGGGATTTAAAACGAGTTGAAAATTGGATTTTCGATCAAGAGAAATAAGTCGAATCTGAGTTAGTCAGAGGCGCAATGGAAGCTAAAAATGGCTAAGTCTTTTGAAGGCTTTTTGGGCGAATTAAATGAATTTAATTCGCGGCGGTTCGGGTTGGTTTGGCCGGCCAAAGAGGGTGCCAAAACCCCCTTTGGTGACCGGCCACAATAAGAGGAGAAAACCAATTAATTTGGTTTAATTAATAAAATAAATCTAGTGCGATTTATTTTATAAATTATGGATAAATAAATTTGTATAAAGAAATTTATATAAATAAAATTTATAGAAATTTATTCTTTTATGGAAGATTAAAATAATCCATGAATTGGTTTATTTTAATTTTATAAAATCAATTATGAATTGATTTTTTTCATAATAAGAAAGTTTATAAATTTCTTATAAAAATTTATTCCATAATTTAAAGAGAAGAGGAATTAGTTTTATTATAAATTAGTTTATAATAAAGACTCGGTTTAAACGGAATAATTAATAAGAAAATTTATAAGATAAATTTCTTATAACTAATTCCGTTAATTCGGTTTAGAGGGAGACTTAGCAAAGGAGTTGCTACTATATAAAGGAACCAAAGGCTAGCCCTTAATTCCAATCATGAGATTAATTATTCTCTCCCTCTCTCTCTTAATCTCTCTTCTCCTCTCCCTCTCCCTCTCTTGCCTAGGACCGGCGCCCAACCTTGTGGTTTAGGGCCGGCGCACCCAACCTACATCCAAGGTGAAGTTGGCGTGAGCTATCAAGAAGAAGGAGAACCCGAACACGAAGAAGAAGAAGCGGATAGCGACTCCTCTCTTCTCGGAATTCGATTCCGTTACTTCGTTGGTTAGTTTTCCATTATTTTCTCTTATTCTTCTAGTTGTGCCTTCCGAGAATCTAGTAGTTCTCGTCGGCACAAAACTCATGACTTTGCGAAGTCATCCCGAAGAGAACTCGGCGTGGACGCGAATAGAGGCGGAGCTTCCAAGGGACGCTACGGTTGGATCTCGTCCCTTTCTTCGAGTTACGCGAGGTACAAAGTAAATTAGTTTACTTTTGCGCAAAGTTTTAATTTATGATCATGTCCACACATCATAAGGTTGCATGCTAGATACGTGGTTAAAATAATTTGAAAAATTATTTTATGCTAATTCTTCCGCTGCACGTAAAAATTTAAAATTTTACGAACCCGTATCCTTGTCAACATGCAGCCGGTCCCAACAATCGGTCAACAGACCAATCAGGGAGCCCAGCAGTTTTCCTCCAGACCCTACTGTTCGTGTCCTGATCGATCAACCGACCGATCAGGAGCGCGTCTGATCGGTCACCCGACCGATCAGGATCCGCTCAGTCCGATCAGGCTGTAGCCTGATCGGTCTGGGTGCGATCAGATCGAACGGTGATCCGTTCAGATGCATTAAATTCTGGTTGGTGGACCGATCCACCAACCGATTAACTTCGCGAAAACCTCTTATCGGCCGAACCCTAGCGCCGAAAACCTCCCACTCGCACATCCTTTGCTTCGTGCGAAATCTCCTCAGTGCCTTCCCCTTCCTCTTGTGAGTGTCCTCTTGCGGCTCTGAGAAGATCTTCCGAGTCCCGTGACGTCTCTCTCTCGCGGAACAACCTTGCGACTAGTTCTTGCGCCGGGAGTCTCTTCCTGCGCACGTTTTCTTCCCCTCAAAACTGCAAGAATCTCTTCAATGGCACCGAAGTAAGTGTTTGGCTTCGTTTTTCTTTTCAAAAAGCTCATGAACTATGTGTTGTGAAGCTAATCATATTTTGGTTTTGCTCTTGCTGTTGTACCGTGATCCTATGATCTTGGCCCGTGACCTTACTTTCTCACCATATGATCAAAAATTCTTTTGATTTAATGTCTAACTTTTGATTAGGTGTTACCTTATTTGATCAATTCCTTGCCGTGATCTTCCTTTCCAAACTTCACCAATTGATCGAATCTATCTCATTGTTGTTCTCTTCTTGATCATTATGTCTTGGTTGTACTCTCTGATTGGGTCTTATCTGGTATGATCAATTTGTGATTCACTCTATGTTCATCTTGATCAAATTGCTTAAATCATGTGTATGACCAATTTAAATCTATAGAAAGTCTTCCAAGGGTAAGGAACCTATGGAGGATAGTTTTAAGGGCAAAGGCCCTTCGTCCTCTACACCTCCTCCGAGGCCTCCATCTCCCCCGCATCCTAGATTTCAGAACATTCTCTATGCCCTAGAATTTCATTGGCACAACTTCAAACTAATGTCATGTCGGTCAGTGGACCAAACTTTTGTTTATGAGCATTGTCCTACGGTGAGAGGAATCATTGAGTACTATGAGCTTCAAAACATCCTTTTCTTAGAAAGGCCAATCAATGTTGATTTGGTCTCTGAATTCTACAATAATCTGGCCAATGGGGAGGGCACGGGGTGGCGAACCCGTGTCGCCGGTGTCGATCTTGACTTTACCTTATCAGCCTTCACTATGTTTTTAGGTTGCCGTCGCTCCAATAATGACTTTTCGTTCTATCCCTATCTTCCTGACCCTCTTCCTGTCCCCTTTACTGGAGTCACTCCTGACTCCATCTATGAGCATTTTCTAGGCCACCCCAGGCCACGGGGTTCTGGTGCGCACACCCGTACGTTTCCCACGTTTCCTGCTCTTCATCTATCTCCCATTGATTATGTTCTGTTTAAGATTATCACAAATTGTCTTCTTCCAACTATGTCAAAGCATCTTGATGAGATCCATCCATTCCACTGCCTGATGCTTTACGGGATGCATCTGCAGTTAGATTTTGACATAGCACCGTCCATTTATTTCTCCATCATTGTTCATGGTCTGAGGTATGGCCAGACGATCTATATGCCATTTGGCCATATCATCACTGCCTGGCTGCAGTCCATTGGGATCGATGTTTCACAGGGTCATACTGTACCTACGGTGCGACAGGACTGTCGACTTGATCATCGCATGCTGGCCCAGTCTGGTATTGTTGTCAGATCACGAGGTTTGCGTTGGAAGAATCAGAGACACATGGGGGAGTTTCCAGGAGCAGCCCATTCCCAGGAGCAGCCCGCTGATATAGATGATTATGATGAGTGGGCTCCTGACCTCTGATGGCAGATTGCGGAGTTAGAGCGGATGCTGCAGCACGAATTGCATATCTCTGAGCTCTGGCGACAGGAGGTCCGCTCAGAGTTTCAGACTTTTGATCGCAGTCTCGATGCTTTAGCCTCTGATGTCTCTGAGATGGACTCCTTCCAGGACAGATGGTATGAAGAATGGTATCATCATACATTTCCTGATGGTGCATCTCCCAGTGGCCCTTCACCAGGAGATATCATCTACATTGATGATTTGGACGATGATCCAGCTGACGATTGACCACTCTATGTTCGTGTTTGATGTTTTTGACGGATGTGTACATCCTGACCTTTGTCTGTTCCATCTTGCTTAGGATGTTACTGTTTGTTGATGCCATGTTGTTTATATGAGTTTTATCTGCATGTTTGCTAATTTGTCATGTTCATGCTTATAATGTCATGTCTACTTGATACATATGAATGTTATGGCATACTCTGTGAGTTGTTACTTCATGTTCGTATGATGCATGTGCTTGCTATACCTTGCTCTGTATTTTTCACATGTGGTCATATGGTTATCTAAAAATCATACCTATCCTTGTTGATTTGGGATACCCCTAGGGTTGAGGGGGAGTTTGGTTTAAACTTATCAGCCCTTCTAGCCCCTTTTCGGTGTTCGACAAAGGGGGAGAGTGTTGGTTGGTTAAGTTTAGGATGATCATGTTGTAGGGGGAGGATCCTGATTCTCCTATGATTCTGGATTTGAAGAAATGGATTGAGAATCCCTAAACTTAGATTGGGTTGTCAAACAACAAAAAGGAGGAGATTGTTGATGCAGTCTGACCCTGATTGTTGTTTTGGTGTTGACACCGATTTAAGTTTAGGTTGATGATTATTGATTATGATTAAGCCCTGATCGGGGATCAGGCATGGTATGGAAAATCCTAGTCTAGAGGGCTAAGTGTTGGAAAATCCTAACCTGGGGGGTTAGGTGTTGAAAATCCTAGCTTGGAGGGCTAGGTGTATGAAAAGTCCTAATTCGGAAGAGGTGGGTGAAAAGTCCTAGCTTGGAGGGCTAGGTGAAAAGTCCTAACTTGGAGGGTTAGGTGCAAATTCCCATCTTGGAGAATTAGGTGAAAAAGTCCTGGCTTGGAGGGTCAGGTCCTAGCTTGGAGAGCTAGGTTTGGAAAGTCCTAATCCGGAAGAGTTGGGTGAAAAGTCCTAGCTTGGAGGGCTAGGTGAAAAGTCCTAGCTTGGAGGGCTAGGTGAAAAGTCCTAACTTGAAGGGTTAGGTGCAAATTTCCAACTTGGAGGGTTAGGTGAAAAATCCTTAGCTTGGAGGGCTAAGTTGGAAGAGAACTTAGCTTGGAGGGCTAAGTTTACGTCCCTGGATCGGTCTGGTGATCGGTCAGGGAAGCTGGCACGCTGCCCTGTTGTGGATCGGTCTGGTGACCGATCCAGCAACGACTGATCGGTCTGGTGACCGATCAGGGAGCACACAGTGAGGTTGGGAACCTACTGTACTGCTCCTGATCGATCCGGTGACCGATCAGGGAGTGTGTGTTTCACCTACTGCTTGGCTCCTGATCGGTCGGGTGACCGATCAGGGAGCGAACAGTTGAGGTTGAGTTCCCTTGCTGATCTGAACCTGATCGGTCTGAAGACCGATCAGGATCACTGTGCAGATCGTTCCGGAGAACGATCCAGCATCGCAGGTTCCTCACTATAATCGATCAGGCTCTAGCCTGATCGGTCTAGTGACCGATCAGGAGGTCTGGACTGCGAAGCTCAGAAATCGCCCAAGAAAGGGGTGGATCGTTCGGGTGATCGATCCACAACCTGGGATCGGTCTGGTGATCGATCCATGAGAAGTCACAAAGAAATCACAATTTCTAATTGAGCGTTGGGGACCGATCAGGACGGAGCCTGATCGGTCTGGACCTAGCCTGATCGGTCTGGTGACCGATCAGGAGTCGCTCTGATCGGTCGGGTGACTGATCACTTTAATTCAAATTGCACTGTCAAATGCTCTGATCGCGTCTGACCGTATCCGATTCGCTGATGTTTGCCTCTGATATTTGATTTACTGTGTGATATACTGCTCTAACAGTCTGATTAAGCTGCAGGTGACAGGGGAGGATTCAAACACTCAAGGAGAAGTCAATGGAGGCTTTCCTTGGAGCAGGTTTGTCCATTTCTCATCTCAGGTTGCAACGGCTGGAGCTGCAGGACTGAAGCCGCTGACTGAAGCTTGGCTGAGGGAGCTCAGGAAGTTCAGTAAGGGTTCAGTGGTAGCTGGCGTTGGCAGTGAGGCAGCTGGAGGCTGCTGGAGATGAGGTCACTTGATGCTTAGTGGAGAAATAAAAGGGACGAGAGACAGCTTCGGTGAAGAGAGTTTCTACAGCTTGTGTTTTGAGTTGTTGCCGCCCTGAGTTCTCCACAACTGTTTGCTGTGCTCTTGAAGTTTCAATCATTCTGAGCAAGCGATCGAGAAGCAATCATCCATTACTTGAGTGCTTGAAGGAGAGAACAAGGAGCTGGGAGTCCGACAGTGGGAAGACACGAAGAAGGGTTCTTGCGTGAGATCGTCACTGGGTGGAGCTCAGGGAAGCTTGCTGTGTTCTTGTCCTTGCTGAGTGCTTGAGTAAGATCCTTCTTGTTGTTTCATTGAGCTTAAACATTTATCTGTGATTGAAACACTGTGGAGAGGTTTCTCCACCGAGAAGGAGGTTGCTTCATATCCGGTGATAACCGGGGCTTGATCTGCCGACGATCAAGGGATCGCCCACCTTAAGGGCACGCCAAGGAGTAGGGGCAAGTTATCCCCGAACCTTGTAAATTCTCCTGTTAGCGATCTTGCTAATCTTGCTAGTTAGTTTTCTGTTTTAGTTTCTGCACTTTCTGTTTTCCATACTTCCGCTGTGCTACTAACAACTTCAAGTGCAGAAACTTGCTAACTTCTTGAAGTGAAAAGTGATTGGCTATATTCACCCCCCCCCCTCTCTAGCCATCCCGTTTCCAACAATATTAAGCATCATTGGTAGTTCGTCTTAATGAACGAGTGTAACTGATCTTTTGACTTGAGACCTTCGTATATTCTATGTGTGGAGTTATGTACTTTGATGTCGTTAAAAGTAATCTTTAATTGGATTGTGATTAATACGGTAATTGGGTGCATGACAAAATGTAGAGAGAATAGTATTGAGTCAATAGAGGATTCATCGCTCTCTTGGATTTGGGAGTTAACATCCTGGTCGCTTGATAGAGATATTAGTGACTCAAAATCCATGACCATGGGAGGAATGCTTATCATTCAAGATGAGTCTATTATATCTTGGAAATCAAGTAAAACAATTAATTGGTGATGATGCATACTGCACCGAATTAATTGGGATGTAGGATAAAGATGAAGAGATTGAATTACACAGTAATCGGTTCGTGGAGGTTTTAGTTTATAACTAATATTCTATCACGTTGGGTGGCTAAAAACTGTTGCTAGACGGTTACCTTAGTCTGTGTATGGATTTACACTGCCTTCATGTATAGAACCTAGAGGGTCGCACGCATAACACACAGACGTGAACAGTATCTGTAGTTGATTATTTTAGTGGATACTAAAATTAATCAATTTATTATTTCTGAATGAGAATTAATTGGATTATTAATTATTTTTGAAATATCGGAAGCTAGAACGGATCAAGATCAAATATGGATTTATTTGATATAGAGAAGAGAGAGTAGAATTTATCTCTTATTCTCTTTGGAGAATTTGAAGAATCACAATTATTGTGGCAATAATGGAGAAGATGAAAAGTCTCTATTAATGAATATTAATGGAGAATTTAAAGAGTTGCATTCATTATAATTAATAGAGAAGATGAAGAATTACGTCTCTTCATCTTCCTTGGAGGCTATACATAGCCATCCTTGGAAGAAGACCGTAGCGGCTCTAAGGTCTTCTCTGTAGTCTCTCTTGTGCGAGCTCTCTTCATCTCTCCCGAGAACCCTTCGACAGCCTACTTCTTCTCTAGTTGGAGACGCATCTCCAGATCCATAGTGCATCCGAAAGAATACTGTCGATCCAAGTGGCTAGCACCTAACGGATCATCTAGTTCGTGATCTTGTGCGCGTGGATACCGCTAGAGGAGTCACACGTGGGGCTCTCATCTATTCGTGATATTATTCACAAATAAGCAAAGGATTACAAGGTATATTTTCAGTTTATGCTTGTTTTCACATCATTTTGTTTAGAACTATATGTACCACGAAAAGATCCATGATTTAAAAGCAGATTTTTGCTTTATTATAAATATTCCGCTGCGCTCAGAACCCAACAGAACCAAGAACAACTCAGACTTCATCGACAATGGAAGATATCAAAATCAATTTGATTTTATTCATCAATTAAGCAAAGTTTAATTATCATACTAAGTTAATAAAATTAACTCTTTATTACAAGAGTGATTAATATAGAATTATATAAAATTTAATTGTCTTTGTATTTAATGATGTGATGTATTAATTGTAGAAGGACGTGAAAGTATATATCTGAGTGTATAAATAGAACCTTGAAGAATAATAAGTAATAAATATTTCTCTTCATTGGGTCTTTCTCCTATCCTTTCTTACAAAGTTCTGCTATATTCTTGTTTCCTTATGCTATATCTACCAAAAATTTCAACAAATCTGGTATCAAAACCATATATATCAATGACTTCGACGAGTTCCTTCCAAGCGTCAAAGTTAACCAAAGATAACTATTGAATATGGAGTATACAAATGGAGGCTCTATTATATTCCCTTGGTACTATAGCCGAAACAAGCGATGAGAATGAGCAAGCTCCTAAGACAATGAACAAAAATGATTAACTAGGTAACAATTGAACCTGGATCGACCAGTCCGACCCCACAGAAGTTTTCCACCGACCATTAAGGTAAATCCGGGAAGTGCACATGGAAGCTCATCTTGATATCCATCATTCTCAAGTCCGTTACCCAGTAAGAGAAAAATCTCCAATAATATGCTGCAGCTAGTCTCAAAGTCTAGGTCCCTAATCTATCACTGGAAGGTCTAACCATGACATCCTGCTCCTGAGGGCAGCTCCTAAGACAATAAAGAAAAGAGAGAAGAATGCTTTATTCACTATCTATCAAGGAGTAGATGAAGTTATTTTTGAGTTGATTGCTCTAGGAACTACGTCATAAGAGATTTTGAAGATATTGAAAACAACATATGATGGAATAGATAAAGACGAAGTTGTTTTTGAGTTGATTGCTCTAGCAACAGCGTCATAAAAGGCTTGGAAGATATTGAAAATAACATATGATGGAGTAGATAAAGTAAAGAAGATTCGTTTACAAACCCTATAAGTTAATTTTGAAGCACTACAACAAGAGGCTTTAGAAATAATTTTTGATTATTTCTTCCGAGTTATCTTTTTTGTTCATCAAATGAGAAGAAATGATGAGGAACTAAAAGATGATCGAGTTGTTGAAAAGATCTTAGGCTACGTTTGGTAGGGGGTAATGTAATCCGGACTGTAATGTAATCAAGTTTGTAATGTAATGTAATGTAATCTTGATTACATTGTTATGTTTGGTAACGAGTTGTATGTAATCTTTGATAACCATTACAAGTTGGATTCTTTTGTTTGGTGAGGGGCAATCCATCCTGTAATGTAATCAAGATTGACGACCGACGACCGTCGCCGGGCGGCCGGTCACCATTGACCGGCCGGCGAACGCCAGCGACCGCCGCCGGCCGCCGCCGCCGGCGGCGACGGTCGCCGGCCGGTGGCGGTGGCGGTCGGCGGCCGGCCGCGGCCGCGGTCGCCGGCGACCGGCGGCGGTCGCCGGCGGCTGGCGGCTGGCGGCCGGCGGCGGCGGCGGTTGCCGGCGGCCGGCCGGCGGCGACCAACGACTGTCTCCGCCCGACCGACGACTTTACAAGCTGTAATGTAATCCAGATTACGGAGGTTTTGGTTTGTAATCCAGATTACAAATCATCAACCTCTTTTGTAATCGAGATTATATTACATTACAATCTTAAAGTGATTCCAAACAAAGGAATCCAACTTGTAATGTAATCTTGATTACATTACAGGGTGGATTACACCCTACCAAACGCAGCCTTAAGGTCTTTAGACTCGAAGTTTGATTTTTTAGCTGAGTGATCAAGGAACCAGCAGATTTGTAGGTGATGCTGTGGAAGAACTTATGAGATCCCTTTAAGCATAGAATATTAAAGAAAAGTAAAGGAAGAACTTTGGAACAAGCATTCTAAGTTAAACTATCATTTAAGTAGAATGAATCATTTAGAAGAGGTCCTCAATGAGGAATGGCTTCTACATGGAGAGGAAGAGATGGTCGTACTGCTAACTCTAATTGGCACACTCAAAATCAGAATGATGGAAATGAAGATAATCAAAAAGGCCATGGAAAAGGCTATGGTAGAAGCCGAGGTCAAGACTGTGGATGAGATAGAAACACTGGATGGAGGTATGATAAAACTAAATCTCAATGTTATATTTGCAAGAAGTATAGTCATCACTATAATGAATGTATTTATATAACACACTAACAATGAAGAAGAAAAAGTAAACTTTGTTAATAAGGAGGTGGACTAAAGGACTAGTACTATTAATGGCATGCGATGAGCCAGAATCTGTCCAACATATTACATGGTTTCTAGATACAAGAGCATCAAACTAGATATATGGGAGAAATGAGTTGTTCACAAAGCTTGTTAAGAGTTCACAAAGGCCAATTAAAGGAAAAAGGCGACATTCTATTTGAATTATAAAATAAAAAGAAGGATGTTTATTATTTTTTTGATATTAAAAATAATCTTTGGAGCATTGGTCAACTATTAGAGAAAAGATATGATATACAAATAAAGAACTTGGCTCTTAGTATTCGTGATAAAAGTAATAATCTTATTACTCATGTTACAATGACCAAGAACATAATGTTCCCACTGAAGTTAAGCATCATTGAAGAGAATTGCTTCAAGGCAAGCACTATAGATAGTTCCTCTTGGCATCTTCGATATAGACATCTAAATTTTGAGACATTAAAAAAAGGTAGATCCGCTACTTTAACGGCTCCCCTTGATCAGGTCGCACGAATATGGAGGGAGGTTCGTACAGGTACACAAATAACAAGTGCATAGTGGGATCACTACAAGAAAAAATGCTTTTAATGACATTGAAAAGTATCATCATATATTACTTATTCTGACATTTTTGATATAGTGACATTTGTTGGATCTTGGATGGCTAGAGAGGGGGGGTGAATGTAGCCAGACACTTAAACTTTGGCTCTTATCGAAATTTCTGCGACTCAAAGGTTTAGTAGCACAGCGGAAGCAATAAAACAGAGTATGCAGTAAACTAAATCCTAAGTTAATCACAAGAACAAGAACGTTAACAAGAGGATTTACAAGGTTCGGGGATAACTTGCCTCTACTCCTTGGCGTGCCCTTAAGGTGGGTGATGCCTTGATCATCGGCAGATCAAGCCCCGGTGAACACCGGATAAAATGCAACCTCCTTCTCGGTGGAGTAACCTCTCTACAGCGTTTCAACAAGGATAAATGTTTAAGCACAATGAAACACAAGAAAGATCTTACTTAGCACTTAGGACAGCAAAAACTCAGACAAACTTCTCCCGAGCTCCACTCAGCGCAGATCTCACGCAAGAATCCCCTTCTTCGTGTCTTCTCGCTGATGGACTCGCCAAGCCTTCTGACTCTTCTTCCCAATGCTCAAGTAACAGATGGTTGCTTCAAAGATCGCAGTTGCTTGCTCAAGATTGATGAAACAACCGATCGCACAAGCAAAGTATGAACTGATCGCGTGTATGTAGTATCTCTGTTAGAGTGAGTGTTGTAGAGACTTGTTCGCCACCAAGCGCTTAAGTCCTTGATAAGCACCATTTTATCGATTATTTTAATTGCTTAAATCCATGTTTGACCCATGTTTTTATTGCTTAATTATGATTTTACCCTAGGTTTTGGAACTTTATCTTATTTTGGACTTAATTGCAAAATTACATAATTTTTGGATTATTTGGCCACTAATTTTCTGATATATTTTTGTAGGCATGGAAGAATCCTGGACCTAGGGCATACTGGGTCAAACTTGAGTCGGAAGTGGAACCGGATCGAATTATCATGTTTTGGATTAATCCGGGCCGTCCGATTCAAGAGCGGCTAGATCTGAGCCATCCAGGACGATCTGAAGCAATCCGAGCTAGGGTTAGGGTTGATCAAGCTCTATGATCAAGATCTGAAGGTTTCATCCTAATCAGAGCTAGATCAACCGTTGGATCAAGCAAGGAGGGCTCTAGAGCGTCCATTCACAGATAGAGTTGATCTGGACCATCCGTTGCACATCTGGAGGATCCGAGCTACCACAAGGCAGATCCTGACCCCAGATCATCATCATAAAAGTTTGGCTCCAATCAGACCAAGATCTACCGTTGGATCTCCTCCGATCGATCTGAGCCGTCCATTGATTCCTATTTAATCAAAAACGCAGCTGCCTTTCTCCTCGTCGCGTCCTCGCCGCAGCTCGTTTGCCTTGGTTTCTTCCTCGTTTTTCTTCGTTTCTTCAGCAATTTCTTCGTTTTGAAGGCGTGACCACCTCGATTCGAGCTCATCCTTGAGTGACAGCAAGGATTTGGATTGAGGCTTAGCTTAATTTCGGTTATCAGCTGTAGTTTCAGTTTCTGAAATTTGTTCCATTACTGTCTTTGTATCAGGATATTTAGATCTCGTTTTCTAATCGTTTTGCTTAATTTAGGTTTATTTTCTGCAAGTAAATCAGCTAAGTGTGTTGTTCAGTGATCAATTGAATCTAATGGCAGTTCGTTTTTCTTTTAATTGTTGCGTGCCAACTACATAGTTGCGTGCCAACTACATAGTTCCTGCATTTATTTCGAGTTTAGTTTGTTCTTGAGTTCTAATTTCTGGAAGTGAGAGATAATGTTTAGTTACAAATGAATTCAGCTTTAGCTTGCTCTGCAACTGATCGATTCTGAAGTTAGCTCCATTGCTCTATTAAGTTTCAGCTAGTTTTGTGAATTTCAGCACTCGGTTTCCTTCTCAATTGCTGCAGTTACCCATTTCTGCATATCAGTTCAAGTTCTAAGATTTGACTCCATCTGAGTTTGATTTTGTATCCTTAGGTTGCTGAATTTTGTGACTGCATTCCAGATTATTTCTGCATTCATCTCTTCTAAATTCCTTTAGTTTCATTTGGTTTTGTATCAGATTTCCAAATTCTGAACATTCAGTCATCTCTGTAATTTCATCTGATAAATTCTGATGTGTATCAAGTAAACATGAGTTCTACTTAAGCTTCCTAGCCTTTAAGTTAGTGCATCAACTTCAGCTTGAATGTTTGCTTTGTGTCCAATTTGTTGTTGAACTTCTGCAATACTTCCTTCAGTCCTGCAAGTTCAGTTTTATTGTGGATTTGTGTCAAAATTGAACAGTTTCTGATCTGATTTCCTTGATTCTCTCCTTCAAATTTCTTCATTGCTAGTTTTGTTTCCAAGCTGAAGTGTAGCAGATTTTTTTTCTGCATCTTAATTGTTTCATTTCTGCCTTTGCACCAAAGTAGTTCTTGCACTGGTTTCAATTGCGAATTCAGCTATTGTGTTACTTCATTAGTTTAGCCCTTGATTTGCATTTGATAACACTTGTGTTTTGTCCAAATCCGGTTTAGCTGCCTAGGTAGACTAAGCTTTCATTGGTTAAGTTTATACATTGCATTTCCCTTGTTTAGTGCTTTACTTTAAGATTCTTCTATTTTCATTGCAATTTCAATTTCGATTGTATCCCAAAACCAAATTTGTTCCTTTGAAACCCCAAAACATAAACGACATAAACCAAGCGCGAATCAAATTATATCGACTAGTCCCCGAGAAAAATACGACCTGTGGCCCCTATATTACATTTTCATACTTTTGATTATAAAAGGGTTTCCAGCTTTCATTTATAAATTCTAAATTTGAGGCCCACATTCGTGACACATAGTTTGGGCCCGTCAGTCCTCCACTGATCGCAGGTCACCATCTCACTGCAGCCTCCAGCTGCTCACCTGCCAATGCCAGCTACCACTGAGCTCTCCCTGGACTCCCTGAGCTTCCCTCAGCTAAGCTCCAGTCAGCAGCTCCAGTCAGCAGCTCCAGCCGTTGCAACCTGAGATGGCAAATGGACAAACCTGCTCCAAGGAAAGGCTTCCATTGACTCTCCTTGAGTGTTTGAATCCATCCCTGTCACCTGCACACTTAATCAGAGCATTAGCACAGCATATCAACTATAGAATCAAGTATCAGAGGTTAAGCGCAGAGAATCAGATGTGTTTAGACGCGATCAGAGCGTCTGACTGCGTGTTTGAATTAAAGTGATTGGTCACCGGACCGATCAGGACTATCCCAGAATGATATTTTTATCTACATGATTCATGTTCTATTATGACATAAAAAATATCATATATTAATAAATATCTCACCCATTTTTAATATTTTCATGATATAAATATTTACGCATATAACTAATTAACATAAACACAAATAAAAATTTTAAATTGAAATCAAAGTGTTAATCAATAATTGTCAATTTTTTTACAATATAAGACTGTCAAATTGGTTACCTAAAAAAATATCTATGCACTAATTACAATCACAAATATACCCAATGTACTTAGTTTAAGAACTAGCAAAAAAATTAAGTCTCTCCTAAAGCAAAATATAACCAAACTTCCTGCTGCATCTTCAATCTTCAACCATCACATCTTGAACAAAATCCAATATTCTTGTCACCTACAAAAAAAATCATATATTAATTTGTATAAATCAAATAAAATTAAAATAAACAAATCTCGACAATACTGAAATCAAATATAGATTTCCCCTTTCTTCCAATGTAAAACTTGGCATGGCAGAGAAGAGTCTGCCAAGAAGAAATCTCTTTCATCATCAGGCATGTGCCCCTTACCCTACACAGTTAGTTTCACAAAAACTACAAGAGATGAGGCCAAGATTTGTTCATTCTGGGAACACCTTGAGAGTATGTGGCATCGCAAGATGCAACAACAAGGCAACACCAGTAATAATGATGTCATCTTGCAAGATATATAGCTAGGACAGGAGCATATATATATATATATATATATATATATATATATATATATATATATACTTACTTACTTTTGCTTAGAATATTAATTAACAAGGATCAAATCTGAATATTTGCTCAGAATGGAAAAAATATGAGACCTTGATGTAGTGTGAAGCTTGTCATCGTCAGACCACCCATGATGAGAGTTGAGACTACAGGAAGATACTGCATATGGATATCATCAAGCAAGCTTAAACTATAAACAGAAAGGCATTAAGGCAAAGAAACTAAATAGTTTGTTTTTTCTAAAAAAAAATGTAACTTGTAGTTCTCAAACTCTTGTCATTGTTACTTAACATTGACAAAATAATATGGCAAACACAACATGACGTCGTTTCAACAGAGCTAACAATCCACCAAGTAATCATTCCGTTGTAAAACAATGATACTAGTAGTTAAGGGATAAAATCACAAAAGTTTATAAAATGTGGGGAATATCTAGATGATCTTAAAGTTAAAGAGAAATTTAAAAAAAGAAGGTAAGGTAAAATAAAATTTCCTCAAGAATGAAACAATTAAAACTAATACAATGGCTTACTGGTAGAGAGTCAATCCCATTGACCTGAAACGGGCCGAAACCACTTTGGCTAAGCGTATAATGACCACTAATGAGATCCAATGCATCCTGTGAAAAAACATCATAAAAGTCATATCAAAGAATCTTATTAGATATTAATAAGGATCGCCAAAGTTTACTCCCGTTTTCAAGAACCTCTTGAAGTTTTAAAATAATCAAAAATCTGAACTGAAGTTGTAAACTTTTCAGATTCACCCCCTAACCGTTCACACTATTAATTTCTCTGACAGAATAATAATGTAGCAGCACTTTCTGTCAAGTGGGTATTTTGAAACTCTAGAAGGCATTTCGAAAGAAACTAAACTTTAGAAGGGAAATGAAAAATGATTACTAAAGGAGATAAATTGTAGAGAATTTCCTCATGATTTTTCCCTTTTTTAGGCTTAGAATGAAAAGATTAAAATACTAAAGATATATATTTAATGCAAAAAAATGCACTAGTACTTGAAAAAAGTGAAATTATTACTCTTTAGGTCAAGTAATCACGTACTTGTCGAATCCCATCATGAAAATTATTCAAATAATATCGAGTGAGAGCACTTATTCCATCCTTGATCATTCCACCTAAAATCTGCCTCCCGTATCTGTATGTATGAAACCAGAAGATGAGATATAGGCATTTGCAATGCATCAGATAGATGGAAGATATGATAAATGGAAATTGTAAACTCATGAACTTACCGTACTAGATCACCTTTTAGGGCATGTGTACAAGTGTACCCCAAGCTTATCTCATCACCTTGTTCAGCCCATACTAGCAAAAGTGATGATGTAAGAAAATCACTTTCTTGGAAGTAGAACAGAAAAGTAGATATGCAGAGTGTATTTTAGAATGATTCCTTACTGATCCTAAACATTTCATAGATGTCAGTGTGTGTAGATATACATTCACTTGATGAAAAAGCTCCCAGTTGCTGCAGCTATATGTTCAATGATTTCCGTGCCAGATAACTCTGCAATGAGGAATGGGATTATAAGGATTTTCTTTTTTAAAAAAAATAAAGGATGATGGAAAATAACTTTCCTAGTTCTTGTCATCTTAAACTTGAAGGCTATGACAAAAAGGAAAATGATGATTCACTATGAACAGATCAGCCACAACTGATCAACATCATTATCTAACCGTGTCTGTCTTAACATCAACTACATGATTTTCCCCCTCTATTGAGTTACAATTAAGGTTAAGATTCAAATTCAAGGGTTTAAGCACATTTTGATGTTGAGTATCTAGGGCTGCTGCAATCAACTCTCAACCTACTTCATCCAGAATTCGAACCAACATCCATGGTTTTGCATCAACCATAGGGAGATGCCAAATGAAATTAGACAAGAGACAATACCACCCACACTCTTTTGTTACTTGTATTATTATGGTGTAAATTACAATCCTTTTTTAAGTTTTAACCACAAATGAGCCTAAGAAAAAACATCAAAACCACTAGGAAGGGAAATCAATGCATTGGACAAGAATAGCAGGATCAAAGGCATGACCTACTGCAAAGATGCTAATGTATCAAAGACCGTGGTGGTGGTCACAACTCAAAATTAACTTGGTTTTTGGAACAAAATAAGAAACTTGAAACTAGAATTTCACTTGCAATCAAAAATGTAGGTCATAACCTCCTCGGGATCGACCCCTAGCCATTACGTCAAAAATGTCATGGGGCATTTTTGAGGCATTAAAGCTACTTTAAAAAATGACATGGTATTTGGATTGCCAAAGATTGAAAGTTCTAACCATCTATGTGAAATATGTTGATTTGGTCGGGTAGGATAGCCCGGTCCCACAATAGGGCTTAAGGCAAACAAGCGGACAGGGTCAGGATCAAATGCAGCCAGAAGGTCGCCCGGATGACCTTTTCATTTGATCGAGCACCCAAGGGCTCACCTTCTGCTCTGATCAAGTGCCAGTCGGCCACACCCATTGGCCGACCGGATGGTCGGGCACCCGAGAACGGCTCGTCAGGCACCTAAGAGCCACCTCCTATTCCGGTGATCGACCGAACGATCAGGCACCCAAGAACGGCTCACCAGGCACCTGAGTCATCCTACATTCTGGTAACCGAACACCGGTCGGTCACACCCATCGGCCGACCGGACGATCGGGCACCCAAGAACGGCTCGCCAAGCACCCAATAGCCACCTCCTGTTCCGGTGATCAAATGCCAATCGGCCAAACCCATCGGCCGACCGGACGATCGGGCACCCAAGAACGGCTCGCCAAGCACCCAATAGCCACCTCCTGTTCCGGTGATCAAATGCCAATCGGCCAGACCCATCGGCCGACCGGACGATCGGGCACCCAAGAACGGCTCGCCAGGCACCCAAGAGCCACCTCCTGTTCCGATGATCGAACGTCGGTCGACCATACCCATCGGCCGACCGGACGATCGGGCACCCAAGAACGGCTCGCCAGGCACCCAAGAGCCACCTCCTGTTCCGGTTATCGAACGTCGGTCGGCCATACCATTGACCGACCGGACGATCGGGCACCTAAGAACGGCTCGCCAGACACCTGAGTCATCTTACGTTCTAGTAACTGAGCGTCGGTTGGCCACACTCGTCGGCCAACCGGGCGATCAGGCACCCAAGAACGGCTCATCCCACCAAAAGGGGTCATCTCGTGTCCTAATGATCGAGTCTCGGTTGGTCGCCCCCCCTCCCCAACCGACCAGGCGGGATGGGGTTACAGAGCTAAGTGACAAATGGGGTGGGGTTAAGTCTCTGTGCTTAGAACCATTTAATGAGGATTATACACAGTCAGGTATGAACAGATACACAGAATCCCCTCATTATCAGCAAGGGGCATTAGTCGTAAGCACTCCCTCCCATACATCAAGCACTAATGCCAAAGGCCGGCTAACAAGAGAGACAGGTGAATGACCATTTGACAGCTCAATCTAGCCCTTGGGAAGACTGAACCTGCCAAAAGATCGAGTCATTTATGAGAGAAGATGGCAAAGACAGGAGGGGAGGTCTCTCATCCTATATAAGGATTGTCTGAAACTCTGAGAAGAGGATTGGCTCTTCCAGGATCACTACCTCCTCACTCCCCCAACCCAGCGGACCTCGCTCAAGTTCAGAAGCATTCGACCAGCACTCGGACCTTTGGTCCTACCATAGGCGTCGACCCATCACTACAAGAATTTTTGCAATCAACAACGCCCAATCGACAACGTTTTTTAAAAAAAACGTTGTTTTTTTTTGTTTTACAACGTTTTTAGTGAAAAGCGTTGTCTATGTGTTTTACTTTTTAATAACGACAACGTTTTATAATGATGCGATGTGCTTAGTATTGTGGTTTCGGATGAAAGACAACGCTGTTACAAAAGCGTTGTTTAAAAGCGTTGTCGTATTTCCCGCTAAAATAAAAAACACATCCCTCGCTCATTGCCAAACCTCGGCGGCTCACGAAAAATCACTCCGCGCTTCTTTTCTCCGCGAAATATCTCCCTCCACCTCCCTCATTGCCACCTCCCTCGTCCTCTCCTCTCCACGAAATCGACATTGTTACGATTCCTCTGCCGGCGTTGGAGTTCCCTTCATCGTTTCATAGCCGCGGTATTTCTCCCACCTTCCTCGCTTCGCCTCCGGCCGCCGAGGAGGTGCATCTCCGTCTCCCAGCCGAAACCCTAATTACTTCCCTGCCGAAATCCAGATCTTCTCGAAGAATCCAGTTTCAGGAAGATAATCTAGAGTTAACTTCTTGTTAAGCTCATCAAGAACTAACAGCTTCCTCGTTTTTTTCGTGTATATCTGCAGATAATAGAGTTATCCGCAAGATCCACAGAGGGTCCGATCAATGGTCATGGCGAATGAGGGGAGCTCCACTCCTCTCACTGCGCCTGCCCCCATCACTGAACCTGACGAGATTGACCTAGAAGCTGGACCCGCCGAGCAATTCCAGTGCCGGATCTGCCTCGAAACTGACGGTCGTCTACCTTTCTTCGCCCACTTGCTATTTTTATTTTTTAATTTCTTGCAACGAAAGACTGTATCTTGATCTTGCATTTTGGAACAAGTTTTCTTCTGGTGCTTTGAGATTTTGGTTGAGCTGCTATTCTGTTTGATTATTACTTTTTTTTTGCTCAAAATAAAAATTATTTGGATCTTCAGGACGGGATTTCATACGACATGCAAGTGCAAGGGAACTTCCAAGTACGTCCACCGTGAATGCTTGGACCACTGGCGATCTGTCAAAGTGAGTCAATTGCGTGTCTGGTATGATGCTTTGAGGTTTAGAAGACTTTGCTGCAAATGCAAATCCTTGGTATTGTGTTTAAGTTTCACTTTGGTTTTGTTGTGCTGCGAGAACATGCCATTATGATTTTTTTCTTCCTTAGCCAGGTGAAAATTATGGAAAATTTCAACCCTTTTCTTTTTGTTTGACAAATAGGTTGTTTCCCATAAGATGTACAAAGTGTTTATCAATGTATATATGATTTTCTTTTTGTTTGGGATAGTGCTGATTGCTTAGTTAGTTAGCATGTGGTATAATTATTGCGCGATAAATAAGTTTTTATTAACTTGCTATTGTCTTATCCATGGAGCCATTTGAGATCCTAGAAGACAAGTAGCTGTCACATTGTTAAACATTCTTATGTTTACTAGTGCTTTAGTGTTTAAATATCAATTCAGAACACTCTCGATTCTGGTTGACCTAGCGATTACAGTCTTTCCTATGTTGATATTATTAAATTTAGCTGCAACACTAGATCTTGGATATCCTTTCTTGCATTAGTGACATGTTCTGTTGTTCATCGTTCATAACATGGTTTGAAACTTGGTGAATTCTCGTCATTTTTTGTTTGTTGGTGAATCAATTGGATAGGAAAATGTCTTCTCTTGATTATAATCTGAATCATGATTGAACCATCTTTATCCAGAATAAAATTTAAGGATGGACTCATGATAGATGCTGCAATTAAAAATATAAATTATTTTTGTGTTCTCACCATTCTTGTAACTCTTTCCATCATTTGGCAGAAATATTATGTGTACTGATTGATGAATTGATGTTGAGGGTTGCTTATGTCACACTACTATAACTTTAAAAAGCTCATGTTGAATTGTAATAATAAGAGATGAGTTGAAGTGATTGAACCAAATTAATTATTCAGAAGAATGATCAAACTGCTTGTTTGATTAGAGGTTGACAGGAACGGAGTTTGCTGGATTAAAGGTTGACAGCATTAACAAATGTTCATCTTTGTTCGCAATATTTTATTTTATTTGGTAGACCAATTAGTGAAAAATACACAATTCTAGGTAGCTAATCATTTGCAAATTTCATTTTCTCAGGAAGGTTTTGCATTTGCTCATTGCACAACTTGCAAGGCTCCTTACTATCTGAGGGTTCATGTTCATGCAGACAGGAAATGGAGAGTCTTGAAGTTCCGATTCTTTGTTACTAGAGATATACTAGTTATATTCGCAGCTGTTCAACTTGTAAACTTGATCTCCAGGCCATTTGTGATGCATTTGGAAAATTTTATATTTTTCCCCACTAAATTATCATTTGTGAATTGATAGGTGTCTGTATAAAAAGAAGCTGAAAGATAACACTACAAAGAAATTCAGATTTAAGTGCTATGGATGCAGGTTCAATCTCCATCCCAGCTCGTCTTGTACTTCCGTCCTTGGAATTGCTACTAAAACTTGCAGAAACAAATGATCGGCCTTGCATTTGTTGTTCACCTTCCGCATTAATATGTTTAAGTGTTAATTTTCCTGAAGTTGCTTGATTTTCTGCTAAGTCTGAGGAGTTTCATTTTTTCAGGACGACCGGGCACTGAAACGGGAGAAAAGGAAACAGTCTAATAGAGAGTCTGCCAGAAGATCAAGGATGAGAAAACAGGTATTTTTAAGTCTTGACTTTTCACCGATATCATAGTTGCCATAATTTCTTTGACTGAGTTTGAAATTTGTGGATCAATTTGGAAATCTCATTTTAAATTTTAAAGTTTAAAGATTCTATATGTTTTTAATTTCTATGGGTCGTTAAAAATGTTTTGAATTCAGTTGTAATTTTTGAGAAAAAAATAAACTTTTTGTTAGACCGACATAGGCTCATTTTGAGTCTACGGTTAGGATCCCATAATATTATTAAATTCTTGAATAAGAACAAGTTGCCCAACTAAGAAAGCATATTTTTTTTCTCTAAAGCTATAACAAACTTTTAACAATTTGTAGAAATTATTTAAGATGAAGTTTGTAAATTGATCCCTAATCTTAGAACTGCACCACATTTCTTGTCATTTTTCTCTTGCAGCTGAAGTTTCAGTTCTTTCACGTTTCAGTTCTTTCCCATAATATTATACGCTTGTTTAATTCTACCAAGGGAAGGAAAGGGAGAAAAAATGCTAAGTGGGAAGTAGTTAAGGTATGTATACTTTTGTTTAACATATATTGGAATGTGTATAATTTTCGTTAACTATTTGACAATAATTACCATATATAGGCTCCTCAACAACCGGATGTGAAACAATGCGGCTACATGATATACGCGTAGGTGAGGTAAGTTACTATTAGTTTTGACTTGAGAATTTTGTGCCAGCTATTTGCCTATCCATTTAATTTTTATCTGTTAATTATTCTTAGCTATTTGACTTGAGGAAATGTAATTTTTGATTAGTTAGAGTGTAGTTTAAGATATAGCTACAAATTGTTAAGCTTGCTTAAGAGTTAAGCATAATTGGTATTCAGATTTTAGGCCTGCCTTAGTGTAGACTAACTAATGAAGCCTAGAAGGAAGCACAATGAAGTGTGAAACAAGGGCTCACTTACAATGGCTTATGAAATTGAAAATCGTACTTGTGTCTGAAAATCGTAGATAGTGTACCTAGATACAGTTTCTTGTAAGAGGAACCTCTTTAGTAACCAAGTCTGGGTGATTTAATTGCATATCTATTTGTTTATGCGAATTTGGAATTTATATGCTTAGTTTTTACCTTTTTGTAGTTTGCAAGGTTTAAAATCTCATTTGGGTCAGTCATTGATATCTAGCTAGACGAAATCAACATAATGTATGTATGAGATGGTGTCGATAAAAAATTCAAGAAGGGGAAAAAGAGTAAGGAGAGGATTAGAGGAGGATGGATAAAGAAGAAGAGGCAGGGAATTAGACATAATATTCACATTCAACATCATTCTTAGATAGAGTTCTGTAGTTTTCCTATAGAAATCACATTCGGCAAAGTTCTGTTTCCTTTCTGTCATGAACTACATAATGTAGTTATTGATGAGAGAGATTTTTTTGTTGAGCAAACTCTTTACATCAACTATACAATATGTCACAACTCTGAAGCGTGCATTACTATTCTTTATGATTGTGCTCAACTTTCTTTTCAGATGAGATATTTTTCTAGATTTATGGAAACCATTACAGTATTTGATAAACAGTACAGTAACTAACTAGTTTATTTTTTTGGATTCATTTTCCAGCTGATGCTCTTGTTTCTACTGGACTGGCTGCATTAGGATACAACTTTGTAAACATAGGTGAATCATCAGTTAATGTCTTCCCACCTGAATGTTCAAATTCATTAATCAGTTTGCCTTCTCTTGTTTTGTCATATTTTGAACAGATGATTGCTGGTCCTCTTCATCACGAAATCATCAGGTTTGTTCTAAAGTGGCATTCCATCTCCAAGCATTGCACAAATACTGGGACTTACCATATGCTTGAACATAACTGCTTAATTAGAATGGGATCAAAAGAATATGATGAGTTTGTAGATTTGTATACCTGTTGAATTTTGCTTCTGCTAAGGGATCAACTCTTATTAATTGGAATGGGATCAAAAGAATATGATGAGTTGGTAGATTTGCATACTGGTTGAATTTTGCTTTTGCTAAGGAATCAACTCTGATTAGTATTTTCATACATGAATTAGTATGTCTTAATACTGAGTTACCGACACAGAGAAGTTCTAGCTGCATCTCTTAACAATGTTAAAGTTGATAATTTGGAAAAGTGAATTATTTTTGTATTATATCCTTGGGAATTGAGAACATATGGTTCAATCCTGTTAAGCATTTTCTGATCTAATTTATCATTAATTAGATTGGTTTTCTATATTTTTAACTAGGAATAGTGTGTGGTAGTCCTGTTGATTCCAGACAATCCAGTGGCATAGTTGTGTTAGTAACCATAGTTGAGACTTGTAAGTCAGGATCGGATTACATTTAGAAAGTTAGGCTCAGAGTTTGCTCTTGTAGCCAACTCTCAAAAGTCAGGAGTCTTGTATGTTAAAGAGTTGCCTTTCTCAATTTTGTATTTAACAAAATTGAATACACCACTATCTTTTGTCTGCTAATAAGGAACCTCCTGTTATTGTTTACACATGTAAAGTAGTATGTAGCATACTTCCTGATACGGTTCTGGGCAAGATTCACTCATATGATGCAATGAATTCAAAGACAATCTAATTCTGTTCAGTCCTGCTAGTAGGCTCTCTAATACTGCTCTTTGTTTAAAAATTTCTCTCTTAGCACGCATCATTTCCTTTGGTTTATTTTCTTATACAGATCCTAACATTACTTCGTCAAATTTTAGTAAATAGGCAGTGTAGCAATATTGATGCAACATGTTATGCTATTTTGACAGTAATGAGTACTAGCCTTGATAATTTTTTTCCCTCATCACATCTGTATAAGGTACTGAATACCCAACACATCAATTTCGATTGGCATTCTATGTGGAAGAGACTCTTGTACGGTATTATTTAAAAATGAGAACCAACCTCCAATTCCTTGAAACACATGAATTTAAAATAGAAGACTTAAGTATGACATTCCATCTTATTTATGTTTAGCCTTATATGATCAGGGATCAACAATTATATTGGATAGTGCTGAGCTTGATAGCAAAATGACATGACATTTCTTCTTGCAAATTGATTCACAATTGTATTTTGGATATCCATGGTGTTTTTTCTTTAAATAAATGTTAATGAGATTTAATCTAATATTCTGTGTCTTCCCATGGCATAGGTTAATTGTTTAATATGATTTAGCTTGCTTTTGCTAGCATATTTGTGCTTATTCTCTTTCATATTATGTTGAATTTCCAGGGAAATCTTGTTCCTGATCCGAAGACATTTTCTTCTGGAGTAAAAGCAGAAGAAAATGACTGCTGAAACATTAGAAATTTTAAGCAACAAAGAAGTCATTGCTGTCAACTTGTGAATGATGAAGTTTTATAGAACTTGTGAATTGAGATATTTTTTGTATTTAATATGGAATACAAACACTTTTGTAAATAATGCACTGTATTATAAGTGAATTTTGTAAACTATTATCAGTGTAAATTGTGAATATTATCAATTGTGAATAAAAATGCTTGTAAATTGTGAATATTGTAAATTGTGAATATTATCAATTGTGAATAAAAATATTTATAAATTGTGAATATTATAAATTGTGAATATTATAAATTGTGAAAAACACTGCCTATTAAAAAGACAACGTTTTTTAAGTAACAATACACAACACGATTTTTGCGTTGTCTTTGTGCCAAACCACAACGCTTTTTAAAAACCAATAGACAACGCGAAAAAAGCGTTGTCTTTGCTCCAAACCACAACGCGGAAAAAGCGTTGTGGTAGATATACTTTCTACAACGGCTTCATCAACATCGCTTTTTAAGCATTAATGACAACGCGGAAAAAGCGTTGTTGTTTCACTTTTTTCTTATAGTGCATGATTCCTCCCCCTGCAGCGTTACCCATGGAAGACTCTTCTCCGCTTGTCGACAGGATCATATGTGTTGTAAGAAAGTAATAGAGGAATTCATTCAAAAAGTATAATATGAGGCGAGTATCTTCACAACTTGAATTTGTGCACTCCGATGTTTGTGGGCCTATTAAACCTATCTCTTCTGCTGGAAATAGATATTTCTTGACTTTTACTAATGATTATAGTGGAAAAACTTGGATATATATGCTAAAAGAGAAGAAAGAATTGTTCATCAAATTTAAGTAATTTAAAATTTTGGTTGAAAAACAAACTAGATATCTGATAAAATATCAGCGAACTGATCGAGGAGGTGAGTACACCTAGTTGAAGTTTGAAAATTTTTACAAAGAAAATGATATTTTTCATCAACTCATAATGCCCCAAACACCTCATAAAATGGTGTTTCAGAAAGAAAAACAATCAAATTATTCTAAATATGGTTCGATATATATTGAAAGAGAAAATGTCTAAAAGAATTTTAGAGAGATGCTATTGCATATACTATATTTATTGAATAAGTTTCCCACTAAATGAATTGGAGACATCACCCCAGAGATAGCTTGAAGTTTACACAAACCAATGGTGAATCATCTTCATATTTTTGGGAGCATAGCATATGTAAAAGTACAAGAAGAGAAGCTAACAAAACTTGAAGATATAAGTCAGAAGTCTATTCTCTTGGGCTACGAGAATGCTAGCAGGTACAAACTATACAATCTCATAACTTAAAAGCTTGTGGTATCAAGAAATGTGGGCTTTGATGAAGAACAAGAATGGAATTGGAACAAAAACAATATTGACGACATGAAGCAAATCACATTTGAAGAAGATTATAAAGAGAAGAAAGATAAACAAGGAGAGAGTGAAGAAGTATCATCACCCCAATAAGTTGATACTCAGTCAGAAAGTGATGATCCAAATAGTTCAATTGTGAAAAAGATGAAAAGCATCCAAGACATATATGACTCCAACAGAGTGATTGATGTTGACTTTGCTCTTAATAATTTATGTTTATTTGCATGATATGATCCTATAAATTATGAAGAAGCTTCCAAAGATGCAAAGTGAAGAAAAGAAATGGAAGAAGAGACTCATACTACAAAGAAAAATACTATATGGAATCTCAGTTCGCTTCCTCAAAGACCTAAAGCTATTAGAGTGAAACGGGTGTTAAAAACAGAGACAAATGCAAAAGGAGAAGTTGCAAGGCACGAAGCAAGGTTGGCTGCTTAAGGATACAAGCAAAAATATGAGATTGACTATGAAGAAGTCTTCACACTAGTAGCCCGACTTAAAATAATAAGACTACTCATCTTTCTTACAGCTCAAAGAAGATGGAAAATATATAAGATGGATATAAAATTGCTTTTTTAAATGGAAATCTTGAAGAAAAAGTCTATATTAAGCAACCACTAGGTTTTATCATAAAAGGGCAAGAAGAAAAGGTATACAAACTCAAGAATTTTTTTATGGACTCAAGAAAGCCCCTAGTGATGGTGTCTGAGCATGAAATCGATTTGCATTCTACTAGATTTCATAATACAACAACTTACAGTGATTTGATCTTCCTCTTCCTTTGGTTTCTTCTCCTTTGTCTTGCTGTCGTGCGATCAACCACCCACGGACCAATCACTCTCTTTCACAAGCCAAATCCCTCACGATTCGAAGCTCCCTGTTCCTCTTCCTTTGATTTTCGTTGCCTTTGGATTGCAATTGTCGTGCGATCAACCACCCACGGACCAATCACTCTCTTTCACAAGCCAAATCCCTCACGATTCGAAGCTCCCTATTCCTCTTCCTTTGATTTTCGTTGCCTTTGGATTGCAATCCGGACGCTTTTTATAGTGAAAGAATCGGACGTTACCTCTACCTCCATCAATGGAGGTGTTCAATGCCATTGATTGTGAACGTTTCAACGTTCACAATCAAGGCTTGTAACGCCTCGGCTTGTAACGCTAACATCTCCCACTCGTCCAATTCTATCCATATAGGTCATCTAGTCACTAAGACTATGCAAGGAAGTCACAAAGACCATATGAGAGCATTCAATTCATACTTCAGGGAAAATGGTTCGTGCGACAGCAAGCACACTGAGCAATTCATGCTAAGAAAGTTGTTACACTTAACTTAGCTGCTCTATAGAACGAATCAGAGACATCAATAACTTGCCTTTACCCCAGATTAAATATTTACATCAATATGAATATCTCTAATCCCTCATAAGACATCTATGTCAAGAGCATGTTCGACATCTCAAATCAATACATTTATTCACAATTACATTTTTAAGTACTTAACAAAAAATGTAACTGGTCGACCAGTGAATAAGTATTACAGATGTAAACCAATTTTAATCTTCCTTTTCAGCTAGAATCTATTCATTCTAATCAGTTGCTTTCCTAGTTATGCTCCATAGACCGAATCATCCATAGTCAATAGGACACACACTAAAGTAGCAAACACTAATTAAAACTTCAAGTAGACAGCTAAATAGTCACTTAGGGTAAGATTGAGATTAACTGATAATCTCAAGGGTCTCACATAGTAGAGAAGCAGGGATCCTTTCTCCTACTACCCTTATTGTCGCTATAGCACATGTGGTATGAATCACATGCTACGATGTTTTTCTCTTTACCAAAAAGAGTGCATGTTTTTCTCAATTATCTAACATCGTACAGATTTCGATCTAGAGATACCTAACATCTAATCCGAATTCAACTTATGAATTCCAATCTGGCTTTAAACAGGTTTAGTAAATGGTGGGTGTATTTACTTTGATCATTACATAAATGATCTCATCTTGATATAAAATCAAGGTGACCTCAACTTATGAGTATGTCTCTCTTCACAACTACATAAGCTGTCTCATAAGTAATTGTCTTACCTCTATTTATACTCAACAAATAGAGACGATTGTCCATGTGAGTGGACCAATCTCAGCCTGCCAACATGCTCATCGAGACTTTTACCAAATGTAACAAATACATTTACACTGAATAGATCATAACACTTCATTTATATAAATGTAACAAATACATTTACAATGTTTTACATTTTTCGTAGTCCCAAAGACTTCACATGCTCATAAAACGACTCTTTAGTCAACGACTTAGTAAAAGGATCTGCAAGCATTGCTCGGGTAGGGATATACTCAAGAATTATCTTTTTCTTGTCAACAATATCCCTTACAAAATTGTATTTAATTTCTATATGCTTGCCTTTGCTGTGATATTTAGGATCCTTGGAAAAAGCTATAGCAGCTTGATTGTCACAACACACTGTAACAGGGCTCCCACTGTCCTCAACAATCTTCAGATGCTTTAGGAACCTTCTCAACCAGACAGCTTCTTGTACAGCCGCTGCACAAGCCACATACTCAGCCTCCATTGTCGACAGTGCTACACAAGCCTGTTTCTTGCTGTTCCATGAAATGGCACCTCCATTCAGCATAAAAATATAGCCAGATGTGGATTTTCTGTCGTCAAGGTCCCCTGCCCAATCTGCATCTGCGTAGCCCTTCAAGCTCAGCTTTGATCCTTGGAAGCAGAGACAATAATCTGTCGTTCCTTTGAGATATCTGAATATCCTTTTTACCGCTTTCTAGTGTCTCGATCCTGGGTTTGACTGGAAACGACTAACTAAGCCAACAGCATAGCTTATATCAGAGCGAGTACACAACATAGTGTACATCAAACTACCAATGGCACTGGCATATGGTTTTTTCTTCATCTCGGCTATCTCTTCAGGAGTCTTGGGAGACATACTTTTGCTCAAAACAACACCTTTCGCTGTAGGTGTTTGTTCAACGTTGCAATCAAACATATTGAAGTGTTGTAATATCTTAGTAATATAAGCTTCTTGGGACAAACCCAAAAGTCTTTTTGATCGATCACGAATAATCCATACTCCTAAGATATACTCAGCTTCTCCCATGTCAATTATGTCAAATTGTGATGAAAGCCAAGACTTGACCTCAATCACAACTTTTAAGTCATTTCCAGCTATCAGCATATCATCAACATATAATGATAAAATGACCAACTTTCCTTTATCCTTTCTTAGGTAAACACAATGATCCTCATTGATCATTTCGAAACCATAAGATAAAATGACTTCATTGAATCTTATGTTCCATTGTCTTGACGCTTGCTTTAGCCCATATATAGACTTTTTTAGTCTACATACTTTTTCCTCTTGGCCATTAGCAATATAACCTTCTGGTTGTGCCATATAGATTTACTCGTCAAGATTACCATTAAGGAAAGCCGTTTTTACATCCATCTGATGTAATTCCAAGTCATAATGTGCTACTATAGCTAAAATGACACGTATTGACACAAACTTCACAACAGGGGAAAATGTCTCTTCAAAATCAATACCCTCCATTTGGGTATATCCTTTTGCAACTAGACGAGCTTTGTATTTATTAATCGATCCATCTGCCTTCCTCTTGATTTTGAGAATCCATTTATTCCCAATAGCCCTTCGGCCTGGAGGAAGATCGACTAAATCCCAAACCTGATTCTTTCTCATAGACTCCATTTCTTCATCCATTGCAATTCTCCATTTTTCTCTAACTGAGCATTTCAATGCTTCCTCAACCATTCGAGGTTCTTCATCGTCAACTGGGAGAATCATTAATGCCTCATTTTCAATGTCAAACCTTCTGCGAGGAATAATCTTACGATTACTTCTTCGCAGGTTTGACTGTTGAGAAACTAATTCTCTTATAGGCAATTCACTCCCACTAGGTTGACTAGATTCAGGCATTCCCTGAGATTCCTGATCTGTTAATGGAGGAACAGTATCCTCCTCCTCTATTGCAAATAGAGGAGTTGATTTATCAACTTCACCTCTTGTTGGGAACTCAGTTTCGAGAAAAGTAGCATCTCTTGACTCAATTTCAGAGATGGTTCCATCTTGCTGCTCACCAATAAAAACATAACCCTTAGAAGTATCAGAATATCTTACAAAGATACACTTCTTACCTCTGGGTCCTAATTTTCCATATTTGTGAGTCTTATCATGAATATAAGCAGCTGACCCCCATGGTCTCAGATTACTCAAATCTAGTTTTCTGCCTGTCCAAAGTTCATATGGAGTAGATGGAACTGATTTAGAAGGCACCCGGTTAAGTATGTAGGTTGCAGCTAATAAAGCATCTCCCCAATAGGAAATAGGTAAATTAGCTTGAGTCATCATCGACCTAACCATTTCAAGAAGAGTTCGATTTCTTCTTTCAGCAACTCCATTTTGCTGTGGAGTTCCAGGGATAGTTAACTGTCTAATAATCCCTTTCTCATTACATATTGTCTTGAACTGATCAGACAAGTATTCACCTCCACGGTCAGTGCGTAAGGTTTTAACCTTACGTTCCAATTGATTCTCAACTTCGTTCAAATAACGATTAAAGCAATCTAATGCTTCAGATTTATGAGAAATCAAATACACATGACCAAAACGCGTGAAATCATCAATAAATGTAATGAAATATGAACTACCATTTCTAGCCTTCACGTTCATCGGACCACAAATATCCGAATGAATCAATTGCAATGGTGAATCAGCCCTAATAGCCTTACCAAACGGTTTCCTAGTTGCTTTTCCAGCAAGACAATGCTCACATATAGACAAGTCAACCTTAGCACGAGTGCCGAGCAGACCCTCTCTTGCTAATCTATTCATTCTTTCTTGTCCTATATGTCCCAATCTAGCATGCCAAATTTCATCATTAACATCAGCATCACTAGTAAGAGCAATGTTTGAAAAACAACCATTATTTCCACAATTAACATCAGGTTCTACATCAAGAACCATGAAACCGTTTGATATAAAACCATATCCAATTAACACAGAGTCAATTCTAAGTTCTACTCGACGACTGTAAAAATTCATACAATAACCCAATTCAAGAAGATAATTCACAGAAACAAGATTCCGTCGAATCTCAGGAGCATACAGGACATCATGCAGAAACAATGTACGCCCACCACGAAGGTTGAGTTTGCAAGTGCCAATCCCTTTGACTTCAATTCTTGCATTGTTTCCCACATATATCCACTTATTGCCAGCTGGTACACGACGGTACTCCACGTACGTAGCTCGATCACGAGCTACATGGTTCGTTGCTCCTGAATCTATAATCCACAAAGGATAAGAATCAGCTAACAACACCGAACTAGCAACATAAAGCTCATGAAAAGAAGACATAAATGGATTTACCTTTTTCGGCTCGGTACACTCCCGAGCAAAATGGCCCTTCTTGCCACAGTTGTAGCAAGTAAGCTTGCCCTTAGGTTTCTTTCCATTCTTCTTTCCTTTCTTCTTGATTGGGTCCTGCACAGTAGTAGCACCAGCTTCTTTTCCCTTTCCCTTTCCTTTCTTAAACCATTTTTTCTTATTCTTGGATCCAGAACCTTCAGCTACAAAAGCTTGCTCAGAAATCCTGGCGGATTCTATTCTCTCTGCCTCCAGTTCAATATGGCGTGAGACATCAATGAAAGTCCTAATACTCTCACTGTGAGTAAGGTTCTGTTTCATTGTTTCCCAAGAATCAGGAAGGGAACGAATAACTGCTTGAACCTGTTGTTCGTCGGTCAACTCATGACCAGCAGTCTTAAGCTCCCGAATCATATTACCCATTTCTCTCAGATGTTGGGTCATTGTCACATTCGGGCGCTTCTTACAACTGTCAAACTTGATTGTCAGTTGACGAAGCTTGCTAACACTAACTCCACTGTATCTCTCTCTCAGGGCAACCCAGACAGCATGAGCTGATGGTAGTGGCTCATACTCAAATACCAGGTCATCTATCATTGAACTGATCAATATCCCCTTTGCAGTGGAGTCCTTTTTCTTCCATGCCCTATAGGCATCAAGATCCAGTCTGTACTGTGTAGTTGTACCAACAGCAGGTTCAACCATGAAATGATTTACAGCCTCCAAAACTTCTTGTTCCTCAAGAACATATTGTATCTTGAGATGTCATATCTTATAGTTGTCCCCATATAATTTTTCCCCTTTGTTCAGTTCAGCTATGATGTTCTTGGTTGCCATGATCTATCATAAATAAACATATTATCCATTAATTCAGTGTATATTATCTGTACATAATTTTTGATTGACTCAATATAAACTCGACTTGGATTACGAAATCAAGTGATAACTACGTTCTCACTCATCATTCGCATCATCCAATCTAATTAACATTGATCAATTATATTACATACATCCCATTAAATGAACTAATCATTTGTCTTAAATATGAACTAATCATATAATGAACTAATCATTTAATATGAACTAATCATAGACAAGTCAGTTAACAAATAACATAACTTTATTTAATATGCTTCATAGGTTGGTACAACAAACAGAATTTAATGAACTAGATAAGTTGACATCATTCCCATAATAAAAAATATTATGACAGTGGCTATCAATCTCTCGTTCATCTCTAATTGGCCAGTCTGATCAGGCTCGGGATCTTCCACAGATTCTATTGGGTCCTCCTCAAATATTTCAGGATCTTCCTCGATCAATTCAATATCAGGATCTTCCTCAAACATTTCGGGACCAGGCATTTCGGGATCTTCCTCGAACATTTCGGGATCGTCCTCTAACATATCAGGATCTTCCTCTGGGTCCTCCTCAGAATCCACTATTGGATCCCACTCGATTTCCTCAGGATCCCCTTCGAATTCTTCAATCAGATCCATCTCTGGATCCTCTTCAAATTCTTCAGGATCCTCTTCCAGATCGTCCTCTGAACCTTCCAGATCCTCTTCCAGATCGTCCTCGGAATCTTCCAGATCCTCTTCCAGATCGTCCTCTGAATCTTCCAGATCTTCTTCTGAAAAATTCTGGCGAAGTAGTTCTCTACACAACTCAGTATATGAGATACGTCCTTCATAGCATCCCCAAATACCTCTTGCAGCTACTTCAGCACGCCTCGGCAAAGAACTAATCAATGCCCCGATCCGGTAGTTATCTAGAACTGGAAACTCTTCCTGTTCGAGTTTCCAAAACAGACGATCAAGCCTTCCCATATGCCCTTGGATGCCTAGATGTGGGAGGAAGTCAATCTCCTCTATCTGTTCCCTCAAATGATTTCGTCGCACATCTTGACGAGTCATTGTGGTAATAAATCTTGGCATCTGGAATTGAAATACATAATGTCAGTACAAAACCGACAAACCAGTAACAAAACTGGTTCAATTCAATTCACAATGCAAATAGATAATGACATATCACTTTCCTTTTTGTTTGTAACCACAATTAAGCATATTAAATTTGAGGTTCAACATAACGATCAAATCATTCTGTTTAGTTCAGATTATTAGATCAAAAATGGTTTGGTTAAACCAACTAATGGTTTGAACAAAAACCGATTTGACCAACTTAATCTTTTTCAACCAAACTAGAATCTAATTTAAATAAATTGAACCAAATCTAAACAAGTTATTGAATAGCACTACTGGTTGGCTCTGTTTGCCTTTGAACGGGAGGTCGGTGGTTCGATTCTCCCTTGGGCAGCAGCGTGGAGTGCAGAGTGGATTAGGTTTTCGAAAATTTTTTTTTTAATAAAAAAAAACCAACTTATCCTCCTTAAAAAACCCCGAAACCTAATCTCCTTCCTCTCAACCGCACGCAGCCACCGCCCAACGCCAAAACAGCCTCCTTTCATCTTCTTCTTCGCGCATTCTTCTTCCCCACCCAGCCTAATTTTTTCTTGCCATCACCAACGCCATGGAGTGATCTCCCGCGCGTGAAGCGATCGTCGGCGATCGTCGGCCAGGGGATGAAAACGCCGAGAAGAACAGTGGCGATTTCAAGCGATTAACAACGCGAGGTGTTCATCGCAAAGGTAAAAAAAATGATTTTTTCATGCTTTTACAATCTTCTCTGATACCACTGATGGTGTCTGAGCATGAAATCGATTTGCATTCTACTAGATTTCATAATACAACAACTTACAGTGATTTGATCTTCCTCTTCCTTTGGTTTCTTCTCCTTTGTCTTGCTGTCGTGCGATCAACCACCCACAGACCAATCACTCTCTTTCACAAGCCAAATCCCTCACGATTCGAAGCTCCCTGTTCCTCTTCCTTTGATTTTCGTTGCCTATTGATTGCAATCCGGACGCTTTTTATAGTGGAAGGATCGGACGTTACCTCTACCTCCATCAATGGAGGTGTTCAATGCCATTGATTGTGAACGTTTCAACGTTCACAATCAAGGCTTGTAACGCCTCGGCTTGTAACGCTAACACCTAGAACATGGAACTCAAGAATTGATGAATACTTTATTAAGGAAAGCTCCACAAAGTATCCTTATGAATATTCTTTATACTTGAAGAAAAATTCATATGGAGATATTATGCAAGTATGTCTTTATGTGGTGATTTAATTTTTATAGATAATAATATGTCCATAATTAGATAATTCAAACTATCAGTGGAGAAGGAGTTTAAGATGACAGATCTAGGATTGTTGAGATACTTCCTCAGCATTGAACTACAATAAAGAGAAGAGGGAATCTTTGTATCACAAGAAAAATATACCAAAGAAATTCTACAGAAATTCTCAATTGAAGATTGTTATGCTATGGATACACCCGTTGAGTACGACATTAGAATGACTAAAGACAGAGAAGGCAAACTTTTGAATTTGACTAATTACAAGAGTCTTGCGAGTTGCCTTAGATATCTGACATATACAAGACCTAATGTATTATTTGGAGTTGGTTTGGTAAGAAAGTATATGGAAACTCCAAAAACTTTTCACTTATATGTAGCTAAGAGAATTCTTAAATATATCAAAGGGGCAATTGATTATGAGTTTCTCTATTTATCAACAAAAGATATGGAGTTTTTTGTTTCAATGATAGCGATTGGATTGGCAGCTATGATAATTAATCATAAGAGCACTATTGGATACGTATTTTATCTTGGTAATGCTGCATTCATTTGGTCTTCGAAGAACAATCAATTGTTGATCTATCAACCTGTGAAGTTGAGTATATTGTTACAGCCTTTTATGTTTGTCGTGCTATTTAGCTAAAGAGATTACTCCAAAATCTTAGATTACAACAAGAAGCTACAACTATGATCTATATAGATAACAAATTAGTAGTTATTTTAACCAAAAATCCAGTTCATCATGAAAGATCCAAGCATATCGATACTTGCTTTTATTTTTTAAGGGAGTATGTTAAGTAAGAAGAAATAGAATTGCTCAATATGAAATCAAATGATTAAATAGCTTATATATTTACTAGGAGTGAAGCTTATATATTGGAAAGTCTCTAAAAGTGAAGCTTTCCAATACATAAAGATTTGCTAGGAGTTCAAGAAAGAACAAGTTTAAGGGAGGTAGATGTTGGCATGTAAACTTATTCTAAAGACAAATTGACTTTTTCAACTATACAAGAATAATGTCAAGAACTTGACTTCATCGACCATACAAGTAGCAACGCCCTACACATTAACCATCAGTTCATCCCGTGAGATCATCATCAACCATATAAGAAAGTTGTCAAAGTCAATTTGAATTCATATGATTGTTCATCAATTAAATAAAGTTCAATTATCTTACAAAGCTCAACGATACTATAAGAGTTATTAGTATAGAAAAAAAGAAAATTTAATTATCTAATGAAATGATGTATTACTTATAGACGGATAGAAAAATATAAATTTAAATATATAAATAAAAATCTTGTATGATAAAATATAATAAACAATAAACATTTATCTGACTCTCATCCTCATGATTTCTTACAAATCTCTCCTATATTGTTATTTGCTCATTCGAGACGCACAAAAAAATTCCAGCACAAGGGACTTCCTCGGCGTGGGCCGCACCTCGAACGCATTGGTCAAACTGGCATTAATCGGTTTTAGAACCAAAAAAAAAAAATTGTTTTAAAGATATTCGTTTAAATTAATTTTTAAATGAAAAATTCAATGCAATAAAAAAATAAATTTAAAAGTATACATCCCATTTTGGCATCCTTTAACCATCACTGATTTAGTTATTGCTCGTATCTCTCTAATACTAAATTCAATTTCTTCCTTAATTCTATTAAAAAATTAATTCTCACTTATATATAATTTTTTTTACAACTCCCTATAATCTAATACACGCGGATTACCTAATCATCCCTCATTTTAAATTTAAAAAATTTAAAAATATATATAATTTCTTCTAAATTTAATATAATAAATTTCTAATTAATTAGTAGACAAAAAAGAATATATTTAATTCGATAGATAATATATAAGATTATAATTAAATAATATTAAATTTAAAAAAAATTATATCTCTTTTTAAATTTTTTATATCTATAAAAAATAAGAACTTTTATTCCCTCATAATTAGTCATCATTATTTACGATTCGATCCTCATTTATAGCGTATTTTGTAAAAAATTTCCTTCCAATAGGATACGAATCCTGAGACGTTGAATTTCTGGATCGTCCATCGTGAACATTTTTCGATTTACTCTAATGGCGGGCGAAAAAATTCTATGGGGCTGACTTAGTCTTTCGAAATTAAAAAAAATCGTATTAATTATTTTTTTATAATAATATTTTTTTTCATGAGTTAGCTATAACATAATATTTAATAAATAATTAATTTATCTGTATAAATTTTGGAATGGATTAATAAAAATACAGAACGAGTCTTAAGCAGATCTTTCATCTCTCTGTTTTTTTTTATACCCAAATATTTGACCAATCAAAGAACCATTCTCCCCAGTAGTGACTGTGTCAAGTGGGAATGGACGTCGATCAAAGTTGACCCGATCCTGGCGTCAGTAAATCATTGATGCTCTGGGCCCCGCCTCGCACGCCCACCGGCCACCACGGGGGCGACTACCTCACGATACACCAACACGACTGGCAAAACAGTGCACAAAATAGCGCGTCCTGACTCAAGTCGTGATGTCAGCCGCGTCCTAAATTGCCCACTCCGCAGGCCGCTGTCCGCCTCACCGCCGACGCCGTCCACGTGGCCCCGCCGCACTCGCAGCGACACTACCCATGTGATAACCCTATCGATTCCCTCCCATGGCGCGATCGCCCCCCTTCATCTCCCTCTACGTGTCCATCTCCACCATCTTCCCTCCCTCCCGCACCCAGTCCAGCAGGAAGCCGTCGCCTCACCCAGAGTCCACGGAGAGCGGAGGAGGAGGAGAAACGCGCGAGCAGTTCAGTGAAGCTCTCCGGTTGAACTCTAATGGCGACTAAACTAATTTGATGGAAGTAAGCAGTGAGTCAATGAGTGCTTTTTCTTTACGATGCCGAGGTGGAGAAGAGCAGATTTAGAAGTTATCTCTCTCTTTGTTTGGTTGGTTTATGTTTCGATTTCGGGGGTTGAAAATTTCATGGACTTTACAAAGTTCGTTCTTTCTTTCTTCTTCAGGGTAAAAATTCCCCCTTTTGATGGTCCTGTCCAAAAAGGGAGCCGACAGTGAGGAAACAAAGCGAAGTAATCATCTATCGCCCTTTTAGATCGAGAAATGGCAACTTTGCTGCTGCGGATGGTTTCTCCCGCGGATGCCCGTGTTGGACTAGGGTTCTTGGAAGCAGTTCGAGAAGGGGATCGGTCACAGGGAAAGGTGCCCGCGTTTCCTGCACTGAATCACGACGGGGAGATCCAGAGAAGGAATCGAAGGTGGAACTTGCGCTCGCTCTATGCCGATTCCAAGTACGCCTGCGTGGGGTTCGAGCCAGAAAAGAGCTCACTTTTTCCCTGCGCGGCGAGTCTGCTGACGAGCGCCGGAGGGGAGATCGTGGTCTCCTCGGAGCAGAAGGTCTATGACGTAGTTCTGAAGCAGGCCGCACTGGTGAGGAGGCAGCTAAGCTCGAACATTGCCGTCGATGCGAAGAAGCAGGACACACCGCTTCCTGGATCACTGGGTTTGTTGAAGGATGCCTACGATCGCTGTGGAGAAGTCTGCGCAGAGTATGCCAAGACCTTTTACTTGGGTGAGCAATCGAGGTTCATGGAACTTGCAACTCCATTACTCTTACTGATGTGCTTTCTCTGTGTGTCTGTGTTCAGGGACACTGCTCATGACTCCTGAAAGAAGAAAAGCTATCTGGGCAATCTATGGTAAGGATTCTTGATGCAACAATTGTTTTGAAATTTCCTTTTTCGCAATTTTAAAGAGATCTTTAATAAGTTAATTGCTCGGATTCATATACAATCTGTCAGTTGACGACATGATAATCCATTAGAATATGAAGAGCAGTTGTTCATAAGCTTTTGTTTGGATCCTTTTCTCCCAACAATCATGCCAAAATCGCATTGTTCTTTGCTAGAATAAGATATAGCTTGTTTGCACATGTTCTTGCTTAAACAATGGCATACATGGAGTCATTTTTTGTCAACCAACTTGATGCTTTTTGTTTCCATCCGTTATTTCGTAACTATCAATGCCAAAACGGCCTTCCTTAAACCGTTAAACTATTGCATAATACAGAGCGGATTCTGTTAACCAACTCGATAAACTGTATCTGTTAACACAAACACCAGCATTGGCGTAATGTTGCCATGGTGTGTTCAGTGTGGTGTAGGAGGACAGATGAGCTTGTAGATGGTCCAAATGCTTCACAAATCACACCAACTGCTTTAGACCGATGGGAATCAAGGCTGGAGGATGTGTTTTCAGGCCAGCCATATGACATGCTCGATGCGGCCCTTTCCGATACCGTTAGAAAGTACCCGGTCGATATCCAGGCACGCCTTTGACTTCTATGAAGGTATTGTTTTAATGGAGCTACTATGTCAAATAACTGATGCGCACAACTTCTTGTCGTTTGGATTTTCAGCCATTTGGAGACATGATTGAAGGAATGCGATTAGATTTAAAGAAATCGAGATATAAAAACTTCAGCGAACTCTATCTCTATTGCTACTACGTCGCTGGAACTGTCGGATTGATGAGCGTTCCTGTGATGGGCATCGCACAAGAGTCGAAAGCAACAACAGAGAGTGTGTACAGTGCAGCTTTGGCTTTAGGGATTGCAAACCAACTGACCAACATTCTTAGGGATGTTGGTGAAGAGTAAGTCTTACAAATTCCTCAATTTGATCCTTAATAAGTTATCGACTTAGAGTTCGTGCCCCCTTGATCTCTCTCTCCCTCTCTCAGTGCTAGTAGAGGGAGGATTTATCTGCCACAGGATGAGCTTGCTGAGGCTGGTCTTTCAGATGAGGATATTTTTAATGGCAAGGTGACTGACAAGTGGAGGAGTTTCATGAAGAACCAAATCAAGAGGGCAAGAGTGTTCTTCCGAGAAGCTGAGATTGGCGTAACCGAACTCAATCAAGCTAGCCGATGGCCGGTAAGATCAGACCAACTTACTGGCCTTCTGTATGGAAGCAAGACAACCAATGTGCCACTCCTTGCTTACTATCGCATTTCCTTTTCTCATGGCTCGTTGCAGGTTTGGGCTTCTCTGGAATTGTATAGACAGATCCTCGACGAAATTGAAGCGAACGACTACAATAACTTCACTAAGCGAGCTTATGTTAGCAAGCCAAAGAAGCTTATGGCTCTGCCTATTGCGTATGGAAGATCTTTAGTTAGGCCATCTTCTCTGAGGCAGTCAAGCTTAGTGAAAGCTTGAAGATAAATAGAATGTATGCCCTAAGCTGCCATTGTCGGGCGGTAAATTAGTACGTATTTATTCGAGGAACAGGTAGATCACATCAGTTATACATTGTCTGTGTATGTTAGACAATAACAAGTATGGTATTGTTCGAAGTAGAACAGATTGTTCATTCACAATCCTATCGAATTTAGGAGGTGATACTATTTCTCTTTCAAAATAAGAGTAACAAGGTTAAATTACTCCCGGCGGTATAATTATACGAATTTAAATCCTCGTATATTAGTGACAAGTTTTTCGAATCTAGTTGAGTTACCAGTAGAGTATCAGTCTAGTTGAGTTACCAGTATAGTACAGTATCATAAGTGGTGAATTAGAAGGAGCACGTTCTCAATTCTAAATCAGCTTTTGGATTCGGATCCAAAGAAGTTTAAGTTGGACAAAAACAATTAACTAGTGTGACACACAAGGAATATATATATATATATATATATATATATATATATATATATATATATATATATATATAAAGTAATGCTCTGCTACGGACCGCGTGCGCGACCGAGGCGCCAGACCGATAGGCAAGGGCCTGATCGGTCTGACTGTGTGGTCCGTACGGGAAGTCCGCACATCACGTCCGCAGCAGAACATTTTATATATATATATATATATATATATATATATATATATATATATATATATATATATATAATCTTACATTTGTTGGATATAGGTGAATAGAATAGGAGGTGAAGAATAAAGAGATTTCATTGTGAATGAGATTTCAATCCCACATTGAAAGTTTCAAGGTATATTAGTTAGTTTAAATTGATTCATAAGCATGTTAGTTGTGAACCAATGCATGGGGAGAGGTTCTCTCTCACGCGTGGGTGCGCAGAGGGTGCAAATTCAGGACATTGAACCAAGTTGACTCGTGTACGAACACCATTTGCACACATCGAATACAGGACCGGCCGAGGCAAAATTTGTTCAAGTGAATAAATCATCGTTTTGCCACCTGAAAATTTTTTTGCTTGTAGCTCAAATGTAACGGATGCATTAATTGATGATAATGCAAAATCTATAACCTCTAGACATGACGTTTTGATCTAGACGGATTAATGAGCAGTAACTCCAGACGTTTTGATCTGGATGATTAATAATCAGCAAATGATATTAATTTGGTCATTAATTATTACATAAGTCTAAGCTCTATATAAAGCAGACAAGATCCTCTGTCCCAGAGGATCCCTGTCCCGCCTGTCCCACACTCGCCGGCGAGTCGTGCAATCGACGATCAAACACTATTGATAATTTTTTATTGTCGTTCCGAATCTAACGATATCCTGGGATAACAGTGAATCAGTCGTATTACAATCTCGTCGGATTCGATGGTGAATACGGCGAGATTGCAATTGCGACGATACCCGATGGGTTCACGTACCCCCAAGGTATAATTTTGTTCAGGGTGGCGACCGGAGGCCGCCGGTAATGTCCGATCGACGATCGGACAACTCGTCAGCCATCGTCAACGAGTGGGACGGAGGGGCAAGGATTCTCTGTGGGACCGAGGTTCCGACCTCTATATAAAGAGGTTGTGACCGAGAGCAAAAGAGAATAGAGAAGAAAAATTATCTTCTACCTTCGTTTCCCTAATCTTCCGTGTGTTCCTGCTCGGTAGATTACCTTTGGTAGCAATCGGGTGCTCTCTCAGTTCGCCACGAGCAACCAGTGCTTGGTTGTGTCTGTGGTTTCGCTGTTGTATTCCGGGAAACAAACGTCTGTCTTAACCTCGAAGCACGGTTGGAAGAGAACAAATCTATTTTAACGAAAACGTTCATCTTAACCTCAAAGCACGGTCGAAAGAGGACAAATCTGTTTTAAGGAAACTGTATTACACAAGTCTTAACAACTTTTCATCTCAACTCTGGAGATTCTGCTCGGAAGCTCTAGCTTGGGAACTGCAGCTCGGGAGGTCTAGCTTGAGAGTCTGCAACCTGACTTTGTAACTCGGGAAGTCTCCAGCTCGGGAGATCCAGCTCAGGAGTTTCAAGCTCGGGAGGTTCAGCTCGGGAGTCTACACTTGGACTCTGCAACTCGGGAGTTTGCAGCTCAGCAGATCTAGCTCGAGAGTATGCATTGTACATACAAGGTAGCTCAGATTTTTCAGGCTACTCAACAGATAAGTTGAAATTAATTGTATATTTTCAATTTATTTTAATATCTCCAACAGTATCTCCTACAATATTTTACGGGGTGGATTTATATTAAGATCCAAGGGTCATTATCTAATTGGTTTAATAGTAATTTCTATTTTTAACACACAATTCAAATTCGAATACTAAATTTTATTTTATTTTTCTCCAATATATTTTTCATATTTCAACTTAAATATACATTATAATAAATCTTTAAAGATTTAAAGAGATCATTATTAATAGTATGTTCTCCTCAAACTTAAAATTGTAAATCATCCCCTATATACTTATATTAGCCTGTAAGCCATGTTTGTAAAATTGTGATCTTGAATCATAGGTTCGTACAATCTCAGATCTATATTCGCACGATCCTATGACCCAGAACACCGAATCGATCCTACATCATACATGATCATTTTTTTTTTTTTTTGCCTGTGGAATTAGAGTATGATCAATGAGATTGAAACAAAATTGGAGTAGGAATAGTAAAATTTTTGAGAGTTTATAACTTTTGATTTAGATTGAACTACGAAATCTATAATATATCAAATCGAAGTCTATTCACATATTCACGGTTAATTACTAGGTAAACCCCATAATCACTAAGTTTTCAAAAAAAATAATTAAATTTAATGTCTTTTCAGAGGTTAAACTTTTTTTAATTTTTTTATTATCTTTTGCCGGGCCGGCTCAAGCCTATTTAAGGCCCTAGACAAAAAAAAAAAATCTTTAACATTGTTTTAAAAAAAATTTACTCGTCCTTTTTCATTTGGACTTGTAACTGACAACCGACTTGGTCGAAAATAAATATATTTAGAATTGTTTAAAAACTGAGAAAGATAAAAAAAATATGTCTAATTATTCAAATAAAAGACGAAAATAATAACTCTTACAAAAAGCAATAAATAAAATGGGACAATAATAGAAGAAAAATCATGTTGTCATCTTCAACTCATCATCACTGCAAATCACAATAAATAAATAAATAAATAATACATATACAAATGATAAAACTCAATATAATCCTTAGAAAATGAAGATCATAATGAGATCAAACCAGCCATTATCATTTATTAAAATCTAAATAAGTCATTTTAGGCACAAAACAAAAGAAAAAATAAATCATATTTTTTATCACCTAAACCAAAATAGTTGTAAATGATAGAATAGAAACAAAAGGGAAATCAAAAATATATTTCTGTAAATACATAAATAAAAGCAAAACTTAATGTCTATTAAGGAAGCGAAATGACAAAGATATCTAACTCACTATTGTTCAAAAATAATAAAATCCTATATTTCGATCGAACACAATATGGATGAATCCCTCAATATTTGAACTTAATTAAGCAAGAAGCATAGTAGCACCGACCGAATCAACATGACAGTGTTAGATGTATTTCTCTTTCTCAATATCAATGTGCGAGAGAAGTACAAAGAGGTGGAGCTAGTCAAGGGAAAAGAGGGAACTCGAAAAAAGACTAATATTTTTTATTTTGCATTGCATGGATAAAAAAATTCTAATTCATGTTCTTATTAATCAAAGAGAAAACGCCACTAACAAAAAAAATATAACGAGAGAAGGATAAGCTTGAAAGATATTGAAGAGGAATACATTAGATCTTATAAAATAACATACATAATAAAAATTAAATTTAAAATATTAAAAAGAAACCCCTTATGACTCTATCCATTGAAACCATAATAAGATTTTTATAAAATCTATAATCTTGACTAAAAAATAAAAAAAATAAGATACATAAATTTTTTATCAAAATCTTATTCTTTTCTATTTTCTTAAAATATATAATAAAAATATATTTAATATATCAAAGATAATAGGCCCCAATAAAAATTGAGGCCCTAGGCATAGGCCTTAATGGCTTATGCCTAAAGACAGCCCTGATCTTTTGAACTATTTTATAATTTAGGTTATTTTCATCTTATATAGGTTTAGAAGTTAACTAGGATTTAGAGACTATTTAAATATTTATTTAATTATTTTAATTAATTTTTTATCAATAATATTTGATTTTTTTTTCAAAACACTGAAATACCTATTATCTAGTATTCTACGAAATCAATAAGCCTGTAAAAATTTATTTCCCGCGTTCATATTCGAATTAAAAGTTTCAAAAACTTCTGTATATCACTGTTTGTTGATTTTTAAATTAACTCATCTTGTATCTTGTGCATTAAGAAAATATTTTCGAGGTTAATGCTGTCATTGTTATTGTATTTGTATAAATTTTATACTCTTTTATTTGTTTATATGAAAATATTAATATTAGTGATGATTTTGTACTATAATGATAATTAATTAATTAATTAATGTAGATTTATACATATAATAATATTATATGTGGTGTGACGATTATTTATGTTTATTTAATTATTAATTTATTTATATATAAATATTTTTTATTAATTATGTACCATAAAATTTGAATAATCTTTGATACGATTATGCAAACTAGCTAATAAGACTTTAAACAATATTAAAAATAAATAAAATTATTCACGCCTTTGCTTTGTACCCTACGGAAGAAAAACATTGAAGCTGATAATCGCAATGACATTGGCCGTCATAAAGCTCACTGTCACCTTCGCCTTCCTGCGATAAACAAAACAAATAATGCAACGCGAATTAATAATACGCCGGCCGATTTGTCGGAATCGATCCGGACGGGCAGCCGTCGGTGGCAACGATGGCGAGTCGATGGTTGGATTATCTTCTTGTAGTGCCTCCATCGATGGCCGGATCTCTCTTCCTTCGCGACTCGTCAGGTCGATCTCGTTTCGCCCTGCTTCCTTCTCTCCGCCGAATCCAAAACCCTATATCCGGTCCTCGCCGACTCCTCCGTTCCTCGATTCTCTTGGACGCCGGTTAAAGCGAGCCTCTGCTGATTCAGGTTGGTTTTCTGCTTCTTTTTGTTTGATTTTTGTACTGCAATTGTTTTCCTTCCCCTTTTGTGCTGAGCTGATGCTATGCTTGTATTTCCTGTCGTTGTTAAGCTATATGTGCGATGCAGATTTCATTTCTTTTGGATCGTGGATTTATTTATTTATTTATTTATTTTTGTCTGGAAAGTTCCGATTATGATATGCGGCTATCAGTTGTTTTCTACTGTTTATAGGCAATGCACAGGAGAAATTTTGGGGGGTCTGTTATAGTTTCTCTGTGCAGTTTCATAAGAATTTAAGTTAGTTAAGCTTGGTTAAAATCTTCTGAAGTTTTTTTCTCGTCACCTATTATATGGGTTTGAGCTTTGTTCTTTTCATGCATTAATTTTGATTGTACCTACAGTATCATTTGTGTTAAACTATTGAAGTTTCTTCATTATTAAGCTTGTACGCTTGCTCAACCTCCATCTCCTAAATTAAATCAGGTAAGCAAACACGCTTAACTTTTTTCTTTTGATATTATTTCAGAGTAAAAATGGAAAGATCTGGTAGACGTCGCAGCACTGATGTGGTCTTGCAAAATTATAAGCTAGGAAAGATTCTTGGCATTGGATCATCTGGTAAGGTTAAACTTGCAGAGCATTTGTTGACGGGCCACAAGGTTGCTATCAAGATCCTGAATCTCCAGAAAGTAAAGAGCAGGGGAGCGGAAGAAAAAGGTACGTCATTGCCAACAATTTTTTTCCCCTTGCTCTTGTTATCTAGATCCTTCTCCATTTTGAATATATTCATTGAGCTAATAAATAGAATATCAATAAACATTTGGTAACAGCTTGATGTATCATTTTTAAGAGGTTCATAATAATCACCTTGAATATGGCGACTTTTCTATAGAAAATTCAGTTGATTTCCATTCTGTTGTTTTTTAGAGCCCTATCATCTGTTTGTATGATGTGTAGCAAGTTCACCTTGTGACCTATTCAATTAAAATGTGGATATTTCATGTTATTGGAAAACAGCTAATGGATAAAAACAAAATCTACTTCACATTGCACAGTTTGCAGGTAAATTTTTATTATAAGCTCTTCAGTCAATAAGAATCCAAACGATGAAAACTGGAATATTAATTCCATATATTCTTAAGATACCTTTTTTTTTCCTCGTCCACATTCATAAATGTCTGTAATGGTAAATCCAGTGAACCTAATCACACACCAAATTTCAGGCCTTGGAATATATGCAGTGACCTAGTACCATAATAAAGTAAGGCATTGGAACTAGGTTAAAACCAAATGATTATGCCAAGTTATTTATAATAGTGCCTATGTACCACGGAAACCTTCTTTCAACTCTCCAAGTGAGTCCAATAATGGCACCTGAATTTTCCTTAGTGTTATGGTATCCTCATCAGAGCATTAGCTGATTGACAATGCCTTCGCTGCAACATGCTTCTGTCCATTTCAGCCATATCCTCCAACAGTCTTTTGACTCTTGTGTTTCATTTATTGTGTATGCTGTTTACTTATGCTCATGTCGTTAGTCTGGACTAGGCTCATTGAATCTGCTAAATCAATAGCTTGGTCTCTTGGAAACCTTCCAAAGAAGCCTTGAGTTTTTTTATCATAAACCGCTTATCCCCTACAATTATAATTTTATTAATATTCTTTTGCACCTAAGTAAATGATATAAGAAAGATTTATATGTTCTCAGAGATGAATATTGCATTTTTCTCATGTATGTTTTTTTTTCTATAGCTATCTTAACAGTGGATTGTTACCACAAGTCATGCTTGATAGAATGCTTTCCTACTTACTCACTCATGACATGGTAAAATACATGATCTTGAAGCATAAATCGAAGGAGACAGGCTTGACATGAATATGTAACACAACAATCATTTAATGCATATACATGCTTCAATTTGAGAATGTAAAATATTATGAGGTCTGAACACATTTTCATAATTTTCTATACTTCATGATAAATGTTCCTAATCTGTTTCCCTTCTGTATATGATCTTTTGCACTTGCAAACAACCTAAATATAGGGATCTAATTATGCAAATTGAAAACATGCAAAAAAAAAACATACTATTAGCAAAATAATTACTCAGGGCCACAAAATTTAACATGCCTAAAATTTGCCTAATGTGGAGAAGGATCGTTGCCCATAATACTCTTGATGTCATAAACATATTATGTTAAATAAGTCGAATCATGGTCTGATTTTCAATTTTATATTTTATTTCTACTTGAAGATTTATTAATGATGTCCTTCGACTTATTCAAAGTCAAGTGTTTGTTGGTGGAAAACAGTGCAGTAAAAATATACCATTTAATAAATTAATTCTATCTTTTTACTTCTTAAAACTAATTCTGTTGTTTCACTTTTTATTGCGTCTAGAAACTTTAGATTGTTTTGCTAGATTCTTATTGGATTGTCGTAATGCCTACTGGAGTGGCTTCTTCTCATTGTTTTCACCATTCAAGCATTAATAAAGCAACTAGTAATTTGAAGATTTTTCTTCTCTCTTGTGAGATCAGTGATTACGACATGCAACACCATCTTGTTATACTCATCAAGCAACCAATGTTCTTAGATATCCATGACTTTGATTGTGTCATATGATGCTTTGGGGAAACTCAGACATAAGTTCCATATACATCATCATTTCTTTGCGATATTTACTCTCTATGTTTACATTGTTCAATTGATATTTCCAAGTGACATTTGTTTATATTGCAGTGAGACGAGAGATCAAAATTTTAGGACTATTTATGCATCCGCATATTGTACACCTTTATGAGGTGATTGAGACACATTCAGACATTTTTGTTGTGATGGAGTATGTTGAGTCCGGCGAGCTATTTGATTATATTGTTGAAAAAGGAAGGTTACAAGAGGCTGAAGCTCACCGTATTTTCCAACAGGTACTTGAGAATTTCATGCTTTTTTGTGTCAAATGGATTGAATACCCTCACCACGAGAGTTCTTCTCGTTATATAAAAAATATTAACAATTTACAGAAAGTTACAGAACAGATTTTCAGCCATAAATGGTTTCTAGTAATCTGTCTAAATCATGAAGGTATAGCTATGCTATTAATTACAATATATTTACAGTTAAGGAAGTTACAACCATAATATATTTACAACTATTAATTAAGACTTGATATATGCTATCATATATGCTTCATTCTTGATATATGTTGTCATAATAAGGCTTGATATATATTATCATATATGTTGTCATCCCCCTCAAATTGATGTTGGTCGATCAAGAAGCATCAATTTGCCCACTAGAAATTGATAATGTTGTCGTGTCAAAGGCCTTAGTAAATAAATTAGCTATCTAAAGGTTGGTAGAAATATGAGGAAGAGAAATAATATGAGTGTCGAAGGCTTCACGAATAGAGTGACAATTCACTTCAATATGCTTAGTATGCTCATGATAAACAAGATTAATAGCAATATGAATGGCATTAGTGTTATCATCATGAAATGGAGTAGGAGTAGACTGCGAGAAACTAAGCTCAACTAGAAAACCACGAAGCCAAATAGTCTCAGAACGAGCAGCAGACATAGCACGGTATTCGGACTCCATAGAAGATTTAGAAACACTATCTTGCTTCTTGCTCTTCCAAGAAATCAAGGAATCACCAAGGAACATACGCCAACCCGTGACAGATCAGCGAGTATCAGGACATCCAACCCAATCAGTGTCACTATAGGCAACAAGATGAAGAGGAGAACCAGCGGGAAAAAATAATCCACGATAAGGCATCCCATGAAGATATCAAATGATTTGATGAACAATAGCTAAATGTAGATGACGGGGATTTGTCATGAATTGACTAACTTGTTAAACAATAATGGAAATATCCGGCTGAGTAATAGTCAAATAGTTCAAGCTGCCCACCAATTGTCGAAATATAGTAGGATTATAAAGAAGATTACCATCCTCACAATGGTACTTTGTGTTTATTTCAAGTGGAGTAGCTACAGTAGAAGCATCCTAGAGACAAGCTAAATGAAACAAATCTTCTGTACTTACGTTGATGCAAAAAAATACCAGAAGGATCAGTATGAACCTCTAAACCCAAGAAATAAATAAGATGACCGAGATCCTTTATATGAAATGAGGCTTGAAGATGTTGTTTCAAACGAGCAATTAAGACAGAATCAGTCCCAGTGATAACAACATAAATTAAGAGAATGACAATACCAGTAAATGTCTTGAAAAGAAATAAAGATGAATCATATTGACTCTTGAATGAAAATTGGAGCAAAGTGGATCTAAATTTATCAAACCATATCCGAGGAGCTTGTTTTAACCCATATAGAGATTTCTCAACTTGCTAACATCCAAAGAAGAGGAAGAAGATAAACCCGGCGGTGGAACAATGTAAATCTCTTGTTTGAGATCACCATGAAGAAACACATTCTTAACATCCATTTGATGAAGTGGCCATCCTTGTGAAGCATCAATTGAAATAACCATTTGAAATGTTGACATCTGATGTCGTACTCTTGTTTGTTACCCAAGAGAACTAATCGTGCCTTATAACGATCTAGAGTACTATCGAATGAAGCTTGATAAAGTAGACCCATTTACAACCAATGACTTTAACATTTGGGGGGCATAGAACAATATCCCAAGTGTGATTATCCACAAGAGCTTGCAGTTCTTTTTCCATGACCTTGTGCCAACAATCATGTTTAGCGCCTCTGAATAACATGAAGGAATAGGAACACTAGACAAAGTAGTATGAAGTGATGTATGGGAAAGTCTTATCGATCCAATGGACGGGTGATTCTGGAAGAGCGTCGTGGAATGACATGTGAAAGTTGATTGTTTGTGAAAGAAACCATTTGAATAGGTGAAGATGTCAGATCAAGCTCAGAAAGCTGTAAAGTTGGGCGTTGTCGTCGTTGATACACAAAGCCATGCTTGATTCGATCAAAAGTATTAGGTACCTTATCAAAATTTGGAAGGATAGGTGGTTGTAGGGAAGACTCGATATGAGTAGAAAAGAAAATTTGATTTTAAAAGAAAACAACATGATGAGAGATACGAAACCTATTAGAACATGGATCATAGCAAACATAACCTTTGTGTGAAATATTGTAGCCTATAAAAGCACATTTAACAAATTGAGTAGAAAGTTTATGGCGTTCATGAGTGGCAAATGAACAAAGCAAACACATATGCATGTCAAGATAGTTGGGATGTATATGAAAAAGACGATAATATGGAGATTCAAAGTTTAAGATACGTGAAAGCAAACAATTAATTAAATAAACTGTTATAGATAAGGCCTCAACCCATAATTTAGATGGAACGAAAGATTCAATTAATATAGTTCAAACAACATCTAACAAATGTTGGTTTTTACGTTCAGCGACACTATTCTGCTAGGTGTATACGAACAAGAGCGTTCGGAAGCAATGCCTTTTTGTTAGAGAAAATCATGAAATACATGAGACATATATTCGCCCCCAGAATCAGACCTTAGCACTTTGATTTTTGAAGAAAATTGGATCTTAATATAGGCTATAAATGTTTTAAAGACGGTAAAAACCTCAGATTTAGAATGAAGAAAATAAATTCAGGTATATTTACTGTAATCATTAATGAATGTGACAAAATATTTATAATTGCCATGAAATATAATAGGAGTAATACCCCACACATCACTATGAATCATATCAAAATAGCTTTTGCATGGCTACCTTGACAAGGAAAAGAAAGAGACTTACTTTTACCGAATTTATATGTAGAGCAATCAAAGGAAAGATGAGATGAAAAATGATCTTTATTGCCCAAGAGATCAGAATTTAGTAAGTGAGATAAGACAACAGAATTAGGATGACCTAAATGTTTGTGCCATATTTCAATAGTTTGGTTTACACTACTAAGCTAAAAGAAACAAAATTAAGAATGGAAAAGTGTAAAAGGAAACAAGCGTCCAACTTTAGGTCCCTTAGCTAGTATCTTCCCCAACACCTGATCCTGCACAACACAACCATTATGAGAAAATAGAACATCATAGTCATTATCAACCAATTGTTCTACTGAAATGAGACTAGTAGAAAGCTCAAAAAATACCAAAATATCTTTGATTGAAGAATTAATATCCCCAATAGCATGAATAGGTAAGTTACTACCATTAGCAATCTGAATATTTTTATGATATTTTTTAACATTGATAAGAGTCTCAAGAGAATTGGTCATGTGATTAGATGCTCTAGAATCCACAGGCCAAGATAAAGTTAGTGTACTATGTTTACCTTGAAATCCTAAGGTTAAAAAGGTTGTAATAATCATCTGCTGAACCATTTCAGGAGTAAGTATTGAACCAACAGCTTGATTAGCTATAACAACCTGATTAGCTTGACAATTCTGAGGACGAGTAGGACATTCTTTGATAATATGCCCAAACTTCTTACAATAATTGCAATATTTCTTTGAGCAGTTAAAAACAATATCTCTATATTCCTTACAGCCATAGCATTGAACTTGTCGCAAGTTTTTACCCTTGCCTTTTCCTTGAGTTACACAAGCAATTGCATTATTATGTATTTTGTTTTGCTAGAAAATTATTTGTGTTGTAAGACATTGCTTTTCACGAAGCAACTCTCCAAAACACACATCCAAAGAAGGAGGAGCGTGATTCATCAAATTAAAGTAGGTTGCCTCATATTTAGGACATAATTTCATCAAAAATTGATCTCGCTTGCTTTGTTCATGCACCTCTTGAACTACAGAAAGAGAGTACTTTGGCAAAAATTATGTCAACATATTCAACCCATAAGTTCTGAAAACCATAACAAATAATTGAAAATGTGATCTTGAATGGAGAGATCATCCTGAGAGTAACTAGCAAACTCGTATTCTAATTGAAAATGTTTAGATGTATTGTCTTGGCAGTAAACCTTTTTTAAATAGTCCCACATGCTTTTAGCTGTCTTATATGGTCTCAGATTAGGAACAAGTAGTTGACCAACAGATCCTAGAATCCATGTCATGACTCTAGCGTCCTTGTCTTCCTACTGAGCCAATTTAGAAAGCTCAGTAGGTGCCGAATCACTACGATGTGACCCCATAGTTCTTTTCCCATGACAAACAAACAAAATTGAAATTCTCAGGTAGAATAATTTTTACCTGTGAAATGCACACCAAAAATATCTGAGTTGGTATTTGACATGATATTCGTTACTCACCAAATACAACAAGAAGTGTTGAAAATCAATAGGCCCAAGAGTCCTAAAGCTTGGATTGAAATAACACCACTTAGGAATTCTGGAAATATTCCCGAAATCAAAATCTAGACTTCTCAAATTCTGAAATATGGCTCTGATACCGTGTCAAATGGATTGAATATCCTCACTGTGAGAGTTCTCATTATATAGAAATGTTAGCCATTTACAGAAAGTTACAGAACAGATTTTAAGTAGGCTGATTTCTAGTAATCTATCTAAATCAATCTGTCTAAATCAGAAGGTATAGCTATGCTATTAATTACAATATATTTATAGGTAAGGCAGTTACGGCCATAATATATTTACAGCTATTAAGGCTTGATATATGCTGTCATATATGCTTCATTCTTGATATATGCTATCATAATTAAGACTTGATATACGTTATCCTATACGCTGTCATTTTGTACCTTGTCCTTGGATGTATATGAAAATCAAAGTTCCCATTTCATTATCTAATGGCGAGTATTTATTTTGTCATATTTTGGTTGAGCACATTTAATGGCTCGAAAAGTCTGTCTTTTTCAAATGTTTTCAAGAATTGGTTTCTGCTTTGTTCATTCTTGTTCAGTGTGTCTTTTGCTGGAGATTCATCGAGAATTTGTGTTGTTTATGCAGCATATTGATATTGATGCCAGTTTTAGTACATTCTCTGATAACCTGCAATATGCTCAATTTTCCTCTTTTTATTTTATTTTATTTTTGTCAAAAACCTATGTTTCGCCAAATAGATTATATCTGGTGTTGAGCACTGCCACAGCAACATGGTTGTTCATCGGGACTTGAAACCAGAGAACTTGTTGTTGGATTCAAAGTGCAATGTTAAAATTGCTGACTTTGGTTTTAGTAATGTTATGCGTGATGGCCATTTTCTGAAGACTAGCTGTGGAAGCCCAAATTATGCTGCTCCGGAGGTGTTTAGAAATTTTGATGTGTTGATGTTTTATTTTCCATTTCCTTTGATTTGTACTGTGATGAGTTCATCCTCTTTAGGTCATTTCTGAAGAACTTTATGCTGGACCTGAGGTAGATGTGTGGAGTTGTGGTGTCGTTCTTTATGCTCTTCTTTGTGGTACCCTTCCCTTTGACGATGAAAATATACCAAACTTGTATAAGAAAATAAAGGCAAGAAATGCTGTAATAATATGCAATCTGTTTACCATCCATAACACAATACACCGACTGATTAACTATTGTTAATAATATAGGCAGGAATATATACTCTTCCTAGCCATTTGTCTGTCCTTGCCCGAGATTTGATTTATAAAATGCTGGTTGTTGATCCTATGAAGAGAATAACCATTCCTCAAATCCGTGAACATGCATGGTTCAAAACTCGTCTTCCTCGCTATCTGGCTGTTCCTCCATCAGATACTTCACAACAAGCTAAAAAGGTGGAGAAGGGTTTTAGTTGTTACTCCGATTGATTATTATTGCTTTGGTTAATGATAAGATGTTAATACTTGTTTCTGTTAGGTTGTGATGGCTCAGATAAGGACTCCAAGTAGTTGTTTCTAAATGAAATAATAGAGCAGAAATATATTCTCATTCCAATATTTAGTTTGTAAGAATTTTGTTTAATAAAGCATATAATAGTCTCCAAATAGTAAAGTATGAAAACAGTTGGTAGCTGAAGATTCTGCAATCTTTCTCAGTGTTCTGCAAGGATGTCTTCTGGTTTTTAGTAGGCGACTTGAAAATTCTATAATCTCTCTCACAAACAGTTGACCATTCTTGCAGATCGATGAAGACATTCTTCTGGAGGTGACTAAGATGGGTTTTGACAAGAACCAGTTGGTCGAGTCTCTTCTTAACAGGATACAGAATGAGGTATTTCATTCAATCAAAGAGCTTCTTTGAGTCAGCAACCTCATAGTATGGGACTATAACTGAATCCATCAGTGTTCATAATAGGCAACTGTTTCTTACTACTTGCTTGCGGACAATCGTTTCCTCGCTACCCGTGGCTATCTTGGTGGTGATTTCCAAGAAACCGTGGTATTCACTATTTTGTTATTTAAAACTGTTATAACTCCTATATGTAACTGCGAATTGTTTGGCTGCTTAGTCTGGATTAAATACCTGTTTTGCAGGATTATTTGCATACCTATTCAAGTGACATGGCAGCTCCACATTGCCAGCCTGGTTACATGGAACAACAGGGGATTAGTCCAAGAGCACATTTCCCTGCTTCTGAAAGAAAATGGGCTCTTGGTCTTCAGGTGCTCATTCGATCCTCTCTTCTTTTAATCAAGGCATTCGATTAGTCCTTAATATGAACAACTTTGATCATCCAGTCTCGAGCCCATCCTAGTGAAATCATGGCAGAGCTGCTCAAAGCTCTGCAAGAGCTGAATATTTCTTGGAAACAAATTGGGCATTACAACATGAAGTGCCGCTATTTCCCTGGCTTTGCTGATTCCAAAGGCATGCTCAATAATGAGCCTGCTATTGCCGAAACTGAAGGTGCTGATAAAAAACCTTTGGTGGTAAAGTTCGAAATGCAGGTAAAACCTTTCTCAATCATCCTCTCGTTTTCATTAACCATCATATGGAATTTTAAGAACTGATCAATGGCTTCATGCAACATGCAGGTTTACAAGACAAGGGAAGATAAGTATCTCCTTGATTTGCAGAGGGTGTCTGGGCCTCCGCTATTGTTTCTTGACTTGTGTGCTGCATTTCTCACTCGGCTTAGGGTCCTGTAACGATTTACTTGCTTCTCTAGACCATTATTTTGTTGATATAGAATTTACTCGAGCAAATTGATACATTTTATACTGCAATAGTGTTGTAAATATCTATGCTTAGCTCGTAGAACAGAACGCTTTCTTCATCTATGGCTTTACACTTTATACTGCTAGGCGATGGCCAGTAAGATCACACTACTACTTTCCAAGTTCCAAAATCAGACCAACTTAGTGCCCTTTTGGATCGATGCAAGACAGCCAACGTGCCACTCATTGCCTACTATTGCATCACCTTTGCTCATGGCTTGTTGCAGGCTTGGGCTACTCTCGAACTGTATAGACAGATCCTCGACGAAATTGAAGCGAACGACTACAATAACTTCACTAAGGGTGCTTATGTTAGGAAAGCAAAGAAGCTTATGGCTCTGCCTATGCCTATTGCATATGGAAGATCTCTAGTTAGGCTATCTTCTCTGAGGCAGTCAATCTTAGTGAAAGCATGAAGTGCCATTGTCGGGCAGTAAAGCAGTACATATTTATTTGAGGAATAGGTAGAATACTTCAGTTACGCATTGTGTTTGTATTATTAGACAATAACAGCTACGGTAGAACATATTGTTCATTCACTATCTCGTTGAATTTACGAGGTGATACTATTTCTCGTTCAAAATAAGAGTAACAAAGTTAAATTCCTCTCAGAAGTATAGTCATACAAATTTAAATCCTCGTATATTAGTGAAATGTTTTACGAATCTAGTCGAGTTACCAGTAGATCAATAAGTATTAGGATCATGAAGTTGAAGTTAAGTTGGAAAAAAACAAATAACTAATGTGACAAAACAAACAATTTTTATATTTAATTATATTAAAAAATTGAATCCTATTTTTATATTAGCTTGGAAGACTTAAAAAGATTTTAAAAGGGAAATTTTATTTTACGAAATCATGCTTTTGCTTTCTAAGTTATCTCGGAAATTAAAGGAGTAGTTATTTATCAGTAAGATATGAGTTCCGTCCTTCGAAGTAAACAAGTCTACACCTACTACCCAATGGAAGGTCATGGACATGCGGGAGCAGTGTACTTCACCATCGCCATCAACGTCGCGTTCGCCTTCCTGCAATAAACAACACAAATAAATGCAACGCAAATTTATAATTATAATAATAATAACGATAAATTAGAGAAAATTTTCTAATCCTAAATTGATCTTTATATATATTTTCCATTTGATAAATTTTTTATATTAAATTGAGTATTTTCCATTTGATAAATTTTTTATATTAAATTGAGTATAAAAGAGTAAAAAATGAATATATATTGTAAAAATTTAAATATAAGTTATTTGAGATTGAATATTAATTTAGAAAATTTGAGTATACAGTTTTTTAATATGATGGATGTAATTTTACAAACTTAAATTTTTAATTTTTATATTCAATTTTTTTTAAATAATAATCATAAAACTGTCCATTCTATAGGGACTGTATGTAAAGAAAATTTCGAAAAAATAAGGCATGGAAAGTTGAATTTGAGATTCGAGAGTTAAAATTTTCCCTAATAACAACTACATTTCTCTGCGCCGGCCGATTCGTGGAAATCGATCAGGACGGGGAAGAAGCCTTCGGTGGCCACGATGGCGCGTCGATGATTGGATTATCTCGTCCCTCCATCGATCGTCGGATCTTTTGCTGCGCAACTCCTCAGATCGATCTCGCTTCGGCCTGCTTCCTTCTCCTCGTCGAATCTCAAAACCCTAGATCCGATCCTCGCGGCCATCTCCGCTCCTCGATTCTCTTGGACGCCGGTAGCAGCGAGTCTCTGTTGATTCGGGTTGGGTTTCTGCTTCTTTTTGCTTGATTTTGGTACTGCAATTCCTTTCCTTTCTCTCCTCCCTTTCAGATACGATATGAAAAACCTTGCCTTTTCTTTTCCGCGATGTTGGAATTTTGAAACTTTGTGATGAGCTGATGCGATGCTTGTATTTCCTTTCGTTGTTAAGCTATATGTGTGATGCGGATTTCATTCCTTTTGAATCGTAGATGTTATTTTTATTTTTTATTTTTTAGTCTGGAAAGTTTCTATTATGACATGCTGCCATCGATTGTTTTCTACAGTCTATAGGCAATGTACAGGAAGAATTTTTGGGGGCCTATTATATTTTTTCTGTGCAGTTTTATAAGAATTTGATTGTTACTTATGCTTGGTTGAAATCTTCTGAATTTTTTTTCTTGTCACCTAATATATGGGTTTGAGCTTTGTTCTTTTCATGGCATTAATTTGTTTATACCTACAGCTTCAATTGTGTTAAACTATTGAAATTTCTTCATTCTTAAGCTTGTATGCTTGCTCAACCTCCATCTCCTAATTAAATGAGGTAAGCAAACACACTTAACTTCTTTCTTTTGATATTATTTCAGAGTCAAAATGGAAGGATCTGGTAGAGGTAGCAGCGCCGATGTGGTCTTGCAAAATTATAAGCTAGGAAAGACTCTTGGCATTGGATCATTTGGTAAGGTTAAAATTGCAGAGCATTTGTTGACGGGCCACAAGGTTGCTATCAAGATCCTGAACCGTCGGAAAGTAAGGAGCATGGAGATGGAAGAAAAAGGTATGTCATTGCTAGGATTTTTTTCTTCTTGATCTTGTTATCTAGATCCTCCTCCATTTTGAATATATTTATTGAGCTACTAAATAAAATATTATTAAACATTTTGCCACCTGCTTGATGTATCTTTTATAAGAGGTTCATAATAATCACCTTGAATATGGCGACTTTTCTATAGAAAATTCAGTTGATTTCTATTCTGTTGTTTTTTAGAGCCCTATCACGGCATCACCTGTTTGTATGACGTGTAGCAAGTTCATCTAGTGACCTATCCAATTAAAATGTGTATGTTTCATGTTATTGGACAACAGCTAATGGATAAAAATAAAATCTGCTTTCCATTGCACAATTTACAGGTAAAATTTTGTTATCAACTCTCCAATCAATGAAGAATCCACATGATGAAAACTGGAATATTAATTCCATATATTCTTAAAATTACCTTTTCTTTCCTCGTATCCGCATTCACATAATGTCTGCAATGGCAAATCCAGTGGACCTATTCACACATCAAATTTCAGGCCTTGGAATATATGCAGTGACCTAGTTCCATAATAAAATGAGGCATTGGAACTAGGTTAAAACCAAATAATTATGCCAAGTTACTTATAATAGTGCTTATGTACCAAGGAAACCTTCTTTTGACTGTCAAAGTGACTCTAATGAGGGAGCCTGAATTTTCCTTAGTGTTGTGGTATCCTCATCACAGCATTAGCTGGTTGACAATGCCTTTGCTGCAATATGCTTCTGCCCATTTCATCCATATCCACCAACAGCCTTTTGGTTCTTGTCTTTCATTTATTGTGTATGCCTTTTACTTGTGCTCGTGTCGTTAGTCTGAATTAGGCTCTTTAGACCTACTAATTCAATAGCTTGGGCTCTTGCAACCCTTCAAAAGAAGCATTAAATGTTTTAATCATACACTGTTTATTCCCGTAGATGATTACAATTATTCTCCTACAATTATAATTTTATTAATATTCTTTTGCACCTACATCAAGTAAATGATATAAGAAAGATTTATATGCTCTCTGAGATGAATAACACATATTTCTCTCATATGCCTTTTTCTATAACTATATTAACAGATGGATTGTTACCACGAGGAATACTTGATACAATGTTTTCCTACTTTCTCAGTCATGACATGATAAAATGCATGATCTTGAAGCATAAATCAAATGAGACAGATTTGACATGAATATGTAACATGTTAGGACCTTGTCGTTTGCTTGGGGGGGGGGGGGGGGGGGGGGTAAATAGCAATTTTTTTCGATCTCGTCTTTCTACAATGGTTAGTGCGCAAGCGGAAGAACAAAAACTAAAACTAACAACTAAGAAAGACACTGATTTACGTGGTTCGGAGATAAAGCTCCTACTCCACGGCTGTCCGTAAGGTGGACGATCCCGATCCTTCGGTGGATAATTCCTCGGAGCACCTCCAGCTAGCTCTTGTCGCTCCTTGTGGGTGGAGAAACCTCGCCACAACCTTTTGACACGACCTGAGCACTTGTAGGCTACTAACAGGCTCTTACCAAGCTTGTTTCGCCAAAGAAAAGTAGTCAAACATGAGCTCTCTTAAATAGAGCTCGATCCTGATTTGACCGTTATCAGTTGACTGGTGCAACACCATTCGACTGATCTACTCTGGATTCGAATGTCGCCGCCTGAAGTTTCGAATTCTGGCCTATACCAGTCGACTGCCCGGTCGACTGCATCAGTTGACTGATCTCTCTGTGCTCTACCTCAGTCGACTGATCAAGCATCAGTCGACTGCCAACCCTCTAAGCCTTGGGTTTCTCTTCCCGAGTACATTTCTCTCAGCACTCGAACCCTCACGACTTAGTCCCAGGGCTTCCTTACCCGAGTACAATCCCTCAGCACTCGAATCCTCACAACTCAGTCGACTCTTCATTCAGCAGCCTCGACCTGTTGCCTTCAAGCCCTCTTCGACTTTGGCTCTCGTCCCTCGGATGCACGCAAGCCCACGGCTCGTCTCCCGTGCCACCCTTCACGTATGCCTCGAAGTCCGCTTCCCTCAGCTCATCGTCCCTGTTTTGTCCACGGTCCCTCAGATGCGCACACAAGCCCTCGGCTTGCTCCATGCCATCCTTCACCGTTCCCGAAGACGTCCAACTAAGTCAATGTGTATCCTGCAAACCTGTACACTCACATACACATATTAGATCAACATGAAATCATAACTTAACTATATTGGCACACACATCAAAACTCATAATCTCCCCGATCAAACTTGGGTCGATTGCCCCAACATAACACAACAATCGTTTAATGCACATTACACTCTAGATGACAAAAAGGTGATTCGCTCGCCCCCCAGCGCCCCCGTCAACCCGTCCTAGGGCCAACACGGAGGAGGTAAATCACGGGGGTTACTAACCCGGATGTCATGGCTAATGCGTGGGGAGGGCAGACACACTGGCTTTGCAAGGTTTTGACCCTAGACCTCAAAAATGTAAAGGGGCGTTTGGTTTGTTCCATTTTCCATTTTCATTTTCCAGAAAATCGCATTTTCTCGTTTTCTGGAAAATGACTTTTTTTTTCATTCTCTAGTTTTCCAGAAAACGCTATGTTTTTTCTAGAAAACAAAGTTGGAAAATACAAACCAAACATGTTTTCCAGAAAATCGCATTTTCTACATAAAATGAAAATAGAAAACAGACTGAAAAATACAAACCAAACGCACCCTAAAATATTATGATGTCCTTTTTTATCATTTAGGTCTGAATACACTCTCACAATTTTCTATATTTCATGATAAATTTTCCTAATCTGTTTCCTTCTTTATATGTCTTTTGCACTTGCAAACAACCTAGATATAGGGATCTAATTATGCAAATTGAAAGCATGCAAAAAACATATTATTAGCAAGATAATTACTCAAGGTCACAATTTAATTAAAAACACGCCTAAATTTTGTCTAAGATGGAGAAGGATCATTGACCATAATATCTTGATGTAATAAACATGTTATGTTAAAATAAGTTAAATCATGTTCTGATTTCCAATTTTATATTTAATTTTTTGTTTAGAAATATTTTATTAATGATGTCCTTCAACTCATTCAAAGTCAAGTGTTTGTTGGTGGAAAATGGTGCAGTAAAAATAGACTATTTAATAAATTAGATCTTTTTTAAATTTTATCTTATTACTGCATAAAACTAATTCTATTGTTTCACTTTTAATGCATCTAGAAACTTAGATTCTTATCGGATTGTTGTAATGCCTATAGGATAGGCTCCTTCTCATTGCTTTCACCATTCAAGCATTAATAAAGCAATTAGTAATTTGAAGATTTTCTTCTCTCTTGAGATCAGTGATTAAGACATGCAGCACCATCTTGTTATACACCTCAAGCAATCAATATTCTTAGATGCCCATGGCTTTGATTTTGTCATATGATGCGTTGGAGAAACTCAGACATAAGTTCCATATACTTCATCATTTCTTTGCTGTATTTACACTATGTTTACATTGTTTAATTGATATTCCTAGGTGACATTTGTTTGTATTGCAGTGAGACGAGAGATCAAAATATTAAGATTGTTTATGCATCCGCATATTATACGACTTTATGAGGTGATTGAGACACATTCAGACATTTTTGTTGTGATGGAGTATGTTAAATCTGGTGAGCTATTTGATTATATTGTTGAAAAAGGAAGGTTACAGGAGGTTGAAGCTCGCCGCTTCTTCCAACAGGTACTTGAGAATTTCATGCTTTTCATACCTTGTCGTTGGATGTATTTGAAAATCAAATTTCCCATTTCATTATCTAATGGCAAGTAGTTTATTTTTGTTTGTTTGTTTGTTTGGTACATGTTTTGGTTGAGCACGTTTCAAAGCTGGAAAAGTCTGTCGTTTCCAGACGCTTTCAAGAATTAGTCTCTGCTTTCTTCCCTATTCAGTGTGTCTTTCGTTGGAGATTCATTGAGAATTTGTGCTGTTTTACATGGCATATTGATATTGATGTCAGTTTTAGTACATATCCTGATAAATTTTATTGAATCTAATGTCAGTTTTACTACATATTGATAAATTTTAGTACATTCTCTAATCATCCGCACATGCCTGACTTCCATCTAATAATCTGAAATATGCCTGACTGCCCTCTCTAATAATCTGAAGCATGCCTGACTTCCTTTCCTTTTTTTTTTTGGTCAAAAACCTATGTCTTCACCAAATAGATTATATCTGGTGTTGAGTACTGCCACAGAAACATGGTTGCTCATAGGGACTTGAAGCCAGAGAATTTGTTGTTGGATTCAAAGTGCAATGTTAAAATTGCTGACTTTGGCTTAAGTAACGTTATGCGTGATGGCCATTTTCTGAAAACTAGCTGCGGAAGCCCAAATTATGCTGCTCCTGAGGTATTTAGAAATTTTGATGGGTTGATGTTTCGTTTTTCCATTTACTTTGATTTGTACTGTGATGAGTTCATCCTCTTTAGGTCATTTCTGGAAAACTTTATGCTGGACCTGAGGTTGATGTGTGGAGTTGTGGTGTCATACTGTACGCTCTTCTTTGTGGTACCCTTCCCTTTGATGATGAGAATATTCCAAACTTATTTAAGAAAATAAAGGCAAGAAATCCTATAACAATATACAATCTCTTTACCATACACAAACATAATACACTGACTGATTCACTATTGTAAATAATCTAGGGAGGAATATATACTCTTCCTAGCCATTTGTCTGCCCTTGCCCGAGATTTGATTCCTAAAATGCTGGTTGTTGATCCTATGAAGAGAATAACCATTCCTCAGATCCGTGAACATGCATGGTTCAAGATTCGTCTTCCTCGCTATCTAGCTGTTCCTCCACCAGATACTTCACAACAAGCTAAAAAGGTGGGGAGGTTTTAGTTGTTACTCCTATTGGTTATGTTGTGTTGATTAATGACAATATGTTAATACTTGTTTCTGTTAGGTTGTGATGGCTCGGATAAGGACTTCAAGTAGTTATTTCTAAGGAATGAAATAATAGGGCAGAAATATGTATATTATCATTCCAATATTTAGTTTGTAAGAATGTTGTTCAAGTAATAATCAAAGAATAGTCTCCAAATAGAAAAGTATGGAAACAGTTGCTTGGTAGCTGAAGATTCTATAGTCTTTCTCACTGTTCTGCAAGGATGACTTCTGGTTTTTAGTAGTAGATGATTTGAAGTTCTACAATCTTTCTCATTAACAGTTGACCATCCTTGCAGATCGATGAAGACATCCTTCTGGAGGTGACTAAGATGGGTTTCGACAAGAACCAGTTGGTCGAGTCTCTTCACAACAGGATACAGAATGAGGTATTTCAATCAATCAAAGAGCTTCGTTGAGTTAGCAACTTCATAGTATGGAACTATAACTGAATCCATCGGTGTTGATAATCAGGCAACTGTTTCTTACTACTTGCTCATGGACAATCGTTTCCGCGCCACGAGTGGTTATCTTGGTGGTGATTTTCAAGAAACCATGGTATTCAAACTGATATAACTCGATCAAGCAACTGCGAATTATTTGGCTGCTTAGTCGGGATTAAATACATGTTTTGCAGGATTATTTGAATACCAATTCAAGTGACATGGCAGCTCCACATCGCCAACCTGGTTACATGGAGCCACAGGGGATGATTAATCCAAGAGCAGCACATTCCCCTGCTTCTGAAAGAAAATGGGCTCTTGGTCTTCAGGTCCACATTGCTCCTCTCTAAATCAAGTTGTTCGATTAGTCCTTAATATGCAAACTTTGATCATTCAGTCTCGAGCCCATCCTCGTGAGATCATGACAGAGGTGCTCAAAGCCCTGCAAGAGCTGAATATTTCTTGGAAACAGATTGGGCATTACAACATGAAGTGCCGTTATTTCCCTGGCTTTGCTGATTCCCCAGCTGCTATCGAAACTGAAGGGGCTGATAAAGAGCCTTTGGTGGTAAAGTTCGAAATGCAGGTAAAAACCTCCCTCGATCATCCTCTCTCATCGCCAATAACCATCATATGGAATTTTAAGAACTGATCGATGGATTCATGTATCATGCAGCTTTACAAGACCAGGGAAGACAAGTATCTCCTCGATCTGCAGAGGGTGAGTGGTCCTCAGCTATTGTTTCTTGACTTGTGTGCTGCATTTCTCGCTCAGCTTAGAGTTCTGTGACGATCTTACTTATTGTTGATATAAGATTTACTCGAGAAAATTCGTGCACTTTATATACTACAACTGTGGTGTACATGTCTATGGTTTGAAGCTCAGCAAGCTCGTAGAACACATCGGTTTCTTCATCAAATTCTTCCCTTACGTAGCATTAACTTGTTTGATTGATGCATTTTCATACAACTGGCGTAGGGAAATTAAACGGGTTGAACAGTGCATTCTTGATAGAAGAACATGTTTGATTACATGATTCAGGAGCTACATCTTAGTACAAACCCTAACCCTAGAGAATAGGAAGGCCGGAGGGAAAGTATCAGCCGCCGAAACCGTAGAGGGTTCGGCCCTGGCGCTTGAGGGCGTAGACGACGTCCATGGCAGTGACGGTTTTGCGGCGGGCGTGCTCGGTGTAGGTGACGGCGTCGCGGATGACGTTCTCGAGGAAGATCTTGAGGACGCCACGGGTCTCCTCGTAGATGAGGCCGCTGATGCGCTTGACGCCGCCGCGTCGGGCGAGGCGGCGGATCGCAGGCTTCGTGATACCCTGGATGTTGTCGCGAAGGACCTTGCGGTGGCGCTTGGCTCCGCCTTTGCCGAGCCCCTTGCCTCCCTTGCCACGACCGGACATGTTGACGAAGGAGGCGGAAGTAGTAAAAATACGAGGAGGCGAAGCGTCGGTGTGGCGTAGTTGGTGAGCGGGCAATATTTATAGAGAGAACGAGGAGAGGAGGAATCCGTGGGACGTTGTTTATTGTTCGTTCGATTTGTTTGTACTGTCGTGATCTGTTTGGGTGGCTTAGTCCGGATCAGTGACGTGGTTGAAAGTGTGTCTCCACGTTTGGGTGCACGCTCGTGGAGTTAGAGCCGAGAGGAGGCCCAGTTAAAACATTTTAATAGGCCGGTCTAATTTGATCGCATTGTTCTATCCCCTTGGTAAAAGTCAATTTTTGGGATATACATGTTTGATGGCTTTGCCTTTTGGATTTATTTGGTATATATATATATATATATATATATATATATATATATATATATATATATATATATATATATATATATATATAATAAAAAGTAAAATTTGAAAAGATATATAAAATAAATAGAGTTTTTTTAATGAGTGTTTTTCTGAATAATAATTTTATTTGTAAAAAATAATAAGCAAACAAGGACAACATGTGTGGCAACTGACTGTAAGCTCACTGTTTTTTTATTAAATATATTTGATCCGGTCGGATATGTAATCCGATCGGATAGAAAGTCCGATCGGATAGAGACGTTCGGGCGTACAGGATGTTGACCTAGCCAGATGAATGCGCTCGAGGTCACGGGGATATGATCCGGTCGACTAGTCGGCCGGATGTGACAGTCGGCAATATCCGATCGGAAGTGTTCAGTCGGTCGGATGGAAACAACACGCACCTAGAACTCCCTTAAAAATAGGATCCCGAACATGTATGGGGCTCCGGGCGGACGGTCCCGGTCGGTCCATGCCCAACCGGACGGTTCGTTCGTCCTGCCACTGAAATTACTCGCCCCACTCTAGAATGCAACTCATGGCCTGTGACCAGCTATCCGATCGGGCATACCCCACTGGCCGGTTGGACGGGCGGCGACAGGAGCGGTTGACCCACTCACAGATGGCTTGCCCGCCCAAAAGTCATTGACGGCCGAACAACTGAGTCCCTCCAAATGACCCCTCGCGACCGATCGGCTAGGTCCGGACAGATTTACAGAGCTGCATAATAAGACAGGTCAGGATGACTGCACGATCAGAGTCATTTAATTACGATTAGACTCCTTCAGATATAGAAAAATATTGCAGATCCTCTCATTATGAAGAAGAGATTATCTGTCAGAAGAGCTGCATAATAAGACAGGTCAGGATAACTGCACGATCAGAGTCATTTAATTACGATTAGACTCCTTCAGATATAGAAAAATATTGCAGATCCTCTCATTATGAAGAAGAAATCTCTGTCATAATCAGGTCTGCCCCTGGATATCAAACATCAATGCCTGATGTAGAAATGACATTAAGGATGGGTGAATGACCTTTTGACGGCCACGCCAAAACCTCGAAAAGTAAAGCTGTCATAAGATTATCTGTCAGAAGATTGATTTTTATAAGACAAAACAGCAAAATAAGACAGGGGTCATCCTCTTCCCCTATATAAGGTCCGCCAATGCTTCAAAAAAGGGATTTGGTTTGAAGTCATCACACAGCCCTCTCACGATTTCATTCTAAACTCTACTCTGCCTCTTGTTCATTTGTTCTTCCCGTTAATCTTGGGTTTGACCTTCAGCGCCATTGCTATTCGTCCGTTTCACTATGTCACCTGAGTGAGAGCCTCTCCGCTTGTCGACAGGATCAATATTTATATTTTAGATTTAGGCGGAGAAATTTTTTCTACAAGCAAATTAGGAAAAAGAGTCTATCTTTTTTGAATTAGTCTGATGGTCTAAACTTTTAAACTATAAAAAAGATTATTTTTTTATGTTTAAGTAGAAATCAAGTATTTCATTTATGTTAATTAATTATGGAGGTTTGATTTTATGAAAAAATTTACAGTCATCAGAATAAGTAAAAAATACTATGACATATCAATTTAGTATTTTTGGTTAAACATTCGTTAAAGAAAATCATCATTTAAGAAATTAAGAAAGTGTTCCATTAATGAAAAATCATGATTTAAGAAATTAAAAAAGTGTTAGGCCACTGTATTATTGTTTCGGGGCGTTTTTATTATTGAATACATATAAATGTTGAGAGGTAAAATGATAAGAATTTGAAAAGAAAATAAAGGGTGCATTTTGATGATCTTAAATTTAGGATTCTAGATGATAATTTGAAAACGAAGGTAAACGCCGTTGTGAAATGGAAATTTCCCTTAATTAAAACAGGGTCGAATGCGACCGGTAATGGCTAATTCTATCCACTAGGTGGAGCAATTTATTTGATACGCAAGTGGCAAAACCTCAACCATCTCAACAGTTCATCGATTCCAAAATAATATTAAAATGAAAAATAATATGTTCAGTAAAAAATTTTCAAAGAAATATTCTGTAATGACGTGATATTTTATATGCAGTGATCTCGTCGGATTCATCATACCCCTCAGAGTATCGATGGTGTCCAAGGAATAATCGAACGTATACATATAAAATACCATGTCATTTACTGAATATTTTATTAAATTTTTTTATTAAATGTATCATAGTTCTATTAAAATATAAAATAATATTAAAATATAAATAAATAAATCACGATATACAATAATCTTCTAGATGGGTGAGCATTTTTAAGCGTAGGGGTTCTATCAACTGCGCTGCGCCCGTGGCTGTGGGGGCTCCATCTTTCCTTCAGTGTCAGCAATCTAAGCGGTAAGCACTTTAGCAAATTCTTAGCAACGCACATGTGTATAAGCAGCAGGCCACAAGTGCCCAACATAATATAATCCTTAAATTACAAACAGCAAAGTAAAAAAAAAAACGAGCATACGCAAAAAAATAATCACAGATGCCACAAAAGGAACAGGGAGTCATAGACTCTTTCCCTACAGCACAGCATCCGGTTAGCATGTCTATCTACTGAAGTAGGTGAGTAATCCCTGTTACTGTTCACTTTTTTTTTTATGTTAGGGCACTGAGCTCCTTGCTCATGTATTGGTTTGTTGTTTCGACAGGCGAGAAAGCCGAGTATTTGCTTCTCTTTAGTCTGTAGGTGGGGCTGCATCTGTGCTCCTTCAATTCTGAAACACCTTGCCCTTCGACAGAACGATTGACATCATCGATGGTGGTTTCAGTTTCGTTCCAAGTCGAGCTTGTGCTTGTGCTTGTACCAATATTATAATTTTCTGTCTCCAAGTTAGATGCCCTGTGGCGTTCAGCGGTGCCTTTCTTTTCGCCCTCATGTCTTGTTGCGCGGTGGTGAATGGGAGAGGAGATAGTCTGCTTCCGAAAAAACTCCAGAAGGGCACTGGGGCAAATACTTCGGCGTTGGAGTTCAATTGGACACCTTTAGATTGGAACTCCAGAAAGTGGTACATAGAATGTGCTGCAGCATCCGGTGCGATACTGCTTGTTGTGAGCCGGCACGAAGGTTCGCAAGGCGATGTGTGTGCGAGCGATGGAGCTTGGATATGCGTGCCCATGTTGGTTTTCTGATCATTAGAGGAACATGCTTGTCCAGGGTTGGAGATGAGTAGAGTTCTTCCAAAGAGTTTCACACTCGTAGGTTGTGCTTGCACTGAAGCGTGGCTATCCTTTGGATCCATGTCCGGCCCCTGTAATTACAGTAAACGTTGATAAAATCTTGTTCTTGAAATGAATTAGAGAAGGCCTATCAGAAAGATTGATGTATGTACCGGAATAGCTTCATCTAATTTAGTTGAGCTGCTAGTTTCCAGGCCCAGCACCAAAATCCTGTTGTCCATCAAAACTGATGAGGTTGGGGAGCAACATCCGTTCTCTGAGTCACTCATTGAAACGTCCATTGGGTCTAAACCAACCGCAGTTGACGATGGTGATGCGCAGATGCTTCGAGTCTTTGAGACGAACGAACCAGAAGTATCAGATCTGAATAAAGACAGCACTGAGACTGGTGATCCACTCTCTTGTTCAGAGAAGGAAGGAATTGTGAAGGAAGAGCTCTCTGGTGACTTTGCATTTGGAACAGTAGCAGTGCACACATGACCTAGCTTACGAGGATATGGATGCAGTGGTTTTCGCTTTGGCCTAGGAGGAGGTATGTCAATAGACTTTCCGGTATCTGCTTTGCGGTCGACCTAGATTTTAAGGTGAAATCAGGAATTCAATGTGCAAATCTGAAGGGTAGAGGAAACAATAGCAGTGATGAGATAATGAAAGAAATTATTGGAAAAATAATAGCACACCTTTGAGAAAAACTTCTGTGCATGACTTCGGATTTGTATGGCAGTCTTTGTGCCGATATGTTCTGCAAGTAGACTCTTAATCAGGAAAAGAAGAAAATCTAGAGCCAAATTGGAAGATCGATACGAACGGTGAAGTACCTTGTATTCGGCGCCATGCACGGCCATAAAGTTTAATAGCTTCCAAAAACTTTTCATGTTCTTCTTTGGTCCACTTCTCTCGATGCTTCGTGATTGTGTAAGGTTTCCTCACCTAATGCGCACGAAGAACAACAATCCATTCAGAATCTATTTGAGCAGTGAAATCATCGCATGATTCAGAACATTTAGCTGAGAAAAATACCCTAATCAGTGGATCTGATGCTGATACGGCCAGATCCTCTGAGTGAGTCTGGTCAGCAGATGATCTTACATTAACAAAAAGTAGATTGTTTGGAAGATTAATGTCGTTCATTGTCATTGACGGAACACAGTTCTCCTGGAATTCACAAAGAACAGATACGGATGAGCCTCTGCTCTCATAATCAGAGCAACATTTATAAGATTTAATGCAGCTAAAATGCTTATACATGTAAAAGAAAATTCAAATAAATCATCAAATAAAGTGGATCACACACACAGAGACAGAAGAAAGGAAAAATATATATATATCTAAAATTGCACCTGCATGACCATTGGAGTTAGCGTTCTCTCATTGAAAAGAAAAACTAGTTTCTTCCTAAGATATAGAGGATGATGGGCTCGCAGTTTAATCTGATTTGGAATTGAATAGATTTTGCATTAGTGGATGAGAACTGAGACAGAAAAAATATTGGCTAAGATATCTGATAGCCATAGTGGCCACACAAATTACAGAGACAAATCAAAAAAAGGACGGAGAGACGAGTACGGCCTAGTTTTTTATGCATTTTATGACACCTTACCACAAGATCAGGAGAGAATTTAGATAAACAAATCCAAATATTCAGTTTTGTGCACTTCCTCTGCCTCTAGAAATCAATCCAATTTGTGGAGGAAAAGAGATGGCCACGGATTTTTAGATCGCTGTACTAAAAATTGTCCTTTCTCCACAAATTTGATATACTTAATATAGACTTAAGAATATATTAGGCTTTTAGAAGTAGTATTCCAATAAATTTTATATAATTGGTTTATTTGTATATGTTAACAATCAAAAAGAGCTATACTTAAGAACATATTAGGCTTTTAGAAGTAGTATTCCAATAAATTTTATATAATCGGTTTTTTTTGTATTTGTTAACAATCACAATAATATATATCTCGGCGACAATTTAGTAGATATCTGTAACTATTATTGGTTTGGAGTCATTTTAACTATATGGGGCCATATAGATTAGGACAAAATAGTTATATATAAATACTATTAACTATCTCAAACAAAGATATATCTAAAATAACATTTTATTCTAGTGCAATTTTTCTCAAACAAAATATCACAAAAACACAATTAACCAACCCAGTTTGGATTAATCACTTCTAAACTCGATTTAAAAAATAGAAATATTTATTAAAGAAAAGAAATATGAGAAATTCATAACAAAATGTAAAATATCAAAGCTCAATCCAAAAACTCCAACTAATGCGATCGAAGCCGATCAAACTGAACCAGTTTGAAAAGCTAGCTCTTATAATTTTCTGCTATCCGAAATATTCAGATCAAATCAGGCCATTCGGTGTTGCAGAAGCCCAAAGTCACTAGACTTCGATGTTTCAATACAACAACACGACAACAAGCGAGAGAACAACAGCAATCCTCCAAAATCACTAAAAAAACTCAGCACCCTCATCGAACTAGAAATCAATTAAATTAACAAACGGCGATCAAAAATAAGGGGGTAAAAAGAAAGGAAAGTTATGCGGCAGTGATCTATGTACCTGATCTGCCTTCTCTTCCTCGGTGCAACTACCTCTCCTCTTTTCCCTCTCCCTCTCCCTTTCGCTCTCCCTCCTCCCTGACTTTCGCAGCTTCTCCCCTTCGCCTGCATCGATCTCGATTCCGGAATGGTGGAGAGATCGGATCGCAAACCCTCGCCGCCCACTTCGTCGTCCGCTTTGCTGCCTGCCCTTTTCCAGAGCAGTTCGCGAAACAACTTAAGCACTCGTCAGTTACTTTACAAATAAATAAGTAAATAAAATCCGGCCAATTAATAATATTAATAATAAGTTAACAAACAAAAAAAACATAAATATTCGCGAGCCACTCAAATTACTCGAATTCGAAATTTCCGTGACCACGAGAAGCGGATTGAAAACAAGCGGCCGGTAGTTGGGACTTGGGAGTGCGGTGGGACCCACAACTCCCGCTTTCTCTTTTCGGCCACGTCGCGCCGGTGCGAGGCGAGGCACGTGATTCGGCGGCCCGCCATCCGGTTCAATTTCTCACAGGTGGCGCTTTCCCACCACTGGAACTCCGACACGCGTCCTCGGCACGCGTTGCGTTTCTGAACGGGTACGGAAACAAAAGTCAAAGCTGGGGTTGGTCTTTTTTTTTTAATTTAAAAAACAAAGAAAAAACGCCCTTAAAAAAAACAAAATTAAAAGGGCGACTTTCATAATTTTATTTTTTAAAAAAATTAGATTTAGATTTAAATATTATTATATTAAAATATTATTTATCAATTTAATCAAAATTATTTAAATTTAATAATTTATTAAAATTATTTTAAATTAATTAAAATAATTTTAAAATAGTGATAAAAAATATTGCGTAGCTGCAAAATCCTAAACCTTCAATTTACTCTAACTTATTAAATAGTTTATACACATTATAATAGTTATTAGATACCTTTTATAGGATATAAATCTTAAATATGTTATAATTATAATTGATTAACATCTGCGTATTGCAAGATCAAAAAATATTTTTAAATTAAAAAAATTATAAAGTATCTATTTGATTTTTTTAAAAATAATCTCTATGTGATATTTCTTTTAATTTAACGGTCATTTTAATTATTTAATTTTTTTTCTCGCCGGTGCAATTTAAAATTAAAAAAAATAATTTGATCAAGAAAATAAAATACAGTGCCGTGAGGATAACGAAGTGGGCATAACTCTTGATAAGGGCGAATTAAATTGCAGACGGAGATGGAAGAATAAAATATCTCCACAAATATCTGCAGCCACAAAATATTGCTGAATTGGGAGGGCAAACGATAAAAAAAAATTTCTGTAAAAAGAAAATATCTGGAGCCACAGAAATTCGCCAGGATAGAGAGAGATTTCTGGCCACTAGATGCGAAAAGTGTTGCGCTTTTCTGCCACGCAGCCACCAACATCAACAAAGTGCGTATGTCCTTTTTAGCACTACTAGAATTTTCTTTAAATAATAATTTTATTTAATAAAAAAAGTGGGCAAATATTTGTGGCGCAGGAGTCTTTGGCTGCTTTATATAATATGGAAGGTGGGCTGTGTTCTTTATTTATTTATTTTTAGAAAAAAAATAAAATTAGATAAAAGATTTATGGCCACTGGATTCATGCAAAGTGTTTCTATTTAATATATTGGTAGGAAAACAGATTGAAATTAATTAAATGAATAAAAATTCAAGGAAAATATCTGGCTGGCAGGGGCTTGAAAACATCAGTGGTCGAGGTGTGAAGAGTGGACTGGATAATCTGGACTTTATTAGTACGTTGACAACTTTACGAAAAAAGTGACCATTCATCATTAACGTGGATCTTGTACAATAGATTCGATTCTATAAATTTTTTTATCCATTATTAAAATAAATCAAAAAATATTAACCCTCCAAGAATTTAAAGTCTCAAAATTCACATCATATTTAAAAAAATAAATTATAAAATATATCATAGTTGAGATTGAATCGTAAATATTATGATTAAAATTAATCATCCTCTTATCATAATTTCAAAGACAAAAATGATGATTTATCATCCAAAAGAAAAGGCAAGATCAGAATTATAATTTTGATTCAATATATATAATAATATAATATAATTAATAAAATAAAAAATATCTAAAATTTTATAATGTCATAAAATAATTATCTTATAATTATTCCTTTTAAATATTTATATTCAATAATTTCATTATCAATTGTGTGAAATATATATTTCTTTGTACATATTATCATTTATCAAATCATCACTCATTTAATTATGTAATTTATCTTTCACTATTCTCATAATAAAAAATACTATCTCTATAATCACAGTGCAACAAGTAAAATTAATACTAATATCAAAAACTTATAAACTAACAAGTATACAATATTTTTTCTTTAGCATAATAAACTTCTCTCTCTGAAACATCGCAAAGGTATTTTAATCTTTGAAAAACTTTATCAGAATGTATATCACATATATAAGTTTTAATTTGATTATCAAGTATGATGAAATTAAATCTTAAGAAATCTTATGGATAAAACTCAACTAGTTGCATCCATTTTTTCTTGTTAAAAGTCAAAAATAAATTGTAGACAAACGATTGTAATAAAAAGTGATTATGCTCACCTTAGCGCCCTTCACAGTTCCTCCTTATGTTATGTGAAGGAGGTAAACCACTAGATTAGCTTATATAGACGACCACTAAGTGGTTAGAGGGTGAGAGGAATTTTTTTCCTAGAGGACATGCGCCCGCTATGAATTATAGTCGAAACAAGCTATACAAAGAAATAATTTCATACTTGCTCTCAAGAAATCGATCATCTAACTATTGAAGTTACATATCAATAATATCATATAATAAATCCACAAGGTAGTGATGCAAATTTATCACTTCTAATGGATTAGAAGAGTCACCTAAGGAGGTGACTAAGGCTAAAAGCTCAAGGGAGAGTCTAAAAGTCAAATTGGGACCCATGGTAAATAGAATCTTGGAAAGATATCTTCCGAAAGTCTAGATAGACTATGGAGTGTGCCAAAGGATTTGAAGACGGATTTGAGTCTCAATCCTTAGGTTTTGGCACATATGAGGTGAATTTCATGCAAGAAATATGGCATTTGGATCATATTGCATAAAATTAGTTTTTGATGTATTGATGTCATATAAATCAATGCTAGACATGCATTGTGGTTTAGTATGGGCTAGATATATCAAGAGAAAGCCAAAACTAAGACTTTAGGCCAAGATTCAATTGAATCATTTAGATAGTTTTGGTTTTATGTCAATCTTAGGATCCGAGATATATGCATTTTAAATATTTTTTTCCAAGTAGACACGGGTACCACAAACCTCTCCACAAAATTTGAAAATTTTTGGAGATTTATGAAATTTCTGATGTATTTCTGAAATTGGGATCAGAATATAGAAATGAGTTGATATCAGGGTATCAGTTGACTGGTGCAGAGGGCAGTCAACTGATAATTCTGTGAGTTGAGTTTCGATAGGGGTCAGTCGATTGGTAACTGTCTCAGTCGACTGGTACAGCTGAAATTGTTTTCAGCAAAATCGAAAAGTATCCAAATGAGTATAAACATGCGTATAATCTTATGGGGGATTAATACACAATGTTTATAGTCATTACAGGTTAAAGAATCCAATAATTGAGATATTATTGGAGCTCTTTTTGATGTATGACAAAGGAGGAGAAGTGTTAGATTTAAATGGGAAACCAACATACTTTTGCAAGAAACCAAAGCTCAAGGGGAGCTTAGGTGAAGGGGGTGCAATGGTTGCTCATTTATTGTCAAAAGGGGAGAAGTACCTTTGCAAGGAAATCCAAGCTCAAGGGGGAGCCTAAGGTTAGGTTCCATGATTTTTTGCATTGTTATTGTTTCCCTAACTTAAACGAGTTGTCAAACATCAAAAAGGAGAAGATTGTTAGAGCAATCTAGGTGCCCTAGGTTTTGATGTAAAGTCTAAGTGGGATCTTGCTAAATGAAGAAAGACCCGACAACAAGGACCGAGACCGAAGGAAGCTCCAATAAGGCAAGTCGTGAAGGATGGAGAGACATCCGAGGGACGCGAGGCTAATGGAGGAGGCTAGAAGGCTAGGTCTAGGTTGGTCGGGCGAGGGACGAGTGCTGAGTGAATATTCTCGAGGGCTGAAATCCTTAACTTAAGGGTTTAGCCGTAGTCGACTGGTATGGGATCAGTCAACTAGTAAAGGTCATAGAAAGATCAGTCGACTGATGTTCTGTTCAGCCGACTGGCGTCGGTTAAAATTCAAATTGGGATATAATGTTCGAATTCAAGTGGAGCAGTTGACTGGTATTGGTATCAGTCGACTAGTAACGGTAATTCAACCACAAGCTCTATTTAAGGGAGGTCGGTTTGGCTGACTAGGGTTGACGAAATTGACTTTGGTTAAAGGACAATTAGTAGTCTTTGTGCTCAGAGGTCCTATTGAGGTTGTGGTGAGGTTTCTCCACCCACAAGGAGTGACACGAGCTAGTCGGAGGTCTTCCAGGGAGTCATCCACCGACGGATCGGGATCGTCCAACTTACGGACAGCCGTCGAGTAGGAGCGTTATCTCCGAACTACGTAAATCGATGTGTGTTAGCGGTTTGTATTCTTTGTTAGTTTTAGTTTTATTTTGTATTTGTTGTACACTAACAAGTGTAAGAAGAGAACCGCGAACAAAGTGGGTGATCGTCTATTCACTCCCCTCTAGCCGTACGATCGAGTCCCAACAGAATAGAGCGGAAAAGGCTCAAGACGGGCTAGTTATGTCTCATCATCAAGTCAACACACGAAGCATTTAGGAAGAAAAAGACATTCAAAAGACTATTAAAATAAAGTTTTAATCAAGGAACTTGCTCCCACCATGTTCTAGGACATAAGTGTGTTCGTACGGAAGGAATCGGGAATAAACAGTGCTAAAATAGAACCAATAGCCACCCACATGGCTAGGTTGTGCTAAACAACACGATCATGTTAGATCTGAAGCCTTTCCCATGCTAATTATCGTACGGCCATGCCTTTCAAGCGCGACCGTGTTGAATTTTGGACTGCACTACGAACCAAAAGTAAAACGGTCATAACTTTCGATTTAGTTGGATCCACAGGTTGTATGGCCTATCAAAAGTTAGATAATTTCAAGATCTAAAACTTTATTTTAGGGTCTAACCTAAAGGATTGAAAAATTGATTTTGACGAAGCACAACAAATGGGGCAGATCTGGAAAGTTCGAGAGGTATAAAAGGGTCATGCAAACCCTTGTTGGAGGAATCTTGGACAAGGGGCTTCACCCCTTCCTAGAAAGAGGGTTCTCCCCTTTGGGGAAACCTTAGACCGAAATGATCCGTCCATCACCACCAGAGCTTGGAGATTATTCCAAAGACGTCGGTATCATCTCGCTAAGATTTCTCTACTCTCTTCTTTATTCTCTTTGATTTGAGTTGTAGAATGCTATTTTGTATGTCTATTGGTCGTATCTTCATAGCTATGGAGTAATCTCTTGATTGTAGGAGAAGAGATTAGCTCTTTTGATAAGTAAATATCTTTTTATTGAATCTATTGAGTTTGAATGTTTCTTATTCAATGGAATATGTGTTTGTTGTCTGGGTCTACTATGTACACGATTTTAATGTCAAAAGCACAAGATTCGTATCCAATTAGGTACGGGGATAATGAACTAAAAGGAGAACTCAATCCTCCGACCGATAGAAACCCAAGATCTCGAGATTGGAGAGTCGCTTATGAAAATAGATCGGTATACCACGAGGAGCAATTGACTCTCATAGATCTTAATAGATCAGTTCCAATTCGTCGTCACATAGTAAGAGAAGACAACTTGAGGGTTATGGGATCACGTGATAGGGATCTTCATAAGAAAATAATCCCTTAGTTCTGTCTCTCTAAAAGTAGACAATGAATTGGAATGGATACACCAGTATACTCTCAAAAGTTTACATTAGATATCATTTGATGGCCTACCTATACAAGTACCCATTGAGAATAGGAAATCAAATATCGATTAAGTATTTACAATCATTATGGTGAAACTGAAATTCTAAAATGATTTTTCCCATCGAATTCTCTCAGATCACTCTCCTTTCTCTCTTCTCTCTCTCTCTCTCTCTCTCTCTTAATTCTCTCTCACTCTTAGCTCACTTTCTTTCTCTCTCATTCATGAACTCAAGTAATCTATAACTTTCTAGATAACATACTTTACAATTCTTACTAGTACTCGATTCGCATGCGGTCCTCATGAGATCAATATCTTTTATTACTTGACGATATTCCATGCTCTAGCGGATTGACAACTGTAACGGGCTCGGGTAAGATGCAAAGGCTCAATTAACTACCAATTCAAATCAACAGTTCAAATCGTTGATTCAATTGGCGGTTCAAAATGTTGGTTCAACGATTATATACTGAACCAGTGGTTCTAACAATTAGGGAGATGTGTTTTGTTTTTTTTAAACAGTTGATATGATTTGATCAATTTTTTTATCAATAGTTTTGATTTTGTGTCCGTTACTCTCCAAAAAAAAAAAATTAGACCAGGTAGCAGATGAACCTGGGGTGACCGGGCCGACCCCATGGATGTTTCCCACCAGTCACCAGGGTAAATCGAGCAGCGCTTGCGGTGACCAGTCTAGAAGCCCAGTGTCCCAAGTTTATGCCCCATTTGGAGAAAAAATTCCTGCAAAATACTGTTGGGGCAATATATGGTCCGGAGTGACCATGTGTTTTGATGTTTGGCCAAAGGGTTTAAGTTAGGTTCACCCTTTACTTGATATGTGTATTTGAGTGTGCAGGTTTGCAGGATACACATAGGCTTGGTGGCATGGAGGCAAGCCATGGGCTTGTGTGCGCATCCGAGGGACCATGGACAAAGCAGGGACCATGAGCCGAGGGAAGCAGACTTCGAGGCATACGTGAAGGCTGACATGAAGGCAAGCCGAGGGCCTGTGCGCGCATCTGAGGGATGGGAGCCAAAGTTGAAGAGGGCTTGAAGGCAACAGATCGAGGCTACTGGATGAAGAGTCAACCAGGTCGTGAGGGTACGAATATTGAGTGAAATGTACTCGGAAAATCCTAGGGTTCGAATGTTGAGAGAAATGTACTCGGGGAAGGAAAACCTTAGGTGTGAGGGTGGACCAGTCGACTGGTGCCAGGGCAGTCAACTGATAAAATCCACAGAAATATTAGTCGACTACCCATGGACCAGTCGACTGATGGCACTTAGAAAATCGAACGTTAGGCTGTAACGGTCGAATCTAAGTGAGACCAGTCGACTGGTAATATACCAGTCAACTGGTAGTGGTCATTTCAGCCAAGAGCACTATTTAAAGGGGCTCGGTTTTGGCTGAAGCTTCTTGATGAAATTGGCTTTGGTTAAAGGCCAATTAGTAGCAGGCCCGGCTTAAGGCACAGGCCACTAAGGCCTGTGCCTAGGGCCCAACAAAACTAGGGGCCCAGTATTATTATATATATAATATTAAAATTTAATTAAGTCTTTTTTATGTATTGGCATGCATCCATGCAGCCATTGTTATTTTCGCTGCCGCATTAATCGCGCATGCAGCGCGATTTTCGCAATGCATGCAGCGCGATTTTCGCAGCAATATGGCATGCTGCCAATCTGTCATTTCCTTTGCACTGCAATCAATGAAATGATGCAAATCACAATTCACAATTCACAGCAATAAATCGGGCATTTAATTTCCCAAATCCCAAGCTTCCTCATTTATGAATCCAGCATGGCATTAATCGTGCCAAACCAGCAAGGCAGCAAACCTTATTCGGTTATTCCAAAACTCAACGGGGCTGATCACTTTATCCATTCTATTTTATGTCATTAGACAAGAGACATTAGCTCAATTTTTTCAAGAGCAAAGTAGCCAACAAGGTGAATAAGCATTAGTTTTCTTTCTTCATCAGTGATTTTTTAAGAAGGCATCCTTCTTCTCAAGGCTCAATCCTCCCTCGCTTGGTATTCGGTAATAATTGTTCACTCTTTTCTTCTTCCAATATTGAATCTTCTTCGAAATTGTTTTTATTATTCTGTATAAATGATAAATTATAGATGGAATGAATAGAATTTTTTTCTTATTTTTTTTTCTATGCAAGTAAATTATTACCGTCACAAATCTAATTTATGCACTTAAAAAATCATAAAACATGATTTATAAAATTTTAATATCTTTACTTGTTCTTGTTCTCATCTAGGTCATCCATGCCAACTTTATTTTTAAATTAATATTTTATTTTTAAAAAATTTTTTTTTAAACCCAACATTGTCGGTCCCAAGTCCGAATGAAAAAGGGTGAGGGAAAATTTTTATTTTTAAAAAATTATTAAAGATTAAAAAATAATTTAGCTTAGGACCTCATGGAATCTTGAGACGGCCCTGATTAGTAGCCTAAGAGCTCATGAGTGTTATTTGGGTTGTGGTAAGGTTTCTCCACCCACAAGGAGCTACACGAGCTAGCCGGAGGTCTTCCGGGGAGTCATCCACCGACGGATCGAGATCGTCCACCTTACGGACAGCCGTGGAGTAGGAGCTCTATCTCCGAACCACGTAAAGGTGACGTGTTAGCGTTTATCTGATTTTGTTATTGTTATTTCCGCTTGCGCACGCTAACATTGTAGGTAGAAAAATCGAGAAAAGCTATTCACCCCCCTCCTAGCTTAACAGTAAAATTTTAATAAATACGCCATAGCTAAGGATCGAACCACGGATGCCTGGAATAACGACTAGTGTCCGTTACTCTCCAAACTCTATAAATAAGTAGCTCATTTCATTATTCACACACCATCTTCTTTCATTCTCTATTTTGAAATTTCGATCACTTTCAACTTTAATTCTACAATTATAATATATAGGAGGAGGAGGGCCAACATCTCGATTTCGGAAGAGCAAGAAAATAATCTATATGAATGAGGATCATAATATTCAATTTATCAATGATAAGCCTGAGTAAGTTCCAACATTCGAGACATAAAGAAGTACTCATGACGATATTTCTAAGGTTCAGGATATTTCTTTAAAATCATTCTTTTTTTTCAAATATTTTGAAAATGTCACTATTTCATTGGTGATTTACGTGTTAAATGTAAGCATTGTAAAGCCTTCTACAAATTCTAATCGGACGATGACTATGGGTCATTGAACTGATACATCGAAATAAAATACCTGATAGAATATGAAATCGAATGTTCTCAAATGTAATTATACAGATTTTCCTCAACTTGTAGACGTACCGATTTCAATTTATTTATGTAAATAGATAATAAATTAAGGGAATAGTATTTAGATTTATTTGAGTAGAATATCTTTTTTAATTTAGGTCAAAATACACTTTTGAATATTTTTATCAAGAATCACTTAATTCATAGATTAAACGTGTTTCATGACAATTATTAATATAATTAAAAGATTAATAAATAAGAAAAAATTTAATTGGAGAATTTAATAAATTAAATAATAATTTTTTATATTCTAATATTTAGTGTGATTATTAATAAATACATTCATATATAGGTGTATTTATCATGGAATGATAACTCTTAATTTTTTTTAGTTATTATATTTAATTTTAAAAGAATGTAGACTAATTTAACAGTCAATAATTTAAATTTATATGTCAATTATGTTGAATTTAAATTGCTGACGGAGATGGAAGAATAAAATATCTCCCCACAATATCTACAGCCAGAAAAAATTGCTGAATTGAGAGAGCAACCCGGCAAACGATAAAAAAAAAAATCTGTAAAAAGAAAATATCTGGAGCCACAGAAATTCGCCAGGATAGAGAGAGATTTCTGGCCACTAGATGCGAAAAGTGCTGCCTTTCTGCCACGCAGCCACCAACATCCACGCGTACGTCCTTTTTCGCGCGACTAGAATTTTCTTTAAATAATAATTTTATTAAATTAAAGAGAGTAATGATAGGGAGAGTAAATTTGGGAGAGTGAATGGGAGAGTGCATGACGTGACAGTTATTATATACACGTCCGATCGTCGATCGGACACCACCAATGGCTTCTGATCATCGTCCCGAATCAAACTATGTCCTAAGAAGATCGGTGAACTCATCGGGAATCGCCGCAATTATGATCTCGTCGCATTCACCGTCAATTCGGCGAGATCTTAATTACCGGCGATTTGCCGGGTTCACCATCCCCAAGACATAATTTAATTCGGGACGGCAATTAAAAGTCATCGGTGGTGTCCGATCGACGATCAAACATGTACACATTAGTTACATATCATTCATTCTCTCATTCACTCTCTCAAATTCACTCCACCAATCATTACTAAAAAATGATGGGCATGCATTTTTGGTGCAGGAGCCTCTGGCTGCATAAAAATGGAAGGTTAGGCTACTTTTTTAAATCCGATAAAAGATTTATGGCCACTGGATTAATGGAAATTGTTTCTATTTAATATTGAAATTAATTAAATGAATAAAAAAATTCCAGGAAAATATCTGGCTGGCAGGGGTTTGTACTCTTTGAAAAAATCAGTGGTCGAGGTGAGAAGAGTGGACTGTATAATCTGCACTTTAATGCTACGTTGACAAATTTATGACAAAAACGTGGCCGAGTATTAAATAGAACCAGCTCATGTATCATGTATGTACTTGTTTGGACACCCCAGAAGACGAGTACTTGGAAAATATATGGTGTGGCCGAAGGACTTGATCGGATTGTGCTATCAGACCGCGTTGAAGATGGCTAATTGCCGAAGAGGTATACATCCACACTGCAAATTAAGACGTGCATTGAACTCTTTGAGATTCATGATTCAATAGGCCTGCTCACTCGCCTTCCATATATGGTATTCAGAGATATAATGAAAATTTACTAAATTAAAAATTATATAATTTTAATTTCAGACTTATTTATTAAGATGACATAAGTCGATAATCTCATATTGTTAAATAGAAAAAGAATTACTTGAAATGATTGAATTTCTTAGAAGACTGACTGTTTTGTATGGTCGAACTGAGCTGTCTCGTTTGACTTAGTTGAGCAGCCTTGTAGCAGAGTGTCAAGCTGTCTTAGTCGAGCTGTAGAGTGCTGTATAAAATAGAGAAATCATGATCGTAATCTAACATAGATTATTCGTGATGAACTCAGAAAGTACCTAATTGTTATTGTCAGTAGATTGTCGATCGAAATAAATTGGCAGAAGAAGAAAGACATTGTACGAAGGGTGAAGCCGAGGAAAATGATATACTCAGTGAAAAATTCGAAGAAAAAGCTCAGTGAATGACATGATATTTTGCATGCAACGATCTTCGACGGATTCACCATGCCTCCCAGGGTATAGTTTGATTCGAGGCGGCGACCGGATGCAGTTGATAGTGTCCGAGCGATAATCGAACGTGTGCATGCAAAATGTCACGTCATTCACTAAGTATTTCATTAAATTTTTTCACTGACTATATCATAGCTCTTACATCTATTTGCTCTCAAGGTCATGGTGTCCTCTTATAGAAGTTTCATGTCTCCGATGCATTGAATGACCATGTGATGACCATTCATTGTCTCTAGCCGCTTAGTTATCAATGATGATTGTTTTAAATTGGCAATTATAAATTCTCCATTAATAATTGATTATTATATATATTCGTTACATTTAAGCACCAAGCAAAAAGATTCAAGTGACAAAATATTAGTTCGTTCACTTAGGTAAATTTTATCCTGATCGATTTGATATTCGATATGTGAAAGTCATGCTCCACGCGAATCAACTTAGTTTAGTACAATCTGAACTCTGTAGTTGCACCCTCGGTAGACTCACATGCGTGAGAAAGCTTTTCTCATATATATATATATATATATATATATTCACAATATCAATACTTATTATATATTATAAATTAATCAACATGTCTTAAAATTTTCAATATAAAATTAAAATCTCCTTCATAATTTTTCATCTTGGTCTCCTTTCCATTTATATATATCCAACATTGATATGATAAAATTTGAATGCCCGTAGCCGAGTACTCCTTGTGTTTTCCTTGTTAAGTAGAATGATTTCATGTCTAAAGTTAATAAGCAGTCAGAAGATGTCAGTCTTGTCCCGACAGATTCCTCACATGCTTAATTGAGATTTCGAGAATAAAAAATAATGGCACGAAAGAGATGTTTTTTTTAGAATGAGCATGCTCTGTCCCTATATTATCCAAAAATAATAATAATTATTATTATTATAATTTTTGCTACGTAATAATTATAATTATAACATTAATATTTTCCTCCTGCAATCAGCCGACTGTTATCGTTACCTTTTCGTTTAACAACCCCTAAAAGCTCTCCTCCATCTATCAAGGCTAACGTTAGCCATTAATTATATATTTATTACCTGTCGCTTCGTGGCCTTGCCCTTCCTTCTTGAGTACTAATTGATCCTTATTCGGCTCTAAGTCTGATCTCCAAGTACTGAACTTTGAAGCATTCTAAGGCCGGGCACTCTCTGGTTCAGACTCCGACTCTAAGTCTTGAGTACTCTCTGACTCCGACTCCAATTTCCAAGCGCTCTCTGGCTCGGACTCCGACTCTCTAATTCCTAGTTCATATAAAAACTCGCGTACTTAGTTCACTCTTCCCCTTTTGTCTGTTTTTTTTTTTGGAGCCTTATCCCGACGGCCATTACTAATAGTATATATAATCTATTATTTAAGTACCAACTCTGTTATATTCACGTTCTTACATAGCCTAAGTATTATTCAGAATTAGCGACAGCCCTTCTGACCAGATTTCACTGGATAGAGACGCAAGTTTCTACCCGATGCAGCAAGCTAGGATCAGATCAGCTAATAAAACAGGGCTTGGACTGGGTGGAACGATTGAGCTCGGGCCTCTTAACAAAGGCCCACGCGCAACCCATCAAAAGCTACGAGTTGAAGGATAGATTTACAGTGAGAGATAAATCACGGATAACAAAAATTAATCATATAAAGGCTATTCATTTGTCTTAGTAGTCTCGTCAATTTATCTCAGGACTAATACGAAAGAGATAAATCATGAGAACTTTTAGTCCGAACATTGACTAGCGCATAATAAACAATAAGCACTTGATTTTATCATGATTTAACTTTTAAATTTTGTTGATGACAAGACTTTATACGTTAATCATCAGTTAAAAATTAAACATACAACCTCTTTATTAAAACTGTTGTTCCGGAAAGAGTCGACGATGATCGTCAGGAACCGAAGCTTGGCCCCTGTAGTGGTTGCTGAGGTGGGGAGGAACTTGAGGTTCTGTAAAGTTAACACAAGCGTTCGGGGACACGCTGGCAAGAGGCCGGCAGAGTCCACTCCAACGCTCAAGTCAGTGTCTGTTGAGAAAAGGTTGCGGAAAGTAAAGAATATATCAAGAGTTGTGAGAGTGTAACTCCTTTACCGGAGGGGTTGAACTACCTTTTATATTGATGTCAACAGACTATACGTGTCCCTCGATCGGTGCAACGTCTCCGATACGTAAGCCACACCCCCTATTTCGGCGGTAGCGGGATATTCTTTGAAACGGTCTGCGCCATTATCCCCTGTCGCAACTTTTGAGGGTCGTGTGGACCCCTTCTTGCAGGACTGCTTATCCGTACCGAGACGGGGGGTCAGCACCTGAGATTGGTTATTGTGAGGACTCCGCGTCCCGAGATAAGCTCGGGAGGCATTTGGTGCCATAACTCCCAAGGTGCCCTCGGGGCCTAATTTCCTGGGGTGTTCCCGAGAGAGATCTTCTAGCCGGCCTTCCTGGGTGAGTCGCTAGCGGTGAATCCCGGGGCCCGGGAAGGAGGGTTATCTCGACCCGGCGTATTGTGTCCCGCAGCTTCTTCATCCCTCATTCTGGCAGAGGCTCATTCAACTCTATCACTAGTCCCTCCTTTCAAGTCTGATCGAAGGAAGTGTAGCTAACTGATCGGACTAATGACAGGATGAAGAAGCTGTGCTCTAGCAAGCCTCCGCCTTCATGACTATTCCTGCAATAATTATAGAGGGCTCTGGGATCATATCATCTTCGTCCTGCATTCCTAGAAATCCCCTTTGTTGATTTCATCTTTTTCAAAAAAACTGCTCCGACTCTCGAAGGCTTATAATGACGTCTATCCCCTCGTTATAAAGGCGCATGGCCCCTTTTTCAAGGGCAACAAGGTCCTTACACAAATGCCTAATTGCCACGTATTCTAACGGTCATCTCCACGAGTCCTTACGAGCGTGCGCCGGTATGGCTGGCTCGCGACAATCGACTGTCCAAACGAGGCGGTTTGTTACTTTCTATGCGTCACTTCCCCATTGTGCTCAGGCAGGTGGCTGCCTAGGTGTAAGGGGGGAAAAGGCAGACGTTGGCCTCCACTTCTAATTCCGCTACTGGGTGTACTCCGTCTTCCTCCCTTGTAGAGCTTCTTCTGCCCGTAAGTAGTTTGTTTCCTTCTTGTCTACTTTCTTAGGGGCCATGGAGAGCTATCGGGCAGAATGGTATGAGTCTGCCTCCTCGAGAGTGAGGGTGGGGGCCTTGCAAGCGGCCACCGAGGGCTACGGCGTCCCGGCCGAGATGGCGATGGTCATCCCCAAAGTGGATCAAACATCTGTGGAACCCGTTGCAGGCATGTTGACCTTTTTCTTGGGACAGATGGAGTTAGGGCTTCGTTTCTCTATCCCCCTTTTACACTAACATAACCTCCTATTTTAACATCCCTCTCTACTAGATAGCTCCTAATGTCTTCGCTCAGATGAGAGGGGCATACATTATCTTCAAGCTCTTTGATCTTCTGCTGACCCATCGTCTCTTTCATTCTTTCTTCATCCCGATAGGGTCCAGAGGGGTCTTTAGCTTCGCGGCCCGATCGGGTCATAGGTTTTTAGGAGGATTTCCCTCCTCGCATAAATGGTGGAAGGAGAAATTCTTCTATGTCCGCCAGTCGTCCTTGCCCTTCAGTCCTCTGTGTTGGATAGAGGATTTGCCGCCCCCTCCTATTCTAGGGAACTTTCTTCACAGCGTGGTGTACCAACGTGCTAGGGAGGTACTTTCTGGTATGGAGTTCAGTGGCCCGAGGCTGGTGCAGAGCGAAGAGCTTATGTATTGGGCGGGCCTTAGCCCTAAAGTAACACAGATCAACCCCACCCTAGGTATGTTCGCCTTTTTCTTCCATGCACGTTAGTTCTGACTGATGCTCTCTCTATCTAACGTCTGCAGAGGAAGTTATGTTCGCCAAGGTGATGAGTCGGCTCATCAAGTAGGAGGAGGCCAACAAGGAGGCGTTGAATCCTCCTCCGATCGCTTCCGACGCTCCTCCTGCTCCTGTCGAGTCCCTTGAGGGGCCTACTATCATGCTCCGTGGGGTTGCTTCACCCGAGAGGGTTAAGGTTACTGTTACATCCCCACCAGTTGGGGGCCAAAGGCCTCCGGCTCAACAGGCTGATCATGAGGTGGATCCTCTTCAGTCTAATATTGTCAATCAAAGGGATCCTATCGTTTGTGTGAGATGAGCTTGAATTTGATTTTTAATTTTAATTTTAATTTTTTTTGAATTCGAATTTGAATTTTAATTTTAAATTTTGAATTTGAGTTTTAATTTTTGAATTTGAATTAATTTGAATTTTGAAATTTAATTTTGTTAATTTGAATTTTGAATTTTGAATTCGTTAATTTGAATTTTGGATTTAAAAGGTAAGATTTTAAATTCAAGTTTGAGTTTTAAATTATCAATCAATGATTTGAACTTATTGTCCTTATTCATCTCACTTGATCTAAGTTATCAAACAAAGGGATCCTATGATTTGTGTGAGATGAGTTTGAGTTTGATTCATAAAAGAAGTTAATCTGACCTTTTGTTAGATTCGGGTTTGACAAAAAGTAGTTTAAACGTATACTTCGATAATTAGCTTCCAGGCGGGAGGCGAGGCACAGGGGCCTTCTTTGGCCGAAACCTTATTGGAGCAACAACCTCTTTCTAGACAAAGCTGCTTAAGGAAGTTGTACTTTAACCCTACTTGTTGAGACACCCTGGTCTAACTAGTCTAGGATGTGTCGAGATAGTTTCGGCTAGTTCTCCCCGAGAGTCTGTCTAGCGTACCGTTATCTCGACCCACCCTAATACTAAGTAGGTCAAGAGTCAGATTAACTTTTAAGACTAGTCCTAAGTGCCCACCTGGGCAAAGGCTGATTTTGAGGTGCCAACTAGTTTGGTGCCTCCCCTTGGATTATAGGTTAAGTGCTTTGGGTTGTTAAAGTGGACTCTTAAATTTTCTTTGAATTTTGAATTAGTTAAATTTTTTAATTTGTCTTTATTAGGAATTTTTGTAATGCTTAAATTATTGTTGGGTTTTAATTTCGAATTACCCAAGTTTGTAATTTTCAGTTTTGAAGAATTGTTAATTAACTTGGGTTTATTTTCAAGTTTAATGGTTTTTGAATTTTCGATTACAATTGAACTATTAACTGAGTTAAAAACTTTATTTAGATAAACATTGATTTTATCGAGGGTTAGATTTTCACAATCTGAATTAACTTGGTCAATGTTTTGTTTAACCAAGTCAGAGTTGAGTTTGTTCTGGTCTGAAAAGTCTAAAATATTGCAGGAAGTTTTTAACAAAATGTGCATTTCGGGAGGATTTATAGAGATATCTAATTTATTACAAGAACCTTCTACACAGTCAGATATTTCAGAGATTTGCTCAGAATCATGCAAGACATTTGTATTAATAATACTAGGGGTATTCTTGTAATTTACCTCAATCGCATCCCCTAATTTAGTAGGCTTTACCGTTGGTTCAGGCTCGACCTTAGTTGCAAATTGGACTTGATCTTCCATCTTTAAATTTGGTTCTGCGATTGATTTAGTAGACTCATCTTCAGCTTTAAGCTTAGGCTCATCCAGCTCCTTCAAATTCTCGTGCAATTCATTCAGCCGAGTCCATAGGTCATATGCGTTGTTATACTTTTCCAGTCTGCAGGAAATTTTGTTAGGCAAAACTGCACAAATTAATTTATTTACCTGCTTGTTCAGTTCATCATTTTGAGATTGGTATCTCAGGGCTAACACGTAGTCGAAGTCTTGACTGCCCAAGAAGATCTCCATTGATCGCCTCCAATAGTCGAAATCTTCTGGATTGTAGTGTGGGGGCTCGTTGACATTTCGCCCTTGCATCTTATTTTGCGCCATTTAGAAATCTTGCACACAAAGAATAGACCAAACAAAGTCCCAAGACTAGGTCTTGGATTAGTAGTGCCGGCAGAGATAAAAAAAATAAAATGACCAACTCGAATGGTGTTGCACCAAATTCGTGTAAAATCGATTAAAAAAAAACTAATATATAAATATTGATAATAATATCAGATTTAGACTGTGAGAAAAAAAATCACAGACAACGATAAAAACTGGATTTCCCCCGGCTCTTACGGTGGTTGCACCGATAGAGAGCGTACCAGGCTCTGATACCACTTGTAGGATCGATGCACGTGAGAGGGGGGGGGTGAATCACGTGACTTTTAAATTTAAATCAGAGTGCTTTAAAAAGCGTGCACAGCGGAAATGAAAGAAACGAAAAACGAACACACAAACACGAACGATTTTTACTTCGTTCGGAGCCTTCGGCGACTCCTACTCGAAGGCCCAGGTCCCTCGGACCTTTCCGTTGGGCAATCCACTAAAACTCTCTATCGGTCAACCCCGATAGAGTAGGCGAGTACAAATGAATTGAAAGTGTGACAACCCCACACTTTCAAGTAATTAAGTGCAATAAAATATTAAAAAAATATTCTTCTTTTTACCGACGTCCGGAGTAGGTCGACTCTTTCGGGGCAGCGGGACGTCGTCGGCTCGAAGTGAAGCGTTTCCGGAGCAAGGCGCGAGCGTAGAAGAACTTGGAGACTTTGGAAGAAGTGTGGTTTTTCCAGCCTTGGTCGAGGGCTCTATTTATAGCCCTGGGGGCGCCCGCAACGTCCGGGGCGCCCCTCTGCGTGGCTGCCGATCCGCAGCCCTCTCGGTCAAGCATTTGATCTCTTTATCTTCGGGATCAGCCTTGACCGGGGCGCCCGAAGCGCTCGGGGCGCCTCCCTTGACCGGTCAAAACCTCATCTCGTTGGCTTCGCGAGAGTGAGCTGCAGCAGCCTTCAGTGGCGTGGCACAGTGGGCGCCCGAGACACGCGGGGCGCCCGACATGCGGGGCGCCCGACACACGCGGGGCGCCCCCAATTGCGCTGCTGTCGGGGCGTTTACCTCTCTGCTGACTTTGGGTTGACTCTGGGGCGCCCGACACATCCGGGGCGCCCAGCTCAGCTACTGCCTCACTCCTTTGAGGCTCTCTGAGCTGCAGAAACACAGTCCTTCGGTCCTGCATCCAGGGTTAGTCCAAAACAGCAAATAATAAGTTAGTTGAAACAGCCTTAGCTGTCTTGGTTCTGACTTTGGATCTCCAAAATGGAGTCCTAGGTCGAACCGACGCTTACTGTTCCCTCGACGGGGAACGCGTCCTCACTGGTTCGCTCCTCCAGTGACTTACCTCACTTACCTTGTGCAGTTCTACTTGACTTCTTGACCCACCAGGACTTCCTGCCAAGGCTCAACCACCTTGGTCTTCCTGCCAAGTCTCAACCAACTTGGTCTTCAGCCAGTTGTCAGGTCCCGCGGACCCAACTGGACTTCCCGCCAGGACTCAACCATCCTGGACTTCAGCCTGGTGTCTGGTCCTAAGTCTTTCAACCCTGCACACTTAGTAAAGGGGTTAAACACCAACAACCCTAACTTTAACCACTTTGTCATACATCAAAACCCGAGTTTGACCGTTAGTGCAAACTACACCAACATGATCGGTCAGTGTAACCGATCAAACTATCGTGAGGTTTCTCACCCGGACCGATCAGACTGGAGCCTGATCGGTCAGGGAGGGACCTGATCGGTCCCCAGACCGATCAGGGAACAACCTGATCGTTCAGGTGACCGATCAGTGGGTTTGGGATACGAAGCTGGAGGTTCTGTCCTCACCTGTTGGATCGGTCTGGTGACCGATCCCCAGTACTTGATCGGTCAGGTGACCAATCATAGATGAGTTCGCGATCCCAGGTTTCTCACTGGGGACCGATCAGGCTGGAGCCTGATCGGTCTGGGCTTACCCTGATCGGTCCGGTGACCGATAAGGGTCCCCTCTGATCGGTCTGGGGACCGATCAGTAGCTGAAAACTTTATTTCAAATACGCTGTCAGACTTTTGATCGCGCTCTGAACACTACTGATTTCGCTCTGATTTTCTCTGCTATTACTGATGCAAGTTTGATTTCATTTTCTAAACCTCTGATTAAGTGTGCAGGTGACAGGGATGATTTCAAACATTGAAGGAGGGTCAATTGGGTTCTTTCCATGTATCAGGTTTGGCTGTTTCTCCTTCTCAGGTTTCAACGAACGCTGGCGCTGCTGGCAACTGACCTGGGCTCGACTGGAGAGGGCTCTGGGAGTCCAGGAGAGCTCAGTGGTAGCTAGGCAGTTGCAGATGTGCAGCTGGTGTGCTGCAGAGTAGCGTCTGGTGGCTGTGACCTGGCGATCAGTGGGCAGAGGCTTAGGAGCTTGGTAGCGAAGAAGCCTCAGTAGAACTTTGATCTCTACATCTCTTATTGCGACAACACTCATCAATCTGATCCTGAAGCAACTCTTGTATACACTCTTGAGTGTTCTGTTGTCGCTGCGACTTGAGCATTTGGAAGGTTTTGATAGCGTTGCAAGGCGATCAACAAGAAGACAAGGGAGAGCTGAGTGAAGGCCCTGTAAGTTTGTTGTTTGTCTCCGTGCTTTCATTTTATATCTCTCTGTTAAGACATTGTGTGGAGAGGTTTCTCCACCGAGAATGAGGATTTGATATGCGGTTTTTTCGGGGCTTGATCTGCCGACGATCAAGGGATCGCCCACCTTACGGGCACGCCAAGGAATAGGGTCAAGTTATCCCCGAACCTTGTATATCCTTGTGTTAGAGTTTTGGTTTGTTTTCTGCATCTCTGTTTTTCTGTTTGCGTTGCTTCCGCTACTAACCGTCAAAGTGCAGAGATTCCAAAGAGTTTGAAAAATCTGTGTCTGGCTACATTCACCCCCCTCTCTAGCCATCCAAGCACCAACACCATTGACGTGCTCCCGCGCACTGTGTACTTTGAAGGCGGTTCACGAAGGAATGGAGCTTTAGAGGCGAACGACTCAAGTAGAAGAGTACATTCACTCACCCAATTGTACCTCGACAGTTTTCCAAGATGTTGTTCTCCCAGTATTTTTCATGAATAAAACAATATTTTTGTTACCCTGTGTATGTGTATGACTGGGTTATTCTTTTCGATGTTTTGCTTATGTTCCCCTGGTCGGCGTGCTACTTAGTCATTGCTTTCGCAGCTCGCACCCATCCTGGGTGCTCGGGGCATTGCGAGGCGCCTTGGTTTACGACCTTAGTGGGGAGTTTTAGGACAACCCATACCTGGCCTAAGTACCCCGGGCGTCAGTTATAACGTCAGGTATTAGGGTTTTGGCTACTTGATTGGGCGCGTATGTCCCAGACCAAGCCTAAGTACCCCGGGCCTCGGCTGCACCGCAGGGTATTATGGTTTTGGATTTTGGTTGGGCGCGTATGTCCCAGACCAAGGCAAGTACCCCGGGCCTCGGCTGCACCACGGGTATTAGGGCCTGGGATACTTGGTTGGGCGCATACGTCCCAGACCAAGCCTAAGTACCCCGGGCCTCGACTGCACTGCGAGGTATTAGGGTTTTGAATATTTGGTCGGGCGCGTATACCCACACTAAGCCTAATTACCCCGGGCGTCGGCTGCACAACGAGGTATTAGGGCCTTGGATACTTGGTTGGGCACGTATGTCGCAGACCAAACCTATGTACCCCGGGTCTCGGCTGCACCGCGGGGTATTAGGGTTTTGAATACTTGGTCGAGCGTGTATGTCCCAGACCAAGCCTAAGTACCTTGGGCGTCGGCTGTACCGCGGGGTATTAGGGTTTTGGATACTTGGTTGGGAGTGTATGTCCCAAACCAAGACTAAGTACCCCGGGGCTCGGCTGCACCACAGGGTATTAGGGTTTTGGATACTTAGTTGGGCGCATATGTCCCAAACCAAGCCTAAGTACCCCGGGTGTCGACTGCACCGCAGGGTATTAGGGTTTTGGATACTTGGTTGGGCGCGTATGTCCCAAACCAAGCCTAAGTACCCCGGGCCTCAGCTGCACTGCAGGGTATCAGGGTTTTGGATATTTGGTCGAATGCATATGTCCCAGACCAAGCCAAAATACCCCGGGCGTCGGCTGCACAACGGGGTATTATGGCCTTGGATACTAGGTTGGGCGGGTATGTCCCAGACCAAGCCTATGTACCCCGGGTCTCGGCTGCACCGCGGGATATTAGGGTTTTGAATACTTGGTCAGGGCACGTATGTCCCAGACCAAGTCTAAGTACCCCGGGCGTCGGCTGCACCGCGGGGTATTAGGGTTTTGGATATTTGGTGGGCGCGTATGTCCCAAACCAAGCCTAAGTACCCCGGGGCTCGGCTGCACCGCAGGATATTAGGGTTTTGGATACTTAGTTGGGCGCGTATGTCCCAGACCAAGCTTAAGTGAAGGATCGTTTAAGGCGTGCAGAGGGGGGCACTTTTTCGGATCTTGGATCTCTACAGAATTGTTAGCGCAGCGGAAATAATATGCAAAGGAATTAAAACAATGCTAATACTTATCGTTTACTTGGTATCCACCGAGATGGGTGACTAGTCCAAGGATCCACGCCGCGAGAACCACTTTTCACTATCGAAAAGTCTCTTTAAGGTGGAGAAACCTTAACAACAAGATCTTCCTCTTTACAGATGCAAAAATACGAGAGAGGAAGCAAGAATCACTCTACAGACGAGCAGCACTTTGACACTGTACGAAACCGTACCGTGCACGTACAAAAAGTGCTCCTTTTATAGGTGAACAGGACAGATTCGCAATCTGTCCAGCCCGCACCAGTCGATTGCCCCTAGGGCAGACGACTGGCCTAGCATTAATTGCTAGCCAACGGCTAGTTTCGGGGTATACCAGTCAACTGCCCAAATGTCAGTCGACTGGTCCGAGGCCGCAAACTTTCTGTGTGTTTTGGCAGTCGACTGCCCCAGGGCCAGTCGACTGGCCTGCTTCACAGCTCAGCTCCAGCCACTCCGGACCTTCTCCTTCACGTGTGCCTTCAGGTCTGCTCCCTTGGCTCGCCCCTTGAAGTCCTCTTCCTCTGGCTATCGTCCCTCGGATGCCCACGCAAGCCTTCCCTTGGCTTGCCTCCATGCCACCCTTCACGTGTGCCCTTGAAGTCCACTTCCCGGCTTGCCCTTGGAGCTCTCCTCCCTCGGCTCTCGTCCCTCGGATATGTCCACCATGTGTGATTCTCCAAGTCCTGCAAACTCAATCACACACATCAAATACAACACAACACTCTAACTTTAAACATATTCACCCACACACATCAAAACAATGACCTTCCAATCATTTAAGGGTCGATTGCCTCAACATTAAGTACCCCGAGCGTCGGCTGCACCGCAGGTTATTAGGGTTTTGGATAATTTGTTGGGCGCGTATGTCCCAGACCAAGCCTAAGTACCCCGGGCGTCGGCTGCATCGCACGGTATTAGGGTTTTGGATATTTGGTCGGGCACGTATGTCCCAAATCAAGCCTAAGTACCCCGGATGTCGGCTGCACCGCGAGGTATTAGGGCCTTGGATACTTGGTTGGGCGCGTATGTCCCAGACCAAGCCTAAGTACCTCGGGCCTCGGCTGCACCGCAAGGTATTAGGGTTTTGGATACTTGGTAGGGCTCGTATGTCCCAGACCAAGCCTAAGTACCCCGAGCGTCGGCTGCACCGCGGGGTATTAGGGTTTTGGATACTTGGTTGGGAGCATATGTCCCAGACCAAGCCTAAGTATCCCGGGTGTCGGCTGTACCGCGGGGTATTAGGGTTTTCAACTCCTTAGTGGTGCGTTGCTATCTTGGGGGGGAAAGTATCTCTCTTTATTACTTTATTTTTCTGCGAAAGCACAGAGATACATAGACAGTCACTCTAAATAAAACACGGACCTTACCAAGACCCGATCGGTCCGAGACTGCAGCCGGGTCGAAGCCTCCTGCGTTTCTATCTTCCTTCTGCAGCTAATCTTCCAGGCCTTGTGGGTTCTTCCGAGATTTAGTCCTAACCTCCCTGCTGTAGCACCGCTGAGACACTAGCTGATCTCCTCGGACTTCCACCACCCGATCGCCCACCGGGAACTTGATCTTCTGGTGGTAAACAGAGACCACTGCCTGGAAAGTGCTGGGCGGCCCAGGATGGAATTGTAGGAGGAGGGCATGTCCACGATTAAGAAAGGATTTCTCCAAGTTCTCTCAAATCTGTCACTGCCCAACGAGAGTGACAAGGTAATTTACCCCAACGGTTGTACTCGATACCCCGTGAAGCCAAATAGTGTGGTCGAGATGGGGAGCAGTTCATCCTCGTCTATCAGCATTAGCTCCCAAGCCGCCTTGTATAGAATGTTCACGGAAGTCCCCGTGTCTACGAAGATGCGCTTCACCTCATAATTGGCAATGTGAGTCACGATCACTAAGACGTCCTCATGGGGAGCTTCCACTTCTTCGAGGTCGGATGGCCCAAAAGAGATTGTAGGGCCCGACACCTAGCTTCGGCTTGTCCCGATGGAGTAGTTTTCCAACCGTCGAGTGTAAGATTTTCTTGCTCGTTTAGAGTCCCCTCCGATAGGTCCTCCGGAGATGACCCCTACATGGCCCGAAGGCGGGCCATGCATAGGGGCTTTGCCTTTTTGGGGATCTCTTTCTAAGGAAAGGGATCTTCGGGGTGCGGGCCCCCGACTCCTACCACGCGATCGTGATCGAGACCGAGGTCGGGCTTCACTCTCCCCAACATGCCGTCGCTAAGGAGAAGAGCTTCGCCTTGGCGACCTTCTGTGATACCTAGCCTTGTTCCATTTTCTTCAAGGTTTGGCGTCTACCTCCTCACTGAACTTCTTCTTCAAGGCGTGACACTCCTCCGTGGAATGAGTCGAGCTGCCATGGTAATTGCAGTATCTCGGCGATGGCTCCGGCTGCTCGGTGTCTACCGTCTCCACCAGTCAGCACCTACCAATCCACTGGTCCTTCCCGAGGGAAGGTCTTTTCCCCGTGCCGGTGCTGGGGGCTCTCATCTGTCTGATCAGGGGGCCTACTGGAGGAGGAGCTCCGACTGAATCCTTGCGACGGGCGTACTGTACTTCTTCTACATTGACATGCTTGACGGAGCGCCCCGGCAAATCATCGAAACTGGCTGGGGGCTTCCTCACCAAAGACCGGAAGATGTCCCCTTCAGCGAACCCTTGGGTGCAAGCACTGACGATTATCTCTGATGTGGCCCTAGGCACGTCCTGCGCCGCCCGGTTGAACCTCTGGATGTACTCCTTGAGCGGTTCCTTAGGCTTCTGCTTGAGGGCGAACAGGTTAAGTGTCGTCTTCTGGTAGCGACGGCTACTCGCGAAATGGTGGAGGAAGGTTGTCTTGAACTCTGTGAAGGAGTTGATGGAGTCTTGTGGCAGCCTCTGGAGCCACCACTGAGCTGCTCCGGACAGGGTGTTCAAGAACACTCGGCACTTCACACCGTCAGTATACTGGTGCAGGAGTGCCGCATTCTCGAATTTACAGACGTAATCTTCCGGATCCGTCTTTCCATCATACTCAGGGATCTCGGGCCCGCAAAACTGCTTTGGCATGGAGTCCTCGACAATCTTGGACGAGAAAGGGGTAGAGGGAACCTTATGAGAGGTCTTGTGTCCATCCTGTTGGAAACCGGATGGCTATAGAGGGGGGGATGAATATAGCCAGACACCCACAAGTTGCTCTTTGATATTTTCTGCGTGATCAGATTAGCAGCGGAAGCAAATGCAGAACAAAGAAGAAAGCAGAGAAGGAAACGCAAACCAAACAAACGCTAAGACAAAGATGTACAAGGTTCGGGGATAACTTGCCTCTACTCTTTGGCGTGCCCGTGAGGTGGGCGATCCCTTGATCGTCGGCAGATCAAGCCCCGGTGAACTCCGGATAGTTGCAGCCTCCTTCTCGGTGGAGAAACCTCTCCACACGTGATCTCAAGAAGATACAAGTTAAGCACAGAGACACTCGAGAAGACAAGCTCACAAAGAAGTAACAAGATCGCTCAAGCACAAAGCAACAGAGAGCACGAATACAGCCCGCCAAACTTCCCAAGTTTCTGTCTTGTTCACCTCGCTCCTCTGCTTCCAGCTTCGTCACTTAAGCTCCCTCTCACCATCGCAAGATTCATCAGCATCCACTGAGCCAGCCTTAACCCACTGACCTCCCTGAGCACTCAGTCCACTGAAGACCTCCTCTCCAGCTGAGTCTCCGTCAGTCGCCAGCTGCTCCAGTTGCCGTTGAAACCTGAGAAGGAGAAACAAACAAACCTGCTCCAAGGAAAGCCTCCCATTGACCCTCCTTGAGTGTTTGAATCACCTGCTATCACCTGCACACTCCAACAGAGGCTTAGCAATGCATATCAACAAGAATCGGCAATGTATCAGAGAATCAGCAGTGAAAACAGACGCGATCAGAGCTTCTGACAGCATATTTGAATTAAAGTTCTGCGCCTGATCGGTCACCAGACCGATCCAGAAGTCTTCTGCACACTTCTGATTGGTCCCCAGACCAATCAGGCTCCTGCCTGATCGGTCACCAGACCAATCAGGCTCCAGCCTGATCGGTCACCAGACCAATCAGGCTGCTTCCAGACCAATCAGGAGTCATCCTGATCAGTGATAGTGAGAACCTTGCGACAAATGATCGTTCACTAGACCGATCTGAGCAGTATCCCTGATCGGTCACCAGACCGATCAGGAGCAGATCAGCAGGGGAACTCAACTCACTGTTCGCTCCCTGATCGGTCACCAGACCGATCAGGAGCTGTGCAGTGAGTGAAACACATACTCCCTGATCGGTCATCAGACTGATCAGTCATCGCTGGATCGGTCACCAGACCGATCCACGAAGGAGCACCTTGTCAATCTCCCTGATCGGTCACTAGACCGATCCAGGGGCTCCAACCTAGCCCTCCAAGCTAGGATTTCATCCACCTTTACCCTCCAAGCTAAGGATTTTTCACCTAACCCTCCAAGTTGGGAATTTGCACTTAACCCTCCAAGTTAGGACTTTTCACCTAGCCCTCCAAGCTAGGACTTTTCACCCAACTCTTCCGGATTAGGACTTTCCAAACCTAGCCCTCCAAGCTAGGACCTGACCCTCCAAGCCAGGACTTTTTCACCTAACTCTCCAAGATGGGACTTTTCACCTAACCCTCCAAGTTAGGACTTTTCACCTAGCCCTCCAAGCTAGGACTTTTCACCTAGCCCTCCAAGCTAGGACTTTTCACCCACCTCTTCCGAATTAGGGCTTTTCGACACCTGGCTTCACTCACCAGGACCCGGCTTCACTCACCGGGATTTCCAACACCTGGCTTCACTCACCGGGATTTCCAACACCTGGCTTCACTCACCGGGACCCGGCTTCACTCACCGGGGTTTCATGCCCAGTCCCCGACCAGGACTTTAACCCAAATTCGCTCAACCAAACTTAAATCATTGTCAAACACCAAAACAACAACCGGGCCAGACTGCATCAACACATCCCTCTTCCCCGGTCTCTCTTCGTGCCTCTGAGCGCTGGAGGCCACCGAGTGGACCTTCTCAGTGTCCCCCGGGGATTCTCTTTGAAGGCCCTAAGCTGCTCCGTCCTGTCGCCCCACCGGTGTGACAGATCTCCGGGAATGCGAGATAGGGATTCTGGGGATCTCCTCCCTCGCCGGACCCCCCCCCCACTTCCGGGACAGCCTGTTCGATTTTGTACTGCTCCAGCGCTTCCTTGATGATGTTAGCCACTATGCGGTCAAGTTCCTCTCTTGTGAGAGTAAGGGGTTGTTCCTCCGATCCTGTCATCGGTGCTCCTTCAAGTGCTTTTCTGGTTTTCTACAGACAACGCCAAATTTATTCCGAAAAGAGTCGACGATGATGGCCAGGCACCGAAGCTTGGCCCCTGTGGTGGTTGTTGAGGTGGGGAAGAACTTGGGGTTCTGTAAAGTTAACACAAGCGTTAGGGGAAACGCCGGCAAGGATCCGGCGGAGTCCACTTCGACGCTCAAGTCAGTGTCTGTCGAGAAAAGGTTGCGGAAAGTAAAGAATATATCAAGAGTTGTGAGAGCGTAACTCGTTTATCATAGGAGTTGGACTACCTTTTATACTGATATCGACAGACTAGACGTGTCCCTCGATCGGTGTCACTTCTCCGATACGTAAGTCACACCCCCTATTTCGACGGTAGCGGGATATCTTTTGAAACAGTTTGCGTCGTTATCCCCTGTCGCGACTTTTGAGGGTCGTGTGAAGCCCTTCTTACGGGACTGCTTATCCGTACTGAGAGGGGGGGTCAGCACCTGAGATTGATTATTGTGAGGACTCCGCGTCCCGAGGTGAGCTCGGGGGGCATTTGGTGTCATAACTCTCGAGGTGCCCTCGGAGCCTAATTTCCTAGCGTGTTCCCAAGAGGGATCTTTTAGCCGGCCTTCCTGGGTGAGTCATTCACGGTGAATCCCGGGGCCCAGGAAAAAGGATTATCTCGACTCGACGTATTATATCCTGTAACTTTTTCATCCCATATATTGGCCAATGCTCATTCAATCCTATCAACTGTCATAAGACGTTTCGTTTTTTTTTTTTTTTTTTGGTCATTCATATCAACTGTCATAAGACTTTCGCTTTTTTTTTTTTTTTTTTTTTTTTTTGGTCATTCAACCCTATCAACTGTCATAAGACGTTTCTGTGTTATTAATCATAAAAAAGTATTCCATTCCATTTTTGATATTCAAATCACTCCTTTTTATCCGGTGAGGACTGAGGACGATCCTCGTTGCATGGAAACTAAATCCCTGTGCATATATTGGAGCAGCTAAAATTTGTATCAACTATAATATACTATTGACTAACATCTATACACATATTATAATAATTACGAATTATACTTGGTGCAATATACTATTCAACGGTGTTGATTTATGTTAATTATGATCTCACATTTACATATATTATAACAATCTTCATCAAAATTATTATATATTATAGTAACTATAGTTTATAGCAACTATTTTGATCGCCCCGGGATATGATGGTGTGATAGGACGACTAGTTAATATTGTAGATATTCACAATTCGATCTCTAATTATAACATATTTGTAAGAATTTTTTTTTTTCAAATAGGGCACAAATCTTGAACACTGGGCTTCTAGACCGCCCACCGCGAGCGTTTCCCGATTAATCATGTTGGCCAGTGGGAAACTTTCACAGGGTCAGACCGGTTGCTCGAGGTTGGAAAAACCTCATTAATCTTTTTAGCCTCCGAGGTTATGGTGCAGTGGTAGGATGACAAGTCGCTATCACATGCATCTGTCGTTCGATCCCCAGCTATAACATATTTACAGAAGAGTGATGATAGGGACAGTGAATTTGGGACAGTGAATGGGACAGTGAATGACGTGGCAATTATTGTGTACACGTCCGATCGTCGATCGGACACTACCGGCGGCCTTCGGCCGCCGCCCCGAACCAAACTATACCCTGGGGGGCATGGTGAACCCGTCGAGGATCGCCGCAATTGCGATCTCGCATCATTGACCGTCGATTTCGATAGGTTCACTGTTGCCGGCGATCCTGACGAGTTCACCGTCCTCCGAAGGTATAGTTTGATTCAGGACGATAATCAGAGGTCATCGGTGGTGTCCGATCAGCGATCGAACGTGTACACATTAATTGCACATCATTCACTGTCCATTCACTATTCCAAATTTACTGTCCCAATCATTACTCTTCTTGATTTATCCTGGATATCAGTAGAAAATTTTCATGGAACTGAATGATTGATGTTGAAAAAACTTAGTCAATCATTTTTATAATATAATATTGATCACGGTTAACTTAAGTTAAAAAATATTTGTTTGGTACATATTTCTTTAATAACTATAATTTATAATTACAATTATGTTTGACACTAAGACGAATTGATTGGACGTTAGGGCAAGTGACTCATAATTATTAAAATATTATATAATAAGTACAATTAATCACTATTATAACATATGGATAAGTGATCGAAAGTATATTATAAATCATAGCATAGATATTTCAAATAATAGAAATTAATTTTTGTGCATCAAATAAAGATTGAAGCGATAATTAACAAGTCTCATATTGGGTCGTCTAAAATAATAAATTGAAAGTAAGAAATAAATTGAATGATCAATTGAAAGTAAGAAATAAATGAAAGAGTAGAAAACTAATTTCTACGAATAGAAAACAAATTAACATTTTTAATTTATAAAATAATAATTTATTATCTTAATTTACATTCATCAAAAGTAAATTGTAAAGAATATTTTATTCACATTTTTTTTACTTGATATATATATATATATGAAAATATTTGTAAACTTCCTAAGTTCAAACTCAACTTTACATGCAGTCCCCATTCAAAATTTCTTTACATGCAATCCCTGATGAGATTGACAAGATAATTCTGTGAATATTATTTGAATAAAATTGAGTATAAAAATTAAAAATTTGAATATTTAAGATTGTATCCATTACATCAAGAACTTATGTACTCAATTTTAACTCTTTTATACTCACTTTTTACTCTTTTATACTCATTTTTCACTGATGTATATTCAATCTATCAGAAAGTAAATGCAAATAATTTATCAAATGGGGATTGGGAAGTTTTCTACAATTTACCACATATATATATCTATATATATATAATGAATTTTCTAGTTTATTATCTTTTAAACAAAATAATATAAAACTATTAAATATAAGGTATAAAAAAGTAATTTCAAAATATTATTAGATACATTAATTTCAAAATATATTATATTTTAGAAAGTATTTTTAAAATGACCTTTAAAATATTAGAAAATTCTAAATTTAATCTTTTTACCCACGGCATTTGTAGGTAGAATAAAATATGGCAAAATAATAAACAATGAATATTAATTAATATCTTTCAATAAATTCACTTTTCCTAAGTCGAGTCACTCGCCACGGTGACAGGGCCGTTTTAAATCTTCCATTGCAAGAACTCCATGCGGCACAAGTCAAATTCATTTTAAATGCCCCGCCGACATCCTTTACACGTACAGAATAAACCGCAGGTGTACGAGAGTCACACCTACCCTTTTTCACCCAAACTTCGTCCCCTTCCAGTCTCCCAAAACCGGCGACTCCTCTACTAAATCGAGTGGTCAGCCACTCGCCAAGGTAGCAGGGCCGACATTTTTTGAACATTCCATACCCGGAACTCCTTGCGGCACAAGCAACGTCTCTTTAAATGCCCGGCCAGCTTCCTTTGCCAACAACCCACTGAGACCATCTCCAATCATAAATATCATTTTAATACTTCTACCATACCAATTTAGAAAGTGTTTAGGAGAGCTTTTACTTCTTGAAAAGTGATTCTTGTAGTGATTATCTTGAAGTTAGTAAGAAGCTAAAGCATGCAGTGTTTGAAAATAAAAGTCAAAAGTTGATACAAGATAAAGTTTGAGTGTTTGGTGAATAATCACTTTTAAACTTAATTTTTAATTAAATGACAATAATATCCTTAAACTATCAAAATTAATTTTTTCAATTATCTAAATATAATTTTGATACATGATCTATAATATTTTATATATTTAATATTATATTTTAATATTATATCAAAATTATTTTTTTAATAATATATATATTTAAAAAATATAAAGTTAATAAAAATATAAATAAATAAAATAATAAAATTTATATAAATTTATACAAATATGTATAAATTTTTTGAAAATATAAATTATATAAAAATATAAGATTTATTTAAAAATGTGATGGTAATTATGTAAAATAATAAATTTATTAAGGTATAAATGTCAACTTTTAATTCTACACCATAAGCAAAAAAGCAGAAGCAGAAAAAGCATCAAATTGTTGCTTCTAGCTTTTGAGTAAAAGTTACAGAAGTTAAAGCAGAATCTGGCATTCCCAAACACTCAAAAGTACTTTTGCATGGCTAGAAGCTAAAAAGCAGTAAGCAGAAGCTCTCCCAAACACTCCCTTAATGTAACTTAAACATCAAATTTTTTTCCACTCCAACCAAGAGACACCATTTCTTACACTAAAAAAAATATTCCTTAGAATATTATATTTTTTCATCTTATAATTTATTATTCAACATACATATTAATTTTAACATATATATTAATATGTTTAATATTTTTATTGTGATCATAATTATTAATAAAATTAATATTTTTATAGTACATAATTATTAATTTTAATTATGATCGTAATATTTTATTTTTAATTATGATTTATAATTTTAGTAATATAACAAATATTTTAAATATTACTTATTTAAATTAATAACTAATATAAATTTATAATATATAAAATTTATCAAATAAATTAATTTAATTAAATAATAATAATTTATAATATTTAAGAATATTTTAAATATAAATTTAATATTATAATACATTTAATTAAATCATACAACACTTATATAAAATATTTTAAATATAAAATTAATATTATAATATATTTAATTAAATACAAATATAATATTATAATATATTTAATAATAAAATAACCACTTACATCAATTTGATACAAGTGAATAGTACGATTGGTGCAAGTGAACAGTGCGACACCAATAGTACGGCACCATATTGGTGCCGTACTGTTCACTTGCACCAATTTGATACCTATTATAGTGTATTCATTAGAGATAAAATGGTGCCTCCCAACACGATTTTAGTGTAATGGGGTATTGGTTGGAGATGGTCTGAACCGCAATTCTTCACCCAAACCTCGTCCTCTTCCGGTCTCTTCCAAAATGGCGCCGCCTCCTCCTGCGGCCGTCGTCCTCCTCGGCCCGCCTGAGATTCGCCGCCTGCTTCCTCCTTCCACTGTGGCATCGAAGTCCGATCCCTTCCTCGACCTCGCGGACACTGGTTCCAACGCCTCCACGGCTCGTCCGCCCATGGGACTCACCGAGAACCTCTCCCCTACCTTCCTCTCCACTGGTGATCCATGCCTCGACTTCTTCTTCCAGATTGTTCCGGATACCCCGGCCGCAACCGTCTCGGAGCTCCTCTCTTCCGCCTGGGAGAAGGACGCCCTCACAGCCCTCAAGCTGGTCTGCCACCTCCGCGGCGTCCGCGGTACTGGCAAGTCCGACCGTGAGGGTTTCTATTCTTCAGCATTGTGGCTTCACCGCCACCATCCGAAGACTCTTGCCTTTAACCTGCATCCCATTTCTGGATTCGGATACCTTAAGGACTTACCGGAGATTCTTCACCGGCTGGTAGCTGGCGACGATGTCCGCGAGAAGGCCAAGGCCTCCAGGATAAAGCACGTTTTCAAATTCCGTGATACGGCCGCCGGTCGAGGAAGCAAAAGTTGGCGAAGAAGGAAGGAACGAGAGAAGAAAGGATCGCGGCAGAAACGGCAAAGAGGAAGGAATTATCAGCGCAGGCGGCGGAAATCCGGCGTAGTAAGAGAGCCGAGATGACGGTCCGTGCGATCGAACGATATGGCCGTGATCCAGACTACTGCTTCCTCCACGACCGCGTTGCCAATGTCTTTGCCGAGCTCCTCTCCGTCGATCTTCGCCACCTGAGTGAAGGAAAGCTGACCAAGATCTCCCTCGCCGCCAAGTGGTGCCCTACCCCTGATTCTTCGTATGACAGATCCACCCTCCTCTGCGAGGCCGTTGCGCGCCACCTCTTCCCCAGGGACTCCCACCCAGACTACGCCTCCCTCGAGGAGGAGCACTACGCCTATCGTGTCCGAGACCGCCTCAGGCGGGAGGCGCTCGTTCCCCTGCGCCGCGCACTCGAGCTACCGGAGGTATATATGAGTGCCGGCCAGTGGAGTGGTCTCCCCTACAACCACGTTGCTTCTGTTGCAATGAAGAACTACAAGAAGGTCTTCGCCAAGCACGATTCCAGACGATTCGCTGAGTTCCTCGACAATGTGAAGAAGGGGAAAGCCAAAATTGCCGCCAGCGCACTCCTCCCCCACGAGATCCTAGAGGACGCCGGCGACGACGTCGCGGAGCTGCAGTGGAAGAGGATGATCGAAGACCTCTCCACAAAAGGTAGCCTACGGAATTGCATCGCTGTATGCGACGTTTCCGGTAGCATGTCGGGCACCCCGATGAACGTCTGCGTCGCGCTCGGGCTCCTCATCTCCGAGCTCAGCGAAGATCCATGGAAGGGACGGGTAATCCCGTTCAGCGAGAGCCCGGAGCTGCATCTAATCAAGGGCAATTCACTGCAGGAGAAAACGGAGTTCATCAAGAACATGGATTGGGGAATGAACACGGACTTCCAGAAGGTGTTCGACAAAATGCTCGCGGTGGCTGTCGAAGGCAAACTGTCGCCGGAGGCGATGGTAAAGCGGGTGTTCGTGTTCAGCGACATGGAATTCGACGAGGCGTCTGCAAATCCCTGGGAGACGGACTACGAGGCAGTTTGCCGTAAGTTCCGTGAGGCGGGGTACGAGGAGGCGGTGCCGGAGATAGTGTTCTGGAACCTGCGAGACTCGACGTCGATTCCGGTGCCCTCTTTGCAGAAGGGCGTGGCGCTGGTGAGCGGCTTCTCCAAGAATCTAGTCAAGCTGTTCTTGGAAGGGGGAGATGGGATTATCAATCCGAGGACAGTAATAGAGATGGCGATCGCCGGAGAGGAGTACCAAAAACTGGTGGTGTTTGATTGAAGCGGGGGGAATTGGCTTCAGAGTTGCAACAATCATAATTCTGTTTATCCTTAATATTGGCAAATAAAGATCAAATTTGCATAGATGGATCCTATCATCAATCAACTACAACAATTTTATCAAACTAGCAAATTCTTTGCACAAAAGGAAGATAGCATGAGATGACCGAGCAAACAAACAGAAACTAACAACATGTTAGTAAAAAACATTCAAAATATTTGATTTTATGTGCCGAGCTCGGTTCATTTCTTCCAGTCCAAACCAGTCATGATTGCAATTTTCGATTACTCATCTTCCGCCTGTTTTAAAACAAAATCAACTGAATAAAAGTTTCTACGACTATTAAGCAGGTGTCACAAATGAATCACAGACCTCTTCACTTCCTTCCTCGCCCTCGTCGTCATCGTGGACCTCAGACTTGGATTTGTCAGATTCTTCTTCATCAGCATCGCGACTTCCTCCACCAGACTATTTTTTCAGGCAATACCAATAACAATCAGTTTACTGATCATTAAACTGATCCAAATCAAGCAAGTTGAAAGATCATTAACCTGGTTTTTATTGTAGGTAGCTAATCTCTTGGCGTACTCCGTCTTCAATTTAGATGCTTTAGCCACATGAGGAGCTTTATCCTGGAAAAGGAAAACAATTCCAGATCACACCTAGTTATTTGTTTCCTTTCAAACAGGACGATTGATCTAGTGAAGAGAAACAATTATCAAATATTACTTCTTCGGACAGTGATTTCCACTTATCGCCGCCAGCTTTGCCAACCTGATTGAATCAAAAATGGTTTGGTTTCGTTTGATTTAATATCAGTTGACAAAAGAATCAACCAGTAACAGACGGAGCAACTTTACCACAGCGACGGATTTGTTGTTAGGATGCTTTTCCTTGTACGTCTTCCTGAACTCTTCCCTGCCAAGCAATTTGTAATCAGCAAAGATCCAAAACCCTAAAACGACTATGAAATAGGAGATAGCTTACATGAACACAAAGAAGGCGCTTGGAGGTCGCTTAGGTTTGTTTGGATCCTTCTCGGCCTTAACCTTCTTCGGCTTCTTTGCCGGCCGCTCCGAACCCTTTCTCACAGCAAGCCTATAACAAAATATATATCAGATCCTAGCATCCAACATCCGAGCGCCGATAGATCGACCGATGCATCGAAACCAGAAATTCAAAGAGAAGAGATATTTTACTTGGCGTCAGCCTTCTTCGGCGCATCAGTCTTCGATTTCCCCCGTTTCATGGCGATTACTGCAACAAAAACACCATGAGATCGGCCAAAAAATCGATATAAAAAGGGGCAGAAGTAGAACTACTATCGAGATACCTTGATCGAACGATTCGCGACTGTGGTAGCGCAGAAGAACAGCAAAAGGCAAAAGGAGAGCGATCGATGGGAGAAGGCGGTTCGAAGATTGAAAAGGGGGGGATAATAAAAGGGCGTGAGGAGGCGGTCGGTTTTGTGTTACGAAAGGAATTGCGATCCGACGGCCCAGATGAGGCGATCAGGATTCGAAGGGAGATATTTTGGTCTGCACGTCAGCGATCCGCGGGATCGTGTTTTGGATAGGAAATCATTGCCATCTTTCGTCGCCGAGATAGCCGTTGGAATGCGACGTACGAAATTATCGTCGGAGAATGTTTCTCGTGCGATTGAATTTACAACTTTACCCTTCCTTGAGGGGGTCATAAATGTAGTCTAAGTCTCGAAATGTTTCAAAATTAAAAAGCAAATTGCATATATAAATCATATAGTTTCCAGTTCTCCACAAAGGACAACGTGCATCACTATGCGTCTAGGTCCCATAGGTAAATAGAACGCCCACTTCTCGGTTCATGCTTCCTCCTCCCTGGCGTCGCCGGACGACGAGCTCTCGCTCCTCCCTCCGCTTCCATCGTTCGATCCCGACGACGAAGGCGACGGCGGCTTATTCAAGTCCAATAATGGCCTTCTATTCTTCCTCTTCCTCCCCCTTCTTGAACTCTCCACTGCCGCTGGTTGCCCCGCTGCCTCATCGTCGCTGCGTCCGTCTGGTCGCCGGCCAGAATCCTTGACGTGGCACCCCTGCCGCTTCTGGTGGGTGGGGCGGTGTCCCTCCAGTGCGTGCCTCGTCTCGAACTCCTCGTGGCAGCCGTGCCATAGGTACTTCCGATGCTGGGGGTCGCCGGAGCCGGAGAGCAGCAGTAGTGACTCCGCCGTCTCCTCCATCGACGGCGTCACCGAACCGCGCCCCCGCTGAGCCGAGTGCGACCGCATGTGTCCGTGCAGCGCCTTCTTCGACACGAATACCCTGTCGCACACGTGGCAGGCGATCGCCTCCGATTCCTGCGCCACCTCTCCTTCCTCCTGGTTCTCATCCTCGATCGGTAGTTTGCCGTAGTAGTTGCCAAGGTCGCCGCCGCCTCTCATGGCGGGAGGATATTTGCCAGAGGTATGCGGCACAGAGGAGGGAGGATAAGTAGAAGCGAGGGGGCGCAACGCCGTCGCTTGGTGAAGTGTTGTGTGTTCGATCGGTTGGTTGGTAGTTATTCTGACCGTTCAAAGGAATTCGGTATTGGAACGAAGAAAGAAAGAACAACCAGAAGACACAGGATTTAATAGATAGAATATAATAATTTCCACCAATCACTACAAATTTAAGTTCACTAGGACATTTAAGAGCCATGAATGTCACAAAAGGAGCCACCGCTTGAACACCAGAAATCCTTGCAAATGACACGGGGGTAAACCTTCTAACTGGACGAACAACACCTCTGTCTGGCGAGATGCCACGGCTGACTTGTGCCTGAAACAGTCAATGCCAAAGTCCATCCTTGGAAATCAATCTATGAAGAAGGTAAATGACAACCAAAACTTAAAATCATCCTTGGAAATCAATCTATGGAGAAAGTAAATGACAACCAAAACTTAAAATCACTACAGAAGTCACCTTGCAAAGGCAGATAATGCTTAGGAATGTCTTAATTATACAACTTAATGAGATGCAGAGAGAAGCACCGAAATCATACTCAGGATGGGTGCTCAAGTGAACGCTTCAAATCCATTTCTACTTGATGAATTGTCCATTGCATTCCTTCCAGTTTCTGTAAATCCATTATTCTAACTAAATTAAGCAAACTGAGATTGCTTCTACAAAAAAACAAATGGCATTGGAAGAACGGAAGATGTAGGAACCTTCACAATCTCATGATATTGTCTTGCAATTGTATCAAAATGTGGGTCGACGCCTTGGTACTCTCGTAATCGTGTGACCTGTTAAATAATGATGGGATAAACATGTTGAAACAAGTTGTTTAAATATCAGTTAGCAAATTAAATTGATAATATTTAATTAATCTATCAAAGGAAAATTCCAATCTAGCCATTGTACTTAACAGTCGATTTCAATTTAGAAGGCTCCATTACGACCAATGCTGAGGCGTCTATATGATTAACATTTTTGCAAGAGATCAGCATTTGGCCGAGAAAAAAATCTAAATGATGAGCAATGATACATTACAATTATTTAAACCTAGAAAGTTTTTTCTTCAGATTATGCAAATGTGCTTGAAAGATGAATGCAACAGAGACAGTTGAACAATGACCAAGCATGATATTGTATAATATAAAAAAAAGAAACTCCATAAGATTGATGTAATTATACCGCTTTATTGTAAGCAATGGATGCTTCTTCTGTTGCTTCCAATAGATATTTGCTGAAAGACATGGATGCAATTAGGTACCAGCCATAGCATTAAAAAGAAGGGTCTAAGAAGTCATATTTGAATTACCGTATCTTATGCAGGGCTGGAACAGAATCCTTAGTATAAGTGTCACGCAGAAGAAGATGTTCAAGAACACTGAGACAATGTCAGGGATATATAGCCGTCAAAATAGAGTAAAATAATCAAGAACCATTGTAATAATGTTATATTGTCCTACTATGTCTACCAGTACAATAACAGCTGAACTATATTTTTGTCACAATTTCTATCCATCTTGCAACATACAATATGCTAAGCAAAGCAAGAAAGATGCTGCAGAAATCAGAACAGTATCCTATTAACAAAACCCTATGGCTAAATCCTAACAAATAAGGAAGTAGAAATGAGCTTCTTAATAATTATCAAAATGAAATAGTTAAATGCAGTAACATGAGCACAGGTACAAGATTTGAATTGAGACAACTCCACTCTATCCTGCAAAATGCATAAAAATTACCTGATGATGCACAAGAAAACAGCATATTCTAATCTTCAAGAACGCACTTCAACAATAGTTATGTTATGCACAATGAGACAGATGTTGACGATTAGATAATGAACAAAATAGCAAATCCTAAATAGGATTTCTTTGAGTTAGACAATAGTATGTAAGAACAACATCGAACTATACTTCAAATATTTGAGTTTATGTAATAGAGTAGCACATGCAGATAACTTCCAATGAGGCAAGCCTAGTACAACTACATAGACAAACCTGAGTTTGGCATTCATTGTCTGACACCTCTTACAAAGCCATGTTTTCCTCAATTCATCCTGCATATAAAGATATCATGAACAAGACAACTATTTTTGTGAAAATGAATAACAAAGAACATCTTCCATATTTGAAGCACTCGGGCAGGGTTACATATTGATGCTGATGCTGCAACTTCAGGTCCTTGACAAACCTGATAAGCACTCCAAGTATTTGTTCCAGGACCTACAGATGCAAAACGGCGAAGAGATATAACCTACCAACATATCAGTCAAGATGCCACTTGACAGGATATATTGTGCACAAATGAGAAAGGATGAGAAAATCATAAGGTGTTACTTGCTACATACATTGTAGTGCTCTGCAAACTTCCTGTCCATCGAATAAAGGTCCTCTAACAACACAGACTCTTCCCTCTCAATCTCTTCAATAATTAACTTTACCCTGTCCAAAACGTGATAGCTTTACTTGTAAAATAATTTTCTAAAAAGATTAAAAGAATAAAGTTCACTATTAACTATAATGTCCTAGAGTTTACCCATTACCAAAACTTACAAAGTTATCACAAACCTATTAATATTTCATTGGATGACCCCACCTAACCAAAAATATGAATATAACTGAAAAAGACCAATTTACATATATATTGCTTAAAATCCTCTCAAGCTATCATACTTAACTCATATACTAAACTAAAAGAGAATGAAAGCCAAAAACAGACACTACTGCTATGTTACAATTTGATTGAATGCCAACTTTCCAAAACCTAACTATTATATCTTTTGGAAAGTTGCAACTCAATCAAATCTTAACATAGTAATAGTAAACAACTTATATGTCATGAGTTAGAATTCAAACTTGCTCCTGCTTACATGAGCCCCATCCATGTTACGTATCCTTGTTAAGTCACCATCATGAGCCCATCCATGCAAACATATGCATCTTTGGCTTTCATTCTCTTTTATTTAATCTATGAGTCAAGCTTAGTGATAGGAAAAGAAGTATCACCTCTCTGGAAGCCGAGCACTTGAAATTTGACTAAGCGATGGCGAGTCTGTTGAAGGCATCAACCAATTCGTTCATCAATGAGTTGTACTTAAATATTTGCATCTGTTTAAGAATAATGCTTACCATTATCATTCATAGCGAAAATATCAGCTAATGCTTCACACTTAGCATCTAAGCGACATTCAATTTCATGAGCAAGGGTTCTCTGATACTCTGACGTATCCTAAAAGAACATAATCATACTCAAGAAATGTTTCAGAAGGTGCAAATCAAGAATTCCCATACGGGTATCATCTATATCAGTTACAAAAGGTTAAGTGCAAAAATTATATATGGTTGTTAGCCTTACCACATTCATAGAAAGATTTTGCTGTTGGACTTGCCATAGAAAATCTGTTGTTACTCCAAGAAAACGATTTGGCACCCCACCAACTCCAGGTTCGATAGCATCAGAACTGTTAGCTGGAGCCGGAAATCCCAAGACACTGCTACTGCTATTTGAATAACTGTTATTATAGCTTGTTGAATTTGAGCTAGTGCTTGGAGTTACACTTGTAGTGCTGTCAATAGAGCTCCTTGAAATCATACTAACTTTCTCAATTTCCTCCTCATTGATTTCCCCATCTTTAGACAGAAGGGGAAGTCTTAACCTCTGAGCAGCCTCAGCAACTGCCAAACGATGCTCAAGAGAATCATAAACCTGAGTCCAAAAATAGCATACAAGTAAGTCTTAAATTCTAAGTGTATATACAGTGTAAATCGAAATACCATATAAGTTTCAAAAATAGCAAAGACTGGTATCCAAAATCAACAGGAGGCTTCCACTACAATTCCATTCATTTACTTAGCACTCAAAACAACTGGCATGTTATCAGATACTATCCCATTGAATCAGAAAATTTATATCATCCTTCAAAGGGCATTTCACATGACAATATTCAAACATTGTTAAACCACAACACTTTTCACATGCAATAACATTTGACACCATAATCTCTTTCCAAAAGAAATATTTGCAAATAAAACCCCGTAATTAACCCTTAGGATATTAGATAAATCATAGATTCCATCGTAATAAGATATTTATAGAAAGGTTTATAAAATCTCTTTCCAAATCTGACATGTATATGCAGCCAAAAGGCTGGCGCTAGTGACTAGTGAAATATGGTTGAGGCCAAACATTGCCTTGAAACATCTATTTTTGCCTATCTTTTGCATCAAGAATTTCAAACGAATATCTATTAGTTATTAGAAATGTGACATCATAAGTCAGTACGGTCATAACATTATGGTTGCTAAGTATATTCCTAATCATCTTTATTAGCATCTTTCTGCATTTAACATATGACTATTACATCTCAATTATATTTTCAGATCAACAGCACCATGCACGAGATGAACCAAACTAAAAATTACTTTCAATTTAATTTCAGCATATCCCAAGCATCAGTGTTTGTCCAATGGGTTCTGATTTCTGAGATTTTTTTTTTATGTTTTATCTAAATCAAAGTAGAATTGATAAACCAAAAGACTTCAAGAAAAAAAAGAGTTTTTTAGCCCAACTCAATATCTAAAGAAGAAATTCGTAGGTAAAGGATTTGAAAATTTCAAGTTAACATTGAAAAATCAATCTGCATGCACGTATGCAATGTACAAACGTTCAGTTAAGAGAACATTAAGCCAGTAGAATAACCAACCAGGTGCTAGTGGGCCTTTAGTATGGAGATAGGAGCATGTATATAAATTCACAACTTATAAGTCAAACTGGAAATTATGAAGACAAAAATGTGATTAAAGCAAGTCAAGGTAGTCCTATATCTCTTGCTTTGTTGGCACCTCCAGCATGAGCAACTATAACTGACTGAACTAAGGCAATACAACATGGATTAGCATATCATGCTACATATGCACAGTTAAAATGACTAACACTAGTTGATATCCAGAGGATTTGGCAATTCTAGGTGATCATGGTCTCTGTTTTTCCTGGACTTAAAATGTAAGATCCAAAAAAAGTGAGAGCTCAAAAGTAAACAGGACACGTAAACCTCAGGGGAGCACTTCTGCCCGAGATGAGAATAGAGACCAGGAATGTCTTTAACCCCTCCAAGGTTCCCCCCAAAAACAGTCTGCTGGTACTCTTCAATCATTGCGATCGCTTCACCATAAACTGCCTATGGAAGCACATTTCACAATTAAATCAAGCCAATAAACCACACATCCAAAGGTCATAAAAGTATACGTCCTTACTCCTACAGGACAACAGATCACCCACCATGGCTTCCAAGTAGCATGTTCGCTCCCGCAGCATTTCCTCCCTCGCCTGTTACCACCATATATCAAACAATAAACGAGGGAAAAAAAACAAACTATGAATAATCAAATTGAATAATATATATTTCTCGCTGTTAATTGTAATGCAGACGCGATTACATGTTGAAGTTCCGTGAAAGAAGATTTTGACATGTAAGAACCATCAGGGGCGAGGCAGTGGCGCTCGAGCTGCTCAATGAGATGCATCACGTCAGCAGGCAGATTCTGGGATTGCGCAATATTCGCCATGGATCTATTATAAGAACCAACTATTGGCTCGCTGAATCAATTGACCGGACTAGTGGAACAGATTGACCTGGAAAATGGCATCGACCGATAAATTTTAATAGTACAAACATTAATCATAGAACTTTGCTCACAGATTAAAATCACACACATGCGACAAACTATACACTCTAATCACATACAAATCTCATTTTTTTATCACAAATCAAAAACTTCAATCACAGTAGAATAAACACGAGTAATGCTGCATCTCTCTTTCAAGAAAGAAAAAGAGAGACCATCCTCACTCAGTCGTTGTAAAATTGTTGGAAGGGAGTTAAATGGGAAAATAAGCGAGAAATCAAACCAGAAAATCCGAGGCGTGAGTTGAGGGAGCGTTGGCTAGGGCTTCGTCGTGGGGAGGGCAGAGACGCAGAGGAGGGCTTCGGTGTACCTACTGGTCCATTTCCTATTTTTTTAAAAAAAATAATATCTCAGAAATTTCAAGAAATGGACCGGTTTAAGCGTACGTTCTCCATCAACCCGCAACCTGACCCGGTAATCCATTTCACAATATATTAAAAAGTGGAATATATTCTATTTTTCTCAAATTACATTCTTATGTTTTTAACTCGCTCAATTCAACACTTAATTAAAAGTTTGACTAAATTAAAGCAATTTTAATCAAATTTTAAAAAATCATTTAAAATTATTATAATATTGTTGGATGTACGGATGAATCCGGGAATCAGAGTGAGATGGTATGACTTGATATAGTAAATTATATATTATTATAAATATATATAATAAAAAATTATTTACATCATATTATTCAATAAAATTGTGCCTTATAAAATTTTGAAACCTAAAATTGATCTATAATAAAATTTATATTTATATTACTATTTAAATCTTGATGTGTTAACCAATATTTAGGAAAGTTATCTTTTATTTTATTATAAAACGACATTTTCATATGCTTCATTGTTGAAAAAACACTAAAAATAGATAACGCTCGAAATAAGATGAATCAATCTAATTAATATAATATAAATCAATGGTTTAAAACTATAATGAATTATAAGAAAATATTTTAAAATAAAATATAAATTATAATCTTATTGAAAATAAAACACTAAAAATTATTGAACTCATAAAATAATATAATTTATAAAGAAAGCAATTTTAAAATAATAATGGATCAAAACTAATACTTAAAAAAAATAACAAAATTACAACTAAGCTTAGATGGCTAACTAAGATCACTTTTGTTCACAATTTTTAGGTCTAGAGTGCACGCAAGAAACAAAAATTAAAATGCATAATAAGACATAATAATAATTTTTTAAAAAATGGACACCGTCTCCTATTTGTTTAATAGATGGTATTTGCAAGAATTTTTTTTCAAATGGGGTGCGAAACTTAAGACGTTGACTTTAGATCGGTCACTGTGAGCACTTCTCGATTTACTTGGTGGTCGGTGGAAAATTTCCATGAGACCGAATCAATCATCCAAAGTTGAAAAAATTTCTTTAATCATTTTTTTTTAATAGATTATCATACAAATCACTCGTTAAAGAATGATGTTCACATATTAGTAAAAATGTAAAAAAAAAAAAATTAAGGCAACTATAATTATCCTGCCTCATCTTCTAAGATATGGCTCAAACAGTTTTATAGAAATTAGAAAGCGCTCATAATAAACGGTTCAAAAATTTAACATTTCACAGTTGCACATTTCATCCAGAAGAAAAATTCTTATAAAATTTATCGTAGCTGAGAATCGAACCACGAATACTTGAGAGATAACTAATCGTCATTTCATTACATCATAAGAGGCTGGGTAACATCGAACTTCGGATGACCGACCCAATTCCATCGAAATTTTCTACCGGTTGTCAGGGTAAATCAAAAAATGTTCGCGACGGACAATCCAGAAACTCAGCGATCCAGTCACGAAGTGAGGTGGAACCCCTAAGAGCTAGATGGTCCCTCGAGCGCCGCGAGCTGCTGATGCTGGCTCCGATCTGCGAGAAAATAATCGTTAGCAAATCCGCGGGAAAGATCCCCGGTCAAACCCTCCGACGATCAAGTCAGTATCCGCAGAATATAGTGAAGCCAAGGAAGTAGTAGACGAGAGCACGATCGCGCATACCTACGGAATGAAGAAGGGAGAGGCTTATGTAGCCGGGGGAGCTGACAACCCCTGTCTGTGTCAATCATCTTTTGGTACCCGCTTGAGACAGGAGTATGGGTGCTTGTCAGCTGACAGGAAGGCATCGATCAGCGTGCTCTGCCTGACCCGTAGAAGGACGGCACGACGCGGGATGCTCGGGTAGTACAGCAGTACAGAGTCAGCGGGACATCCGCGATGTGTGCCATGAATAAGTAAGGTTTGCGCTGACCCCCCGTACCAGGGTTGTATGTATGATGTCATGGAGTGGGTGTGGCGTAAGGAAGAACCGGTCCTGAGATCGATTGTCGACCGGATGGCCCGAGCGATATCGCCCGGGTTGGGTGTAATGTCTCCGAGTAACGTATGGCACGTCCTGAGTTGGGGGGGGGGGGGGGGGGGCGGAGATGTATTCGACTTGAGTGGCTGAGCTGGGGGATGTTTAGACCTGATCCACCCGGCTTAGCCCTGGGTCGGGTGGGCGGCCTGGGTGGTCGAGCCCGGGGACTCTCAGTATCGGGCCGCCCGACCTGACCAAGGTCGGGCGGCTAGTGGTTCGAGGGTCCCCGATTCGGGACTTCGTGGGTCGGGCCTTCGTCGCCCCGCCCTCCGTCCACGCCGCGTGTATTCGAGTCAGGGTCGGCTTATCGATGTCTTCGAGTAGGTTTGGCTAGGCCGGCTTTTGTCGGTCTGACTGCTCGCCTGAGCTCCTCGGTTCACCTGGACTTCGGGGGCCTCAGTTTCGACCCTAATCAGACGCGGTGCCAGGCTGACCGGGCGAGCTATCCGTGAGCTAGGCCGGGATCACTCAGCGTCCTAGGTTCACGTCATATTTGAAGAAAAATTATTATAAAATACATCATAGTTGATCATCGAATCGTAAATATCTAAAATGATAATTAATCACTCTTATGTTATACTATAATCCCGGACCAACAACATAACACCTCGTGAGAGAGGATAGTCCAGCGAAATGAAATGCACATCCAATTGAAGCTGTACCTTGATATTCCTAACACATCCAATTAAAGCCTGATCTTTATATTCCGAGATTAAGGAGTTTGGAGATTTACTTCTTGAAGTGATTTTGTAGTGATTATCTGAATAGTAAGAACTAAAGCATCAGGTTGAAATAGAAGTCAAAATGATACAAGGTAATTGAGTTTGGTAATAATCACTTAAGCTTAATTTTAATAAATGACAATAATATCCTTAAACTATCAAATTAATTTTTTCAATTATCTAAATATAATTTGATACATGATCTATAATATTTTATATTTAATATTATATTTAAATATTATATCAAATTATTTTTAATATATATATTTAAAAAATATAAAGTAATAAAATATAAAAATAAAAATAATAAATTATATAAATTTATACAAATATGTATAAATTTTTTGAAAATATAAATTATATAAAAATAAGATTTATTTAAAATGTGATGGTAATATGTAAAATAATAAATTATTAAGGTATAAATGCCAACTTTTAATTCTACACCATAAGCAAAAAAGCAGAAGCAGAAAAAGCATCAAATTGTTGCTTCTAGCTTTTGAGTAAAAGTTGCAGAAGTTAAAGCAGAATCTGGCATTCCCAAACACTCAAAAGCACTTTTGCATGGCTAGAAGCTAAAAAGCAGTAAGCAGAAGTTCTCCCAAACACTCCCTAAATTAGATTTATGGTATTTTTTTTCCGCAATCAGTGGTCACCAAAAGTCAATCAGAATGTAATCCAAATTTGATAACAACAAAATCTAAAGAAAATGAAAATGTAAATTTTGAGAACAGCAAAATCAGAGGAAATTGATGGAAATGACATCTATGTATTTTAAAAATTAAACAAAAGAAATAATTTGAGTAGAAGCAGGAAGTAGAATAGAAGCAGCTCCTGTCGATGTCGTTCGATGCTTTAGTCGCATGCGCTAGCAGCTCTTGTGATGCTTTGGGCCGACAGTGGCTGCACCGTGCTCGTGGAAAAACAGGAGCCTCCTGCGGCCATGTATCACGCAACACGATGAAGCAGACCGCATGGGGCAGGGCGGGGTGGGGCGTGCGAGTCGGTCGCGCGAGCGGCAACGACTGTGCTATTCGATCGCGTTGGTGGATGCCACAAGAGAGACGATCTCAACAACCTAGACGGAGAAGATAAGAAGTATCTGACATTCGAGACTTGTCATCTTCACGCCGTGGAGATAATTGTCGTGTCTTGGAGATCATTCTCTTATCGTCGTATAAGATAAAGAAAGAAAACCTAAATTCTTGTTTTTTTTAAAAAAAATAAAAATGGTTGGAAAATGGGGCTGGGCCACGGTTCAATGGTAGTCTGGTTTAACGTAAATAAGTTTTTCTTTAAATGAAAAAAGGTGAGACGTTATCCTTTTTTTTAAAGTATAATAAATAAAAAATAACTAATTTAGAAAAAAAAAGGGGAAATGGAGTTCATGATCCGTCCGCATTCCACGTGGCACGATTGCGATCAATAACTGCTCTTCTCCCTCCACACTTCTCACTCTTCTGCTCGCCTCTGCATCGCATACATCTACGGCACTAAATCCCATTCGAAGGGCGTACAGATCGGAAGGGCTTCCTTCAATGGCGTCGACGAGCCTCTCCTCTCTTCCCTCTCCTCCTCACCACCACCTCCGACGCCGTCTCCCTTCCAACCTCTCCTGGCGCCACACCCTAGCGCCTCCTCAGCTCGGCCTTCCCTCCGCCTCTCCATCCCCAGGCAAGGACCTCCCTTTCCTTTTCCATTCCCCTACTAGGGCATGTTGTTCAATGCCCTAGTTTAATTGCGTCCTTAGGCGTCGAACTTTTTATATATTCAGGAAGATGTTGTATTCCGTTGCCGGTTAGATGTACTTCTCAGGCAGCAGTCGCGACGAGCCTGACGCAAGGAACTCCTGTTAGGCCAACGAGTATCCTTGTGGTTGGGGCTACTGGAACTCTGGGGCGGCAAGTGGTTAGGAGGGCGTTGGATGAAGGGTACGATGTCAGATGTCTTGTGAGACCTCGACCAGCTCCTGCTGATTTCTTACGAGATTGGGGTGCCATAGTTGTCAATGTAAGTTTCACGTACTTTACTTTCGACACTTTTCCTAAACTAGTTTACAATACGCACTCCAGAGACGCTATGCTTGATCGGACGACGTCTGTCTATTTGGAAACGGCCTAGAGATTTAAATCCCTCCTATTATCATACATATTAAACTGGAACAGCATATTGAAACGCAAGGCACTGTTGATGGATGCTCATGAAGACCACTAGAACGAGTTTAAAACAGTAACTCGAGAATTATAGGGAAGAATTCAAGTTCATGCCTTTTTGCTATCTGCTGTCCTTTTAAAGGTTGAACGGCTAACCCTTTATTCCCAAGGTTTAGAATGTTAGGAAAGGATTCGATTATTAAATTTGCAGTTTAAAATAAATTGACATTTCTAAAGTTGTGATTTGCCTGAACTGCTTGTGGAAATTAAGAGAATCTTCCATGAAAAGTTTTTAGGGGAAATTTTGCATCCATTTAAAATCTTATAGATGTACACTGAATAATCAGATAATATTTGTTTTACATTAATTAACTTCATCTTTTTTCGTGCTTAATGATGCACTTCTAATTTTTGAGCAGGGTGATCTCAGCAAACCAGAGACTATACCTGCAACTCTTGTTGGTATTCATACAATAATTGATTGTGCAACAGGGCGGCCAGAGGAACCTATTCGGACAGTATGTTATTTACACTTCTCTCCATCTAATTAGATTCTATTTTAAGTAATAAAAAATAAATTGCATGCATACTGATTCATGCTTTACTGTGTTATGCATTGACAAAATAGGCTTTGATCGAGGATTACTCTACTTCTGGCACATATATGAGAAAATTTATAAGAGAATTATTACTCTTTGTTTATTTGTTAATGGATTATAAGTTAGTTAAGTTTCAGCCAGAGTTCCTCTACTTGTCCCAAAAAGTTTTCACTTTTCCAATTAACACACAAATTTACGACCATCATTGCTCCTTTTATTTTCAATTTTTTTCATTAATAACAGTATCTTGAGTTGATTCGGAGCTTGTCCAAAGATTGGAAGGATACTATTTCAAAACATTGTCATCCCATTTTGGTCTGGTGTTGGTCGCTTTAGGGAGGAGTAGAAGGTGAAAGTAGAAGAAGAGGAGGTAGAGGAAGAAGAAGAGGACAAAGAGGAGCTTGTGTGTCGAGGTACTAGAGGAGGTGGAGGATGGAGTCGAAGCTCTCGATTGACACCCGATGCTTGCGACAAAGGCTCAGTGTTGGAGGAAGAAGACATGCAATGTACTGAGCTCATGATTGACACTCTATGCTTGCAACAAAGACTCGACGCTTGTAACAGAGGCTTGGCAGTGAAGGAAGAAGACTCGCAATGTACCAAGGTATCAAGAGGAGGTGGAGCTCACTATCAGTACCTGACAGTCCACGACGCAGACTTAGCAGTGGAGAAAGAACACTTGCGATGAAGGCTCGACATCAGTTTATTAGCTCACATAAACCCATCAACCATTTGTTCATTCATCAATTTCTTTCCCTCAGCAAGAAAATAATAAAACAAGGAATGGTCTAATGCTCATTTCATTTACATTAGCTATTCAAAGTTCATTTGTATTTTAGGTATTTAATTGGCTTTGGCCTGTCTAATTGATTCATTCTTCTTAGGTAGATTGGGAAGGGAAAGTTGCTCTAATCCAGTGTGCAAAAGCCATGGGTATTGAGAAGTATGTATTCTATTCCATCCACAACTGTGATAAGCATCCTGAGGTTCCTTTGATGGAAATCAAGCATTGCACTGAGAAATTTCTTCATGATTCTGGTTTAAACTATCTTATCATCAGACTCTGCGGATTTATGCAGGTATTTTGCCTATTAGAAACTTATAATGCATTGACAATTATCAAGTAGAAGCTACTTAATAGGTAAGGAAGCATTTTCTTTGGAAAAGGTCAAGGAAATAAAAGTTCAAGTAGAAAATGAAGAAAAAGGAATTTTCCTGATGTTTTAGAAAGTAATATTTTTAACTTACAAGATCTTGAGTTGACTATTATAAATTTTCTTGTGATGATACCTTGTATATAGTCTGAGATATCTAGGAACTGCATCACAATTCCAGAATAAAAATAAAATACTTCACTTGTGTGTATACGACCATGTAGAATATACATACATATACTTGACAATCAAGTTCCTTGTGTATGAAACTTCTTCCATAACTGCTTCATATGTATTGATAAATGTGAAGGCAGTTACATATAATTGTTCAGCTGGAGAAATGCCTTGTTAGACTAATATCCTGTTATTATTAAAACTAAATAGCACCTGTAAGATATCTTGCTAAATGTGTTTGGTGTTGGATATGATTTTGCGAGGCGAAATCAAAGTACCATCGATCGATGAAAGTCATATTTGACTTCAAAATCGAAATCTACGTTTCGCGTAGATAAATCTAGACTATTAATTTGCTCAAAACCAATTACGGGTGAATGAGAAATTAAGTGTTTAAAGTCGTGCTCAAAATAGCGTTAAGGAGAAAGATGGGGATTAGTCCCACATCGCTAATTGGCGAAAGCCAATGTTTCCTTATATGTGTTGCTGTGCTTTTGCAGTCAATACAAAAAGCACAGGTGCTCTCTACCCTTGGGCGAGCAGGTGCTCGCACCTGCGAGCCCGCCACCCGCCACGCGCGCACGCGCGCAATGGGCGCTTTGTTGGCGCACTTTGCACTTCAGTGCAGGGAGAGCGCTGACTGGGCGTGCAGGGAGGCATGGTCACGGATGACGTGGCGTGCCTGCGTGACACATGACTGTGCAGGGAGAGCGCTGACTGGGCTATTGACTGGGCAGACAGATGACGATCGTTGGATCGAAGATGGCAACAAGATCGCATGGGGCGCGATCTGGATCGTTGATACTGCAGGGTCACGATCAGACCATTAGCGAGGGGACTGATCTGGAGCGTCGGATTAAATGGAGTAATCTGACGGCTCAGATCAAAGATGGGATGAAGAGTTATAACTCTTCAAATCCAGCGGATGAGATTAGATTGAGTTAAAATCTCTTCGGATCTAACGAACCAGATTAAAAGTCATCTAAAGAGTTATAACTCTTCAGATCTAATGGCTGAGATCAGAACCCTTTAAAGGGTTATGAACTGATGGTTCGGATCAGTCCTCGCCAAGGGTCACTTGCCTCTTCACCTACTATATAAAGGATCCCTCCTTTGGAAATATTCATTCAATCATTCGAAGCATTCAAGCATCTAAGCATTAGAGAGCTCATCTTCTGCATCGAGAGTCCGAAAATCCTACGGAAAGGTTCGCCGGTCTCGGAATTTGAAGTGCTACTATTCCGAGACGACGTCGTTGTATCTTGGGAACGAATTGCTGCTATCCGTGAGCACCGTAGCGGAGCAATATCGTTTTACGGAGATAGTGTCCAACACTAGCCTCGACGTAAACAAATTCAGTTTGCTACCTCCCGGCAGCAACCTCCCGGAAGTTCCGACAGTCGAGTAAAATCGACTAAGTCAAATACCGCGGAGATTACAAAAAGGTCACAGGACCGCCAATAGTCGTAAAACGATATTGGCAAACTGAAATGGCCGTGATCAATGACATACCGACCTCCATCCCGCACGCCGAGAAGCCGGAGAAATTCGCCGGAGCCGATTTCAAGAGATGGCAGCAGAAGATGCTGTTCTACTTAACCACGCTAAACCTTGTACGGTTTTTGCGTGATGACCCACCAGCCGCTGCGGAAAATAATTCCGAGAGTCAGGCTGCTCGCGAAGCGTGGTCACATGGGGATTTTCTGTGCCGCAACTACGTTCTCAATGCACTGGACAATGCGTTGTACAGCGTATTTAGCGTAATTGAGACAGCCAAATCCCTGTGGGAATCTCTGGAGAAGAAATACAAAACCGAAAACGTCGGACTGAAGAAATTCATCGTCGGCCGGTTTTTGGATTTCAAGATGGTGGATTCCAGGAGCATAATGTCTCAAGTCCAAGACATGCAAATAATAATGCATGATCTGGACGCCGAAGGCATGCCACTAAACGAATCATTCAAGGTGGCCGCGGTAATCGAGAAACTCCCTCCGTCGTGGAAGGATTTTAAAAATTACCTGAAGCACAAGCAAAAGGAGATGGCACTTGAAGACCTAATCCTGAAGCTGCGCATAGAGGAGGATAACCGAAAATTTTCCTACTCTAAAGGAACAAAGCGGACAGTTGACGAGATGTCCAACCTGGCGGAACCGAGAGCCAAGAAGCCGAAACAACCAATCAAGAAGGCTCAAGGCAAATTCAAGGGGTCCTGCTACAACTGCGGAAAGTCAGGACACATGTCCAAAGACTGCAGACGTCCGAAGAAGCCAACCAAAGGCCGGAAGGATGTTGCAAACCAGGTCGCAACTTCCAACGAAATGGACCTGGACCTCGCTGCGGTCGTGTTTGAAGCCAATACGGTGGTGGACAACCCGAGGCAGTGGTGGATCGATACTGGAGCAACACGCCATATCTGTTCAGATAAGGCGCTGTTCTCCATGTATACCCCGATAAGCGGAAGAAGCTCTTTATGGGCAATTCCGCTTCATCCCCGATTGTTGGACTCGGGAAAGTAGTTCTGAAAATGACGTCCGGAAAGGAGCTAACTCTCATTGATGTGCTCCATGTTCCCGACATCAGGAAGAACTTAGTTTCTGGAGCGGCACTTGTTAAAGCCGGCTTCAAATTGGTGTTCCAGTCCAACAACTTTGTACTTACGAAGAACGGTGTCTTCATAGGTAAGGGATACTTGGAACAAAATCTGTTCAAGATGGTTGTAATGACTGTACACCGTGAATTTAATGGTAATAAAATAAAAGCTTCCAGCTATGTTGTTGAGTGTTTTTATTTATGGCATAATCGACTCGGACATGTTAACAATAATACACTAAAACGTCTCGTCAAGCTAAATTTATTACCGAACATCGATATTGACGAAATGCACAAATGTGAAGTGTGCGTGGAAGTGAAAATGACGAGACTACCCTTTCACTCGGTGGAAAGGTCAACGACGCCTCTAGAATTAATACATAGTGATCTATGTGATTTAAAATTCGTGCAAACTAGAGGAGGTAAAAAGTACTTCGTTACTTTTATCGATGACTGCACGAGGTTCTGTTATGTCTTTCTTTTAAAAAGTAAAGACGAAGCCTTAGAAGCTTTTAGAACCTATAAAACTGAAGTTGAGAATCAACTTAATAAACGAATTAAAACAATTCGTAGCGATAGAGGTGGAGAATATGGTGCACCGTTTGATGAATTCTGCTCAGAATTTGGCATTATTCATCAAACAATGGCGCCCTACTCACCCCAATCGAATGGCGTTGCCGAACGTAAAAATCGGACACTGAAAGAAATGATGAATGCTTTGCTAATAAATTCAGGCTTACCCCAGAACTTGTGCGGGGAAGCTATATTATCAGCAAACCACATTCTCAATAAAATCCCTCACAAGAAAAATGACAAAACGCCATATGAACTATGGAAAGGCCGCGAGCCGTCATACAAATACTTGAAAGTGTGGGGGTGCTTAGCAAAGGTCGAAGTACCTAAGCCAAAGCAAGTAAAGATCGGACCTAAAACGTTCGATGCGATATTTGTCGGATATGCCCAAAACAGTAGTGCATATCGCTTCATAGTTCATAAGTCAGACATTCCTGATATTCATGTGGGTACAACCATTGAATCTCGGAATGCAATATTCTTTGAAGACGTGTTCCCAAATAAAAAGGGAAACGTTCAAAGTGATGACAACGAAAGTCCAAACGAAGATAACATTCCAGAACTTAGTTGTCATAAAAGGACAGCCGACCCCACCTAGTGGGATAAGGCTTTGTTGTTGTTGTTGTTGTAGTTGTCATAAAAGGACTATTGACGATCAAATCGAAGAGCCACGACGGAGCAAACGGGCTAGAGTTGAGAAATCGTTCGGGCCGGATTTCATGACATTTATGTCGGAAATAGAGCCAAGAACATTAAGTGAAGCTCTCTCTGGTCCCGATGCCCCATTGTGGAAAGAAGCAGTCAATAGTGAAATCGAGTCCATCATGAATAACCATACTTGGGAATTAGTAGACCTTCCTTCTGGTTCTAAACCATTAGGTTGTAAGTGGATACTAAAACGCAAGTATAAAGCTGATGGATCGGTTGACAAGTATAAGGCCAGACTTGTAGTCAAAGGGTACAAGCAAAAGGAAGGCTTAGATTACTTCGATACCTACTCACCGGTGACAAGGATTACGTCCATACGAGTGCTGATAGCTATAGCAGCACTGTATGACCTTGAAATACACCAAATGGATGTTAAGACTGCATTCTTAAATGGTGAATTGGAAGAAGAAATCTACATGGAGCAACCGACTTAAACAAGCGCCCAAACAGTGGCACGAAAAATTTGACAAAATAATGCTGTCAAACGAATTCAAAATAAATGAATGTGACAAATGCATTTATGTCAAAAGCACACCTGAAAGCTATGTAATCGTCTGTCTATACGTAGACGATATGCTTATAATGGGAAGTAATCATGATATAATCATGAATACTAAGAAAATGTTGACCAAGAATTTCGACATGAAAGATATGGGTCTAGCAGATGTCATATTGGGAATTAAAATTCTCAAGACATTCGATGGGATAGTTTTAAAACAATCTCATTACGTAGAGTCAATATTGAAAAGGTTCAATGCATACGACCTCTCTACTGTCAAAACGCCGATGGATCTAAGTCAACACTTAGCAAAAAACCATGGTGAGCCCATATCACAATTGGAATATTCTCGGATAATAGGCAGTTTGATGTATCTCACAAACTACACTCGCCCTGATATTGCCTGTGTGGTCAACAAATTGAGTCGTTTCACGAGTAATCCAAACGACACTCATTGGAAAGCATTAATGCGAGTTCTTAGATATTTGAAATATACTATGAACTACGGATTACATTATGGAAAGTATCCCGCTGTCTTAGAGGGATATTGTGATGCTAATTGGATATCGGATACAAAAGACTCCAAATCCACTAGTGGATATGTATTCACGATCGGTGGGGGAGCGGTGTCTTGGAAATCCACTAAGCAGACGTGCATTGCTCGGTCTACTATGGAATCCGAGTTTATAGCACTTGACAAAGCAGCTGAAGAAGCTGAATGGCTGCGGAACTTCTTGGAAGATATTCCGAGCTGGATGAAACCTGTGCCCGCCGTACTTATCCACTGTGATAGTCAATCGGCGATTGGAAGGGCACAGAGTAGCATGTACAATGGTAAGTCACGACATATACGCCGTCGACATAATACCATTAGGCAGTTGATCTCGAATGGAGTGATTGCAATCGATTATGTCAAATCTAAAGATAATTTGGCAGATCCCCTTACGAAGGGGATAAATCGAAATCAAGTATACTGCTCATCAAGAGGAATGAGATTAAAAATCTACAACTAAAAAACGGCTGTAGCGGTAACCCAACCTTGTTGACTGGAGATCCCAAGATCTTGGTTCAATGGGATAACGAAGTTACAGAAGTTGTGTAACAGCACAAGAGATGTGTTATCTCTATCCCAAACCTAGGATGAATTGGTGCTATCCTATCACATGTAGTGAGGTTAAGCATATGCTTTTAATGACTTCTATACCTTTATAAGATGGAGTATGTTAGGATACTATAGATAGAAGTGTCACCTATGTGAGTGTGAAGACAGGCCGCTTCAATGAAACACTCATGAATCCAAGAAGGTGTCCATGGCCGAAACGGAACCAACCATGAGAACCAAAAGTAGGGGAGATAAGTCTCTGTGTGGGTGTTATTGTCTTAGTATACACCAACAGCTGAGCAGTTCAAGACATCACGTTCACTGCGCAGCCTAGTATACTCGATAGCATTCCACTACGGAAGGTTTAAAGCCACAAGCTACCTCTCCCGATGCTTTGACTTATCGATTGGACTCTTGCAAAGTGTCAACATGCATACATTAATTTCCATTCATGTGGGGGATTGTTGGATATGATTTTGCGAGGCGAAATCAAAGTACCATCGATCGATGAAAGTCATATTTGACTTCAAAATCGAAATCTACGTTTCGCGTAGATAAATCTAGACTATTAATTTGCTCAAAACCAATTACGGGTGAATGAGAAATTAAGTGTTTAAAGTCGTGCTCAAAATAGCGTTAAGGAGAAAGATGGGGATTAGTCCCACATCGCTAATTGGCGAAAGCCAATGTTTCCTTATATGTGTTGCTGTGCTTTTGCAGTCAATACAAAAAGCACAGGTGCTCTCTACCCTTGGGCGAGCAGGTGCTCGCACCTGCGAGCCCGCCACGCGCGCACGCGCGCAATGGGCGCTTTGTTGGCGCACTTTGCACTTCGCACGGGGCTATTGACTGGGCAGACAGATGACGATCGTTGGATCGAAGATCGCAACAAGATCGCATGGGGCGCGATCTGGATCGTTGATACTGCAGGGTCACGATCAGACCATTAGCGAGGGGACTGATCTGGAGCGTCGGATTAAATGGAGTAATCTGACGGCTCAGATCAAAGATGGGATGAAGAGTTATAACTCTTCGAATCCAGCGGACGAGATTAGATTGAGTTAAAATCTCTTCGGATCTAACGAACCAGATTAAAAGTCATCTGAAGAGTTATAACTCTTCAGATCTAATGGCTGAGATCAGAACCCTTTAAAGGGTTATGAACTGATGGTTCGGATCAGTCCTCGCCAAGGGTCACTTGCCTCTTCACCTACTATGTAAAGGATCCCTCCTTTGGAAATATTCATTCAATCATTCGAAGCATTCAAGCATCTAAGCATTAGAGAGCTCATCTTCTGCATCGAGAGTCCGAAAATCCTACGGAAAGGTTCGCCGGTCTCGGAATTTGAAGTGCTACTATTCCGAGACGACGTCGTTGTATCTTGGGAACGAATTGCTGCTATCCGTGAGCACCGTAGCGGAGCAATATCGTTTTACGGAGATAGTGTCCAACACTAGCCTCGACGTAAACAAATTCAGTTTGCTACCTCCCGGCAGTAACCTCCCGGAAGTTCCGACGGTTGAGTAAAATCGACTAAGTCAAATACCGCGGAGATTACAAAAAGGTCACAGGACCGCCAACATTTGGAACACTTAAAAATCCCTCAGCATGTTGAAGACCTATGAGAGTCCGAGACACCGAGATTATTGTTATTTTGTCATTTTTTTCCCCTCGAGAAAATTGTTATGGTTATTATGTTTGAATGTTGTGGCCTAACATTGAGACAACAAAAAATGGACAAAAGGAGAGCTCATCAAGAGTTATGTTGTTTGTTAAAGTTTGCTTCCATATATTGGTTGCTAATTTCCTTTTTTTTCTTTTGACCTTTGTCTACCTTTGTCTTCTTGCTCTTGCTCTTGCTCTGTTTGAGTTTTCTATTTCCTCTTACCTTTTCCTACAATTCAATGCAACAGGGCCTTATTGGGCAGTATGCTGTTCCAATTCTAGAAGAAAAATCAGTGTGGGGAACTGATGCTCCAACTCGAATAGCATACATGGATACCCAAGTAAGTTGCTTAATCTTTATCTTTTTATTTGGGCAAATTGAGTTCCTTTTTGAATTGCCCAGAATCAAAGACTCAGGTACTTCTGGTTTCAGTATTTTTGGTAATTATTGTCAACGTTATTCCAGGATATAGCCCGACTAACATTTATAGCTGCACGCAATGAGAAGATAAATAAAAAACTTTTGACCTTTGCTGGACCTCGAGCATGGACAACTCAAGAGGTAGGCCTCATAATGTTATTACAATGGGCAGATTACTCAAGAAAAATGCTAGCCTAAATCTTCCACCAGTTAAGTCAGATTGAGCTACAAATGAACATTCTTTTATGCTTTATCTTATACAGACTACAATTGAACCTTCTTTTACGCTTTATCTTAAAGAATCTACTTATTTGTTCGTATCAGATTAATATCTCTGAATACATTTGACAAAAGCCAAACGTTTGAAGATTTTAGTTTCATTCATGTATTATAGTATGCCATGAACCAATCACATGGATCCCGATTGTTTTACTTGGAACACCTTTTTTTATTGCTTCTTAGAGTTATCAAGCTTTTTTGGAGTTATCAAGCTTTTTTGTGGTGGCAACGCCTCATACAAGGCGATTCACTCGCCCTGTTATCAAGCTTTTTTGTGAGAGGTGATGTAGGTGCCTGTTTTTCACTTTCCTCCTGTGCTTTTCTGTTCCAGGTTATTACTCTATGTGAGAGACTAGCAGGACAAGATGCCAATATAACCACTGTCCCTGTTTCAATCTTGAAATTTACTCGTCAGCTAACTCGTTTTTTCCAATGGACCAATGATGTCGCTGACAGATTGGCATTTTCAGAGGTAGTTTGTTCCTACAACTAATATACTTCTTACTAAAGGCTGATGAATGCAAGTTTGTTTTGAACAAACTCATGCATTTTATTAAAAATTGCCTCTCATAAGTGATTTTCCACTATGTTGTTGGCATTTTGGGTGGACTTGAGCTCCCTCTTAGGCTTTTTCAAAAGCACCACCCTAACAAGGTCTGTCTTTCTTCAATGGAGACTCTGTCTGTTTGTTTTCAACTACAAGATCTTCTTGATTTGCCAAAAAATGATTTTTGTGCCTCCTAAAAACTTCAAGCAATTAAAACAGGAAAAGGCTTGCCTTCGTAGATTAAGTTTTCAATTTAGTCGTGGTTATATATACTTCATTGAAATTCTACATTCACTGACATATTTTTTTTTAAATTTTTTTTATTGGTTTCTGGATTGTGGATTACAGGTGCTCTCCAGTGACACAGTGTTCTCCGCTCCCATGAAGGAGACATACGATCTCCTCGGAGTGGACCAGAATGATATTGCAACCCTGGAGAGGTACTTGCAGGATTACTTCACCAATATCTTGAAGAAACTCAAAGATCTCAAAGCTCAATCCAAGCAGACAGACATATTTTTTTGACATTTTAGGAATATCCATTCACTTATTACTTCAAGAACTCGATAACCAAACGCGGATTGTCTGTTCTTGATTGGGTTCGCCAATGGAAGTTGTAAAGATATATATTATGAAGCAGCTCTACTTATTTGTAAATATTTGGCCCATTTTTATTTGTGCGTGTCGCTTCATTTTGACGACAAACTGTTTGGGTTCATTATTAATAAAATATACTAATTTAAATTATGGAGGATAAACTGAAGATACCCCGTTTTAAAATTCAGGGCGGCTCGAGGTTGAAATCCCCAAGGTCCAGGTCATGCTGCTGGTGCCTATTCTCCCCAATCTCTTCAGTCGCCTCTGCTTCTTTGTGGTGTCTTCGACGACGATCTGGAGAGAACGCAGGCGAAAGATCAGACGACGGGAGACGCAGACGATTCCTTCATCGATTCCCGAGCTTTAGGAGAGAGCGAGAATCCCTACTCCTCGATCAGATGATGAAAGAGGGCTTTGTTTTTTGGTATACTTGCTGATTTTATTTGTCCTCGAGCTTCCATTGTTGCAGTTTTGCTGGGCGACAGGAAGAATCTGCACCAGAAGTGCAACGCAGGTAGCGGTTTGCTGTTCTTCTCTGGTCTATTATTGTTGCACCGCTTTGTGCTGTACCTTCTTGTCTCGACAACACAATACACGGTGTGTGGGGTTTTTTGACGCATTGATCCATTGACCTATTTATCTTATAATGCCTTAGGCAAGTTAGTGCCGATAGTTTGAGCTTAAAATAATCATTCCATGCCAGTTCACTGTCAACATGAATCTTTTGACTATAGGTGTCAAAGGCACTTAATCTTCTGGCGATATGGTGTTCCCTGCGAGTGATTGTTTCAGTGACTAGGAAAAATTTTTGGACTTAAATGGCATCTTGTAGTTCCTACGATAAGTTGGTGGCATGGAAAAAATTATTAACTGATGTAATTCTATCTGCCTTAAAGGTTTTTTTACTGATTTTATTATGTAAGCATTGTTTATCATTTTGGAATCGTAGTAGACGAGAAACTTCTGTGGGTACAAAGCCATAATTACAATGAGAAAGGATGTACTTTGTAGGCTGAATAATTTTCATGATATCAATACAAGTTTCTGTGTGAAGCAGAGTACATGGATGTTTCTAATAATTTTTTTTTCTGATTTTGATTGACTTCAATCTTGTTCTTAGAAAATGGTATCACGCTTTCTCCTCTTAAGGCGAGAAGATGAAATCATGGACATTGAGGGAGCGTTATATCAGTGGGGACATAGCAAGAATTGAGTTTGGTTTCATTGAACATGATCCTTTTTAGCATAACTAGTTCGGTCTTGATTTAAGTTCCTTGCTACAAATACCTGAATGCTGGCATGCCATAAATATGATACATTGGAGGATACACATATATTGCAACTTGTTTTCTTTACCAGCCTATTGGCTGGCCTGGGTCTAGAAAATGAAAGCAAATTTTGTTGAAAGTTAAAGCCGAAATTGAATACTTACAAAGGAATGGGAGAGGTTCACAATGACAATCTCCTCGATTATGAAATGGAGTGACATCAACATAAAACAACTACTTGATTATAGTACGCTAGTTGGAGAGTTCGGTGAACTGCTGCTATCTATGTAGATTCCCCATCTATACATCTGATCCCTATGAGATGAGAATAGAAGCGAGTAGCTTTCAGTGTTGGTTTGTAGTCTCTACAGTAGTTTAGACTTTGAATGTATTTTGCTCTCTTCTTCTAGGTCCCTGTTGATGAGTAGAGGCCTACAGATTACAATTTGGATTAATATTTATTAAAAGTTGATACATATGATATATTATGAATGTCAAATAAAAATCTAATAAATATATATATATATTTTTGGTTCTTACAAGCCTATGATCTGAATCTCAAAACGTCTTTCCTATTCCTAGGTAGAATCTTCATTTTTAAATGTTGGGTTACCATTTCTAAAGGACAAGAAATAAGGACAATAAGCAGCAGTTTGAAAAAGTAGAAGAAAGGAAATTATTAATCAAACAGTATATTATATATATCATACAAAAAAGGAACAAGGTGCATACATTAGCAAGTCCTCTAAAATTTGGATGCTAATGAGGGTAAGTGGACGAAAAGTTGTTAGTTGCTACAAACTGAAGTTAAGAACAACAACTCTATTGTGGATTATTCTTCCATACAAGAAATCTAATCCTTCTTTCAAATTTTTTATGCTGTTCTGAAACGTCTGCAATTTGTGTTGTGTCTTCCTTACACTCCCATCATTAGCTTCAATACCCTCAGGCTCACTCTCACACGTTACTTTCCTCTTGTGCAATGCCTTTGAGATAAGAAACCATCTACTGGCCTTGGCATGGACAAGAAGTTAAAGACGTACTGAAGAAGAGAAAGTGTGAGCACTCTTGCTTCCTTCAAACTTTTGATCACCTTCTGGTAATCAGATTGATTATCTTCAGTGCAACTCAAGGCATCTTTGTCATTCATATGCTTCAGTGATCTGAAGCAATTTTGAATATTCTTCCACAACTTCTTATCAGAAAGGATGTGAGTGTGTATCTCATGCTTGGCCACTGCTTCTCCTTGTCTTCTAAGGGCCAAATCGCGGTCTCTAATTTGGTTTTTTATTTGTTGCATGCAATCTCTCAGGGTGCCAAGCAATGCCAACTGCCTAATAGAGCCATCCAACTCTACTTTCATCCATTATTTCCGTTGTTGACTGGAGAAGTGCTGGCTGCTGCTAGGCAAGTGAAGAACCTCGTCAATGCACTCATACAAACCTCCAAGCCCCTTCAGCCCATCCACTATCATAAGTGATGAAAGAGGATTGAACCATAAAAGACCTGAGCTTTCTCAGCTCTTCCTCTGTTTTGAGCATGGAGGGGTGATCTCTAGATGGTAGACTGATGGATCGGACATGGAAAGGCTGACTTGCAGCCATTGCTATGCGATGTTGGAAAGCAGAGAACCAAAGAGAATTTGATGGGAAGATGTGTGGACTGTGGAGCCTGGAGCTTCCTCTTCTTATAGATCAAGTATCCTGCAACAGGATGGAGGTAACTGGAATATTTACAGATAACCTGAAGATAACATGTGATGTATGCAATTTGGATCTGGTAACCTCTTCTCATAGCAGGACGAATCATTTCTCATTTCTTAAATACTACTGAGTTCCACATGCATGCATCAGATTACAGTTATTATCTTCTTTAGTTTTTACACGTGATTGTGTCCTGAGTTGTCAGGTTAGGTTCCAACATTTGTGAGGTTGATTATTGTGCTTTTTAACGCTCATATAACATACACGAGTTTTAGATTCTGTCTGCTTGTTAGGCCACAGTTTCAAGATGAAGATCAATAATACATCATAGATTAATATCTGAGCTGAACAAGCTCATTTCTGGTCTCTTAATTACTACTTAGTTTCGGATGCGTGTGCTTGAATCAGTTCTCAATTTTCTTATCACACACATGGTTGTAATTTGTATAGATTAAATCTTTATGCAGAGTGGATTCCAATGTTTGTGAGTTGTTATAGTTCTGAGCTGCACCAGATCTCCAGAGGTGTAGCAAGAGAAAGCTAGCATCAATAATACATCAAATGATTAATCATGTCAAAGATAATCAAAAGATGAAATCACAGACGTTGAGGGAGCATTATTATCTCAACACGGCCAAAGCAAGAATTTGGTTTGGTTCCATTTGAACAGAATTCTGTTTCACAAAATTAGTTTGTTCTTGATTTTAAGTCTCTGACCTCAAGTACCTGAATGCGGGCTTGTTGTGCAGAAGGAACTACAAGCGATACATGATAACTTGCCCCTTATCTCCGGGCAAGAAATCAATTAGCTGGGTTTAGAAAATAAAGCACATTCTGTTGAAAGTCAAAACCAAAACTTGGAAAGTTGCACAGAACCTGGAGAGGTTCAGAATGCGAATCCACTCGATTATGAAATGGAGTGACATCAGCATAAGAGGGCTAACTCAATTATCCTATACTAGTTGGAGAATTTGTTGAAGCACTACTATCTATAGAGATTTCCCATCTATGCATCCCAACTAGATGAGAATAGAAGTGAGTTGCTTCCAGCATCATCTAGTAGTCTCTACATTAGATGAAACTTTCAATGGATTTTGCTTTCTTCTTCTAGGTTTCTATTGACGAGGGAAAGCCTACAAATTACAACTTGGTTTAATAATATATATTGAAGGACGTATATGATAAATTATAAATGTCTAATAGAAACCCAAAAGCTTTTTTAATTTTGTTTTTGGTTCTAACAATGCTATGCTTCATCACTATGATCTGAACGTGTGGGCCTTTTCTTGTTCCTAGGCAGGATCTCAATCTTGGGAACATTGGATTTTAACATTTCTAAAGCACAGGAAAATATGCAACACTTGGAAAATTTTGAAGAGAGTAGATTGTTGATCAAACACTAGTATATATATACAACAACAATCAAGTCTTATCCTACTAGGTGGGGTTGGCTAAACACTAGTATATATATAGTATGCAAAATTGGTAGAAGGTACAAACATTAGCAATTCCTCTAAAACTTGAATGCTAATGAGGGTAAGTGGCCAATAAGGCATTAAAAACTGAAGAAGTTAAGACCAGCAACTCTGTTTCGGATTATTCTTCTATACAAGAAATCTAATCCTTCTTCAATATGTTCAATGCTGTTCTGAAACATCTGCAATTGGAATTGAATCTTCGGCACACCTCCATCATTAGCTTCAACATCCTCGCTCTCATCCTTGCATGCTACTTTCCTCTTGCGCAATGCATTTGAAATAAGAGACCATCTGCTGGCTTTTGTCTTTGGCATCGGCATGGACGAAAAGTTAAAGACTGACTGAAGAAGAGAAATGGTGAGCTGTCTTGCTTCCTTTGAAATTTTGAACACCTTCAAAGAATCAAATTCCTCATCTCCAATGAAGCTCAAGGCATCTTTATCATCCATATGGTTCAGTGCTCTAAAGCATCTTTGAATATTCTTCCGCAACTTTTTATCAGGAAGGATGTTAGTGTGCATCTCAATTTTAGCCACTGCTTCTCCTCGTCTTCTAAGGGTCATTTCGTGGCCTCTAATATGCTCTTTTATTTGTTGCATGCTATCTCTCAGGGCGGCAAGCAAGTCTAACAGCCTGATAGAACCATCCAACTCTACTTCCATCCATTTCTTCTGTTGGTAATCTGAGCAGTGCTGGTTGCTGCTAGGCAAATGAAGAAGCTCATTGATGCACTCATACAAATTTCCAAGCTCCTTTAGCCCATCCAAGATCATGTGGGATGTTAAAGAAGATTGAGCTATAAAAGACTTGAGCTTCCTCAGCTCTCTCTCTGTTTTGAGCAGGGAAGGGTGATCTCTGGATGGTAGGCTGATGGATCGGACATGGGAAGGCTGACTTGCAGCCATTACTAGGTGATGTTGGAAAATAGAGAACCTGAGAAAATTTTTTGGGAGATGTGTCGAATTTGGAGCCTGGAATTTCCTCTTATAGATCAAGTATACTGAAGCTGAATGGAGGCAACTAGCATCTTTACAGATAAGCTATATATGACAAGTGAAACCTACAATTTGGATCTGGTAACCTTTTCTCTTAGCAGGACGAATCATTTCTTGTTTCTTAATTGCTACTGAGTTCCATGTGCATGCATTAGATCACAGTTAATATCTTCTTGAATGTTTATTATACACATTATTCCAGACTGGATATAGACACAATGTTGGATACATAATATATTAATCTGTCTAAGCTGGAGAATCTCATTTCTCATCTCTTAGTGACTAATTAGTTCCAGATGCATGTCTTTGAACCAGTCCTCAATTTCCTTGTCGCAAGCATATTTGCAGGCAGGATAGGTTATGTCTTTAATCCGGATGGATTCCAATGTTCGTGAGCTGTTGTAGTTCTAAACTTTGATTGATGTACTAATTTTATACTAAAATAGGATGCACGAGTTATTATGTCTGCCTGTCAGGTCATACCTTGAAACTAGCATCAATAATACGCCAATGATTAATCATGTAAAGGGCAATCCCAAGATGCATAGCTCCCAGAAGGGAGAGAAGACAATTAATCATGGCAAATTTGTATGTATAAATCTTTGCACAACAAAATCTTTTATTGGAAACAGAAAGCATCTTTCGTAGGAAATATGAGTGTCTTTTTAAGCAAATTTAAATTCTTCAAATGAACTAATTTATATGGTTATGCAAAAAATGATCAAATTAGACTGACAGCAAACCTCCAAAATCTTTACAACAAAGGCAAGAAGTTTCATGGGTTCCTTATCATCTGATGATGGGGTGGACTATGTTTTGAGTTAGTTGTTTGAACAGGCACCCTAATGCACTCTAAGTTTTAGCATCCTCCACATATGAGATTACTAATCATATTTAACAGTATAAGGCGCATATAGTCACACTTCTCTTTTGCTCAATATGAAGGACTTGATTATTTATGGTTATATTTTGTTGCATCATCTTTTGCTAGATAATTTTGATAAATTCTTTTAAACTATCTACTTTGCTATGATTGGTGTATTAGCCTTTCCCTTGGTAGTCAAGATTGTGATTAAGCTTTGGATTTTAGGACCAAACTAACCTAAATGATCCACTTCCTAAGTAAGATCTGAATCGAGCTAAGATCTTATGAAGTTACAATTACTTTCTTATCGTTTTTACACAGGATTTCAATCCCAACAATCTTGTTTAGATGGATTGTATTGATATTTACTTAGACATCTAAAAAAATTGAGGTTTGTTGGAAATGGATTATCTTTTTCCATTAGATCCTTTTGAAAATTTGCACTTATATGAGATTCTTTTAAGATGAATCCTTGTTTACTTTTGTTTATAGCTACCATATGTTACTTATTACATAATGATCAATTATAAATGTTTGACAGAGTTCCAACAAATATTTTGATTAATTTTTGGATCTTAAATTCCTAGCGTTCCATTGCTATATTCTAAATTTATGGACAACTTATCAAAGAGAGGTTTTGCCATTTCTAAAACTCAACACTTGGAAAAATGCAAGCGAAGGATATCTTTAATCAGACAGTATGACAGATATTTATACAAAATTGTTAAAGATACAAACATTAGCAATTCCTCTAAAATTTGGATGCTAATGAGAGGAAGTGCCCTATAAACCATTACAAACTGAAGAAGTTAAGAACAGCGACTCTATTTCGGATTATTCTTCTGTACAAGAAATCTAATCCTTCTTCTAGATGGTTAATGCTGTTCTGAAACGTTTGCAATTGGTATTTGATCTTTGGTACACATTCATCATTAGCTTCAGCATTTTCGTGCTCACCCTTGCATGTTACTTTCCTCTTGTGCAATGCCTTTGAGATAAGAGGCCATCTGCTTGCTTTTCTCTTTGGCCTAGGCATGGACAAGAAATCAGAGACAGACTCAAGAAGATGAATGGCAAGAACTCTTGCTTCCTTCAAACTGTCGATCACCTTCCAGGAATCAAATTCCTTATCTTCAGTGCAACGCAAGGCATCTTTGCCATTCATATGCTTCAGCGATCTGAAGCAATTTTGAATATTCTTCCGCGACTTCTTATCAGAAAGGATGTGAGCGTGTATCTCATGCTTGACCACTGCTTCTCCTTGTCTTCTAAGGGCCATCTCGTGGTCCCTAATTTGGTCTTTTATTTGTCGCATGCAATCTTTCAGGATTCCAAGCAATTCCAACAGCCTGATAGAGCCATCCAACTCTATTTCCATCCATTCCTTCTGTTGTTGTGTCGAGAAGTGTTGGTTGCTGCTAGGCAAGTGAAGAAGCTCGCCAATGCACTCATACAAACCTCCAAGCCCCTTCATCCCATCCACTATCATAAGTGATGTTAAAGAGGGTTGAGCCATAAAAGACCTGAGCTTTCTCAGCTCTTCCTCCATTTTGAGCATGGAGGGGTGATCTCTAGATGGTAGACTGATGGATCGAACATGGAAAGGCTGACTTGCAGCCATTGCTATGCGATGTTGGAAAGCAGAGAACCAAAGAGAATTTGATGGGAAGATGTGTGAATTGTGGAGCCTGGAATTTCCTCTACTTATAGATCAAGTATCCTGCAGCGGAATGGAGGCAACTGGAATATTTACAGATAAGCTGAAGACGGCATGTGAAGCATGCAATTTGGATCTGGTAACCTCTTCTCATAGCAGGACGAATCATTTCTCATTTCTTAAATACTACTGAGTTCCACATGCATGCATTAGATTACAGTTATTAATTTCTGTAATGAGTGTTAAGCAGGTTAGGTTCCATCTTTCCGAGATTGATTATTGTTCTAATTTAATGATAATTAAATATACACTAGCTTTTTGTTCTGTCTGCTTGTTAGGCCACAATTTGAAGCTAAACATCAATAATACGTAATAGATTAATCTCTCTAATCTGGACTAGCTCATTTCTCATGTCTCTGTCTGCTTGTCAGATGCTTGTGTTGTGAAATCAGTCCTCATTTTCCTTGTGACCCTCTTGGTTTCTTTATTCTTGTTCTGAGCTTGGTTAGTGTACTAATTTAATACTAATATCGGATGCACGAGTATTGTCTCCTTGTGAGGTCATACCTTGAAGTTAGCATCTCATAATACATCAATGATTAATCGTTGTGCAAGATAATTGGCCATTCTTTCAGATGTAATTTTCTTCTTGTTGTAAGGCCTTCTAATCTTTACTCTTCTGTTTGCATTGACAAGATGAGTGACACCAGAAGATGATTAAAGAAATGTTCGTGAACTCCATTAGTAACATCGAGTTCTTGTCCAACATTCAGCAGATGTGACAAGTCAAATTATCATGTGAAGGAGGCAGAAAACATAAAGGGCCAAGCAACAGGTTAGATTTGTTGCACTAATTTAAAATCGAGTTAATTTACAATATTTTGAAGCTCAAGTTAAAGGTCTTCAAATCATCAAAGTTAATTTGTTGCACCTAAAATAGCTCAGTCCGTTGTGTTGCTACTTGAGCATATTGTTTCATTGGATGATTCATGATATTATTTTAAAATTTCGTTTCCATACTAACCATAGGTGTAGTCATGTTTGATGGTGTTTCTTTGGTGGAATTAAACCACTTCCCCATCTTGCCGCCACCGGATACTCATCATGAGGCATGAAGTTGAAATCACATAGGGTTGCCAACCTACAAGCCTTGGAGGCAACACATACATGATAATTTGTTCCCCTACCTCCTAGCAAGAATGTGTTGGCTGGGTCTTACAAATGAAGGCACATTTGTTGAAAGTCAAATTGAAAAGTTGCACGGAAGAGGTTTAGGATGGGAATCCATTTGATTGTGGGATGGAGTGGCATCGACCTAAGAGGGCTGCTCAATTATTGTATGCTAGTTGTGTTGATGCAGTCTGGCCCGATTGTTGTTTTGGTATTGACACCGATTTAAGTTTGGTTGAGTGAATTCGGATTAAGTCCTGGTCGGGGACTGGGCACAAAGGGATTGAAATCCTGGTGAGTGAAGCCGGGTCCTGTTGAGTGAAGCTAGGTTGGATGAAATCCCGGTGAGTGAAGTCGAGTCCTGGTGAGTGAAGCCAGGTGACGAAAATCCCGGTGAATGAAGCCGGGTCCTGATGAGTGAAGTCAGGTTGAATGAAATCCCGGTGAGTGAAGCCGGCTCCTGGTCAGTGAGCGGGTCCTGGTGAGTAGGTGACTGAAATCCCGGTGAGTGAAGCCGGGTCCTACCGAGTGAAGTTAGGTGACCGAAACCCTGGTGAGTGAAGCCAGGTCCTAGTGAGTGAAGCTAGGTTGAATGAAGTCCCGGTGAGTGAAGCTGGGCACGGAGTCTTGGTCCGGGGGACTGAGCACGAGTCAGAGAAGGCTAGGGAGCTTGTTCTCTGGACTTAGGGTTGGATTGGTCGAGCTGGATCGGTCTGGAGACCGATCAGGGAGTTGGCACGAACTCCCTGTTGTGGATCGGTCTGGTGATCGATCCAAGGAAGTCTGATCGGTCTGGTGAACGATCAGGGAGAAAACAGAAGCATTTTGTTTGGCTTCTGTTTGGCTTCTGATCGTTCTGGTGAACGATCAGAGAGTGCTCAGAAGGTTTCTGGAGAAACCCTTGATCGGTCTTCGTGACCGATCAAAATATCGGACTATCCTCATCCTGACCGATCATGATGGCTCTTGATCGGTCAGGGAGTGACCTGATCGGTCACCAGACCGATCAGGGCGGTCAGGTGACCGATCAGGTGTGTGGTTCCTGCGGGTTGTGGCAAGCAAACTGCTGGATCGGTCTGGTGACCGATCCTTGATCTGTGATCGGTCAGTGTGACCGATCACAAGAAGATTCGTAATCCCTGTAACCTCATTGTGGACCGATTAGGCAGGAGCCTGATCGTTCAGGGCTTTCACTGATCGGTCTGGTGACCGATCAAGGTCATCACTGATCGGTTTGGTGACCGATCAGTGTCTGAACTTTAATTTGAAATCGCTGTCAGACGCTCTGAATCGTTCTGGTTTTTTCTAATACACTGCTGATTTCTTCGTGATATGCTTTGCTAAGCCTCTGATCAGTGTGCAGGTTAGACAGGGATGATACAAACCAAGGAGAAGAGTCAATGGCGACTTTCACCGTGGCAGGTTTGTATGTATTCTGTTTTCAGGTTTCAACGGCTTCCTGGCGCGGCTGGCGACTGACGGAGGCTCAGCTGAAGAGGTCTTCAGTGGACTGAGTGCTCAGTGGAGTCAGTGAGTCAGGCTGTGGCTCAGTGGGTGCTGATGGAGCTGGCGATGGTGAGCAGGAGCTTAAGAGATGCAGAGGAGATGAATGAACAGAAAAAACTAGTGAAGGTTTTGGCTGGGGTTTGAGCTCTCTGTAAGGCTTCGTGCTTGAGCGATCCTGTGACATCTATTGTGAGAGCTTCTTTTTGTGTCTCTGTACTTATCGTGTTATCCAACTGAGGCGATTGTGGAGAGGTTTCTCCACCGAGAATGAGGCTATTATATCCGGGTTCACCGGGGCTTGATCTGCCGACGATCAAGGGATCGCCCACCTCACGGGCACGCCAAGGAGTAGGGGCAAGTTATCCCCGAACCTTGTACATCTTCTTGTTAGCGTCGGTTTGCTTTCTTTCTGTGTTGTTGTTTCCGCTGCTGCTAATCTCTGATCGCAGAAAGATTTCGAAGAGCAAGTGTTTTTAGGGTTTGGCTACATCACCCCCCCCCCCTATAGCATCCAAGCAACAATTGGAGAGGTTTGCGAATTTACTACTATCTGTAGAGATTCCCCTTCGAAATATCTAATCCCCACGAGATGGAATAGAAGCAAGTCACTTTTGGCATAGGCTGTAGTCTCTGTTGGTCTCGTGCAGGCCGGCAGGGGAGGGGGGGGGGGGGTTGAATAGCCCTACAAAAGAAAACTAGATCTTTTGCAATTTCTTAGCAAAGATAGAAGTTAGTCTAAGTAGTTATAAAAAGCAACAACATAAAAAGAGTAAAAGACTAGACAAGAGGAATTTACTTGGTTGCAACCAGCATGGTTGCTAATCCAAGGCAATGACAGCGCACTATCAAAACTTCCTTTAGTGTAGGCGGAGAAGCCTCTTACAGACTCTTGAAAGCTTAAAAAGAACTAGGAAATTCAGTACAAGTTGTTGTTTTTCTAATCCTAGCTCTAGTGTGCTATTTATAGCCCAAAATAAGAAGTTATCGTTGTGCTGATGTCGACCTGAGGCGCCTTAGTTGAATAAAGTTTTATCCACGCAGGCAACGGTCGCTCAATGATAAGTTTTGATCTAAGGTGTCTCGGTTCTGATCTGAGACGTCTCAGTTCTGATTTGAAGCGCCTCGGGTATAAGCTGAGACGCCTCAGTTTAGCTTTTGCACAAAACTCAGTCCTATTAATTGAGGCGCCTCCAGGGACAATTGAGGCACCTCAGTTGACCTTTTGGTCAAAGTCAACTTCTATGTTGACTTTTCTCCGCCTTCGTCCGCGTGGGTGATTTCCGACTATTCAGAGTCGAGCTCACTCGAACCCGACTCTAGGCTTCTCCTCAAATGAGATTCCTCTCAGCTTCTCGTCCCTCAGACGTCGCACATGCCCTTCTCGTCCACTGGTGTACTCTTTTGCAGTCTTTGCGTCCCTCGGATGCACCGAGCTAGTCGGCTTCCTTTTCGTGTCATCCTTCTCGTCTGCTGTGTTTCCGCTTGACTTTTTGTGCGCCTGAGCTCCTGCACACTTAGTCACAAGGATCAAAAACAACCAGGATCTAACTCGACTTAGTTGATCACATTAAAATCAACCCGGGATACTTACAATCTCTCTTTTTTGATGTGCATCGACTCAAATTAAGTTAGGGTAAATAGAATACAGAAATAACATAGTTTTTATGAAAAAACAATAAAACATTTTAGAATATTGCAAATAGGACTCCCCTTAACATAACCCTCAAATTCTCCCCCTTTGATCATATAAAAAAAAAGTGGGTTTTGTCAAAAATATTGCAAAACTTCTTAGAAAGAGAAAAATAATTTTCTAAGTATCCAAAAATAGGTTAAATCACAAAAATTAGAAATTTTTGATAAACAATTTTTAAAATTGAATTTTGACTGAAAAATTCTAACAATTTTTTACAACGTTCAAAAAACAACATACAAATCTTGAAAAATTGGAATTGTCAGAAATAATTTTCTAAGTATTTTTAAAATTAAAAATATGATTTTTGATAAAAAAAAAATTTATCTACTGATTCAAAATTTCAAATTTTGTCAAAGAGAAAAATCAGCAAACTCAACTCTGTAAAATTTTCAAAATAAAGTAAATTTTCTAAGTGAAGGAAAAATAATTTTCATGGCAGAATTGATAATTTTTGAAAAAAATAATTCTCAAAATTAGATATTGACTTTGAAAAAGTCTAATAATTTTTTACAACGTTCAACATGTAACGTACAGATCCCGAAAAAATCACATTTTTCAAAAATAATTTTCTAAGCATTTTTAAAATTAGAAATATGATTTTTGATTAAAAATTCATAAAAAATTATGTAACAATCAAAAAATTCTCAAATATTTTTGGTGGATAATATATTTGTGTCTATTACAAAAAAAATCAAAAACGAATTTAATCTAGAAATAGATCGTCGAATTGATGTTTCTAATAATCAAGAAATTTAAAAGACATTTATTCAAGTACTTAAGAATGCATACAAAATAAACTAACAATTAAAAACAGATTTAGGTACCCAATATAAATTTCTACATACAGGGTTAATCAGAAATTTAGGTGGGATGTAGTTTTTTGGGCACTTTTGCAATTTGGCTCTATGATTTCTCAAATACCAGTTAAGTCCTCCAGTATATCTAACATTCCTTTTAGGAGAAAAAAATTTGAACATGCATGATTTTTCAGCGATTTTATTTCTTCTTTCAGTTTATCATTTTCATGCTTTATTGATTATATAGTTCGAAAGGGCATGCAGTGGCTAGATTCTTTTTCAATTCTACATATTTGATCTCAATTACATAAAGACTTAAGCATTGATTTTATACCTAATGAAACTTATCGGGAGGAAGTTTGCATACCTCACCTACCATCTTAAGCTGGACGCTCCCCCTTCATTGTTGCTTCCTTCTGAAGTATCTCCCCCTTCATCGATGCTCATGTCGGAGATTGTTTCGTCGTTCGCTTCTTGATGACTTGCCATCAGTGCAAGTCCAACGTAGGCTTTGATCTCAAACTTTGATGATGAATCATCCATGTAGCTTAGATTCTTGTGCTTCGATCTCTTGGTCCTTTGTTATTTTCCTTATTAGTCAGTTTGGGCAGTCATCCTTTATGTGCCTTCTTCTTGGCAGTTATAACATTTGACTTTGTTCTTCCCTTAGCCTGCATCTTGGAAAACTTGTTAGATTTAAAAATCTTATTCAGTTTTCTTACCATATATGTAGTTTCTTCTTCATCGGTTGATGACTCCGCCTCTGGTTCGGTCCTTCTTGCATTTCGGGCGATGCTATCCAATTTACTTTTTCTTTCTGCACACTGGGATTCATGAAGCTCGAAGGTCGAAAACAAATTTTCTAGAGTACATACCTCGAGGTCCTTGGAGATGAAATAGGAGTCGACTATCGACATCCATTCTAGTGTTCTTGGAAACACGTTTAGAGCATCCCTTAGCGAATCTCGGATTGTTACCTTTTCTCTGAGATTCGTGAGTCCGGTGATCAACTCCTTGATCCTCGCGTGAAGTTGAGCCACCGTCTCTTCTTTTTTATTCGGAGGCCCGTTAATTGACTTCTGAGTAGATCCCGATGGGCTCGCTTTGCTTTCGAGGTCCTTTTATGCAATTCCAGGAACTTCTCCCAGAGTTCTTTTGCTAATGCGTAACTGCCGATTTGGTTGACTTTTTGAGTCGATAACATAGTTAGCAGATGGAACTCTGCATTTCTATTGGCTACGAAGTCGGTTTGCTCCTTCTTCGTCCAGAGGTGTTCTTCTTTATCTTCAGATGCTATCAAATCATTTTTCATTATTAATAATAAATGAAAGTCAATTTTGAAAAAGACCTCCATCTGGTGTTTCCACATTGCAAACTCCCCTCAAACTTTGGTGGGCGGATTGTCGGTCCGACCATCGATTTCTTGCTTTAGGTGGCAGTTAGCCTTCCTGAGACAGTTGGGCTCTAATACCAATTATTGGTCCCGTGCAGGCCGGCTAGGGGGAGGGGTGAATACCCGTGCACAAGAAAACTAGATCTTTTGCAATTTCTTAGCAAAGATAGAAGTTAGTCTAAGCAGTTATAAAAAGCAACAACATAAAAATGAGTAAGAGATTAGACAAGAGGAATTTACTTGGTTGCAACCAGGGTAGTTGTTAATCCAAGGCAATAAAAGCGCACTATCAAAACCTCCTTTAGTGTAGGCAAAGAAACCTCTTACAAACTTTTGAAAGCTCAGAAAGAACTAAGGGAATTCAATACAAGTTGTTGTTTTTCTAATCCTAGCTCTAAGGGTTATTTATGGCCCAAAATAAGAAGTTACCGTTGTGTTGATATAGACCTAAGGCGCCTCAGTTGGATAAAATTTTATCACGCAGACAACAGTTGCTCAACGATAAGTTTTGATCTGAGGTGCATTAGTTCCAACCTGAGACGCCTCGGGTATAAGCTGAGGCGTCTCAGTTTAGCTTTTGCGCTACGTTCCTAAGGCCCTGCACACTTGGACACAAAGATCAAAAACAACCAGGACCTAACCTGACTTAGTTGATCATATCAAAATCAACCCGAGGTACTTACAGTCTCGACGGTAGATGAGGCTTTCAATAGGTTCAACTTGTTTCTTCTAACTACCTATTAATGAGGGAAAGTCTACAAATTTCAAATCGTGTTAATATTGTATATAAATTGTGAATGTCATGGAGAGTTACAAAAAATAATTGAATTCATTTTTATGTTTTTACAATCCTAAGCTTTGTTCCTATGATCAAGGTAGTTAAAATCGGGATTTTAACTTGAATCGGAAGGGGCACTTAAAATCCTAAATCTTAAAATCGTATCGTAAGATTTTATAGAATTCCTATATATATGCATATAAAATTATAAAGTCATATATATGGATGTCAAATAGCATAAATAATAAAAAAAACTTTTAAATCGCTAAACAAACTTAGATAAACTTGCATTCATAATCAATATTACATTAAAAATGTCATCCATAAGCCACAAAATAGTGAAATAACTTCCACCAACCGAGCAGGGAAGACGCGAGCAAGTGGAAAAATGAGAAGAGATGCGACGGGATTAGCCGATTAGGGCACGCACGCGACTTGGAAAGCGAGTTTTTTCAGATTGAACCGGTTTTTTTTTTAAAATGAACCGGGTACAATGGAAAAAAAAGATTTTTTTTAAAATCGTTAAAATCGTATTTAAATCGCAAAATCGCGATTTTAAGCATTAAAATCGCGATTTCAAAGGGATTTTAACAAATTAGGATTTTAACTCCGATTTAAATCGTTCGGAGGTCAAAAATCGTAAAATCTTAGGATTTTAAGATTTAAATCGGGATTTTAACTACCATGCGTATGATCCAAAATTGTGGACCTCTCCCTTTTTCTAAAGCACAAGAAAATAGGCAACTAGGAAACAGTTGGGAAAATTTGAGAAAGGAGGTTACTAATCAAACAGTATAATATATTTAATATACAAAATTCATACAAGGTATGAACATTAGCAATTCCTCCAAAATTTTAATGCTAATGAGGGTAAGTGGCCTAAAAGTTGTTACAAACTGAAGAAGTTAAGAACAGCAACTCTGTTTCGGATTATGCTTCTATTCAAGGAATCTAATCCTTCTTCCAAATGTCTGATGCTGTTTTGAAACGTCTGCAATTGGTAACGTGTCGTCACTTCATCTTTAACATCCCCACGCTCACGCTCACATGTTACTTTCCTGTTCTGCAATGCCTTGGAGATAAGAGACCATCTGCTGGTTTTGGTCTTTGGCCTTGGCAGGGACAAAAAATGAAGACGAACTGAAGAAGAGAAATAGCGAACAATCTCACTTCCGTCAGAATTTTGCTCACCTTACAGGGACCGAATTGCTCATCTCCTGTGCAGCTCAAGGCATCTTTTTCATCCATATGCTCCAGTGATCTGAAGCAACTCTGAATATTCTTTAGCAATTTCTTATCAGAAAGTATGTGAGTCTGTATCTTTCTTTTGGTCACTGCCCCTCGTCTTCGAAGGGCAATTTCATGGTCTCTAATTTGGTCTTTTATTTGTTGCACGTGATCTCTCAGGGCACCAAGCAATTCCAACAGCTTGATAGAGCCAGCCAACTCTGCTTCCTTCCATTTCTTCTGTTGTTGACTGGTGTAGTGCTGATGGCTGCTAGGCGAGTGAAGAAGCTCATTGATGCACTCATACAAACCTCCAAGCCCCTTCAGCCCATCCACTATCATAAGTGATGTTAAGGAGGATTGAGCCACAAAAGACCTGAGCTTTCTCAGCTCTTCCTCCGTTTTGAGCATGGAGGGGTGAACTCTAGATGGTAGACTGATGGATCGAGCACGGTAAGGCTGACTTGCAGCCATTACTATGTGATGTCAGAAAGCAGAGAACCTGAGAATTTGGTGGGAAGATGTGTCGACTGTGGAGCCAGGAACTTACTCTACTTATAGATCAAGTATGCTGCAGCAGAGGGGGCGAGCAAATCGCCTTTTGCCACCAAGTATGCTGCAGCAGAATGGAGGCAACTGGAATATTTACAGATAAGCTGAAGACGACATGTGAAATCTGCAATTTGGATCTGGTATCCTCTTCTCATAGCAGGACGAATCATTTCTCATTTCTTAAATACTACTGAGTTCCACATGCATGCATTAGATTATAGTTACTAATTTCTTTAATGAGTGTTAAGCAGGTTAAGTTCCATCTTTGTGAGATTGATTATTGTTCTAATTTAATGATAATTAAACATGCACGAGCTTTTGGTTGTCTGCTTGTTAGGCCACAGTTTGAAGCTAAACATCAAGGATACATAATCGATCAATCTTTCTAAGTTGGACAAGCTAATTTCTCATGTCTCTGTCTACGTGTCAGATGCATGTGTTTCTAATCAGTCCTCAATTTCTTCGTGACCCTCATGGTTTCTTTATTCTTGTTCTCAGCTTGGTTAGTGTCCTAATTTAATACTAATATCGGATGCACGAGTATTGTGTCTCCTTGTGAGGTCATACCTTGAAGTTAGCATCTCATAGTACATCAATGATTAATCATTGTGCAAGCTAATCGGCCAGATGCAGTGGCCTCCAGAAGTGAGAGAAGACAATTTGATTATGTCAAAATGTGATATGGCAAGTTGGTTTAAATTGGTTTATGCAGATCTATGAACAGCGTAACTTTTTGATGTAAACAGAAATTATCTTTTATGAGGAAAATGATTTTTTCCGAACCTGGATCAACTGCTAAGGCTTGCTTAGTCTTGATTTTTTCCATTATTTCAGATGCAATTTTATTCTTGTTGTAAGGCCTTCTAATCTTTGCTCTTCTGTTTGCATTGACAAGATGAGGACACCAGAAGATGATTATAGAGATGTCCATGAACTCCGTTAGTAACATCGAGTTCTTGTCCAACATTCAGATGATATGGCTGGTCAAATTATCATGTGAATGAGGCAGAAAATATAAAGGGCCAAGCAACATGTTCGATTTGTTGCACTTATTTAAACTCGAGTTAATTTACAATATTTTGAAGTTCAAGTTATGTCTTCAAATGATCAAAGTTAATTTGTTGCACCCAAAATAGCTCTGTCCATTATGTTGCTACTTGAGCATATTGTTTCATTGGATGATCCATGATATTATTTTAAAATTTCTTTTCCATACTGCATAGGTGTAGTTCAGTGTTTGCTGTTTCTTTGGTGGAATTAAAACACTTCCCCATCTTACCGGATATTCATCATGAGGTGTGAAGATGAAATCACACAAGGATAGGAGTGAGCAAAAGTTTGGTTAAACCGAACAAACCACAAAACCGAGAGTTTTTTTTCCTAAAACAATCGGTTAATTCGGTTCAAATTTGATTTTAAAATTTCTTATTCGGTTAAACTGAATAGACTGAATAAACTAAATTTTTGGACCAAATCTAATTTTTAGACCGAACCCAAGTTTTTGTTAAACTGAACTGAATTTTTAGACGCTAATTAGAAAATTTGGTTAATTCAGTTTTATTAGTTCGGTTTGTTTGGTTTTAATTAAAAATTCGATTAGTTCGGTTAGTTCGAAAAAAAAATTCAATTTCAGTTAATTCAGTTTGATTTTAACCGAATACTCACGCCTACGTAGGGATGTCATGCAAATGGAAACTACAAGCATTGGAGGCAACACATACATGATAACTTTCCCTTACCTCCTAGCAAGAATGTGTTGGTTGGGTCTTACCAAATGAAGGCACATTTTGTTGAAAGTCGAAATTGAAAAGTTGCACGGGAGAGGTTTAGGATGGGAATCCATTTGATTGAGAGATGGAGTGGCATCGACCTAAGAGGGCCACTCAATTATTGCATGCTTGTTGGAAAGGTTTGAGAATTTACTACTATCTTTAGAGATTCCCCTTCCATATATCTTATCTCAATGAGATGGGAATAGAAATAAGTCTCTTTTGGAGCTAGTTGTAGTCTCTACGGTAGATGAGGCTTTTGATAGGTTCAACTTGCTTCTTCTAACTACCTATTAATGACAGAAAGTCTACAAATTTCAAATTGTATTAATATGGTATATAAATGGTGAATGTCAATAGAGTTACAAAAAATAATTAAATTATTTTTTATGTTATTACAATCCTATTTGTTCCTATGATCCAAAGTTGTGGACCTCTTCCTTTTCCAAAAGTACAAGAAAATAAGAAAATAGGCAACAGTAGGGAAAATTAGAGAAAGGAGGTTATTAATCAAACAGTATAATATATTTAATATTCAAAATTCTTACAAGGTATGAACATTAGCAATTCCTGCAAAATCTTAATGCTAAGGAGTAAGGAGGGTAAGTAGCCTAAAAGTTGTTACAAACTGAAGAAGTTAAGAACAGCAACTCTGTTTCGGATTATGCTTCTATACAAGGAATCTAATCCTTCTTCCAAACATTTGATGTTATTTTGAAACGTCTGCAATTGGTAGCATGTCGTTGCTTCATCTGTAACATCCTCATGCTCACCCTCACATGTTACTTTCCTGTTCTGCAATGCCTTGGAGATAAGAGACCATCTGCTGGTTTTGGTTTTTGGCCTTGGCATGGACAAAAAGTTGAAGACGGACTGAAGAAGAGAAATAGTGAACACTCTTGCTTCCTTCAGAATTTTGCTCGCCTTGCAGCAACCAAATTGCTCATCTCCGCTGCGGCTCAAGGCATCTTTTTCATCCATATGCTTCAGTGATCTGAAGCAATTCTGAATATTCTTCAGCAACTTTTTATCAGAAAGGACGTGAGTCTGTATCTTGCTTTTGGCCCCTGCCCCTCGTCTTCTAAGGGCAATTTCATGATCTCTAATTTGGTCTTTTATTTGTTGCATGCAATCTTTCAGGATTCCAAGCAATTCCAATAGCCTGATAGAGCTATCCAACTCCACTTCCATCCATTCCTTCTGTTGTTGACTGGAGAAGTGCTGGTTGCTGCTAGGCAAGTGAAGAAGCTCGTCAATGCACTCATACAAACCTCCAAGCCCCTTCAGCCCATCCACTATCATAAGTGATGTTAAAGAGGATTGAACCATAAAAGACCTGAGCTTTCTCAGCTCTTCCTCCGTTTTGAGCATGGAGGGGTGATCTCTAGATGGTAGACTGATGGAACGAACATGGAAAGGCTGACTTGCAGCCATTACTATGTGATGTTGGAAAAGCAGCAAACCTGAGAATTTGATGGGAAGATGTGTGGACTGTGGAGCCTGGAACTTCCTCTACTTATAGATCCAGAATGGAGGCAACTGGAATATTTACAGATAAGCTGAAGACGACATGAGAAGTATGCAATGTGGATCTGGTAACCTCTTCTCATAGCAGGACGAATCATTTCTTAAATACTACTGAGTTTCACATGCATGCATTAGATTTCAGTTACTAACTTCTTTAATGAGTGTTAAGCAGGTTAGGTTCCATCTTTGTGAGATTGATTATTGTTCTAATTTAATTATAATTAAACATACACGAGCTTTTGGTTCTGTCTGCTTGTTAGGCCACAATTTGAAGCTAACATCAAGGATACATAATAGATTAATCTCTTTAAGCTGGACAAGCTCATTTCTCAAGTCTGTCTGCTTGTCAGATGCATGTGTTTTTAATCAGTCCTCAATTTCCTCGCAACCCTCATGGTTTCTTTATTATTGTTCTGAGCTTGGTTAGTGTACTAATTTGATACTAATATCGGATGCACGAGTATTGGGTCTGCTTGTGAGGTCATACCTTGAAGTTAGCATCTCATAATACATCAATGATTAATCATTGTGCAAGATAATCGGCCAGATGCAGTAGCCTCCAGAAGTGAGAGAAGACAATTAATTATGTCAAATGGTGACATGGCAAATTGGTTTATGCTTGTCTGTGTACAGCACAACTTTTTGATGTAAACAGAAAATATCTTTTGTAAGGAATATGATCGGAGATCTTGATATTAAGTGTGAAATAAAAATACAGAAAATATGAAAAAAGAAAACCAAGGTTGGAATATAATAGATACCATGGTTATATATCAAACTGAAGCAAGAGTTAACTCATGTGACAGAACAACAAGAACATGATAGCATAGTCTGTTCCATGTTAAAGTTGAGTTTTATGGCTTGCCAATCATAATATTCTAATGGATATTTCAATTCTTCAGAGCCTGGATCAACTGCTAAGACTTGAGATCTAGAGTTTTTCCATTCCTTCGGATGCAATTTTCTTCTTGTTGTAAGGCCTTCTAATCTTTGTTCTGCTGTTTGCATTGACGAGTGACACCAAAAGATGATTGAAGAGATGTTCATGGCCTCCTTTAGTAACATCGAGTTCCTGTCCAACATTCCAATGATATGGCCAGTCAAATTATTATGTGAACAAGGCAGAAAACATAAAGGGCCAAGCAAATGGTTAGATTTGTTGCACTAATTTAAATTCAAGTTAATTTACAATATTTTGAAGTTCAAGTTATATGTCTTCAAATGATCAAAGTTAATTTGTTGCACCCAAAACAGCTCGGTCCATTATGTTGCTACTTGAGCATATTGTTTCATTGGATGATTCGTGATATTATTTTAAATTTTCTTTTCCATACTAACCATATGTGTAGTTCATATTTGATGTTTCTTTGGTGGAATTAAACCACTTCTGAATCTTGCTAGATATTCATCATGAGGTGTGAAGATGAATTCACACAGGATGCCATGCAAATAAAACTACAAGCATTGGAGTTGACACATACATGATAACTTGTTCCCCTATTTTGTTGAAAGTCGAAATTGAAAAGTTGCACGGGAGAGGTTTAGGATGGGAATCCATTTGATTGTGGGATGGAGGGGCATCAACCTAAGAGGGCCACTCAATTATTGTATGATAGATGGAGAGGTTTGCGAATTTACTACTATCTTTAGAGATTCCCCTTCCGAATATCTAATCCCTACTAGATGGGAATAGAAGCAAGTCTCTTTTGGTGCCGGTTGTAGTCTCTATGGTAGATGAGGCTTTCCATAGGTTCAACTTGCTTCTTCTAACTACCTATTAATGAGGGAAAGTCTACAAATTTCAAATTGTGTTAATATTGTATATAAATTGTGAATGTCATGGAGAGTTACAAAAAATAATTGAATTCATTTTTATGTTTTTACAATCCTAAGCTTGTTCCTATGATCCAAAACTGTGGTCCTCTTCCTTTTCCTAAAGCACGAGAAAATAAGAAAATAGGCAACAGTTGGGAAAATTAGAGAAAGGAGGTTATTAATCAAACAGTATATTATATTTAATATACAAAATTCATACAAGGTATGAACATTAGCAATTCCTCCAAAATTTTAATGCTAATGAGAGTAAGTGGCCTAAAAGTTGTTACAAACTGAAGAAGTTAAGAACAGCAACTCTGTTTCGGATTATGCTTCTATACAAGGAATCTAATCCTTCTTCCAAATGTCTGATGCTGTTTTGAAACGTCTGCAATTGGTAACATGTCGTCGCTTCATCTTTAACATCCTCATGCTCACCCTCACATGTTACTTTCCTGTTCTGCAATGCCTTTGAGATAAGAGACCATCTGCTGGTTTTGGTCTTTGGCCTTGGCAGGGACAAAAAGTTGAAGACAAACTGAAGAAGACAAATAGCGAACAATCTCACTTCCTTCAGAATTTTGCTCGCCTTACAGGGACCGAATTGCTCATCTCCTGTGCAGCTCAAGGCATCTTTTTCATCCATATGCTTCAGTGATTCGAAGCAATTCTGAATATTCTTCAGCAACTTTTTATTAGAAAGGATGTGAGTCTGCATCTTGCTTTTGGCCGCTGCCCCTTGTCTTCGAATGGCAATTTCATGGTCTCTAATTTGGTCTTTTATTTGTTGCACGTAATCCTCAGGACACCAAGCAATTCCAACAGCTTGATAGAGCCATCCAACTCAACTTCCATCCATTTCTTCTGTTGTTGACCGAAGAAGTTCTGATTGCTGCTAGGCGGCTGAAGAAGCTCGTCCATGCATTCATACAAACCTCCAAGCCCCTTCAGCCCATCCACTATATATGTGATGTTAAAGAGGATTGAACCATAAAAGACCTGAACTTTTTCAGCTCTTCCTCCGTTTTGAGCACGAGGGGCGATCTCTAGATGGTAGGCTGATGGATCGTTCATGAAAAGGCTGACTTACAGCCATTATTATGTGGTGTCGGAAAGCAGATAACCTGAGAAAATTTGATCGGAAAATGTGTCGACTGAGGAACTCAGATCTTCCTCTGCTTATAGATCAAGTATTGTGAATTCAGCAGAATGGAGGCAATTGGAATCTTTACAGATAAGTTCAATACGACATGTGAAGCATGCAATTTGGATCTGGTAACCTCTTTAGTTTCTTAACTACTACTGAGTTCCACATGCATCCATTAGATTACAGTTATCATTGTCTTCGATGCGTGTTAAGCAGGTTTAGATTCCATCTTAATGAAAACATAACATGCACGAGCTGATAGTTGTCTGCTTGTCAGGTCACAGTTTGTAGCTAAGCATCAATAATACAATAATAGATTAGTCTCTTTAAGCTGGACGAGCTCATTTCTCATCTCTTAATTACTATTTAGTTTCATATTCATGTCTGTGAATGGTTCTTGTTTGCAGCTTGATTACTGTACTAAATCGACATTAATATTCGATGATGCACGAGTGCTGTGGCTGCTTGTTAAGTCATACCTTGAAGCTAGCTAGCATCAATAATACATTGATAAGTGATCATCGTGAAGGACAATTAATCATGCCAAATGGTCACATGGAACTTTGGTATGTATCTAACTGTACACAGCAATACTTTTTGCTGGAAATAGATTCTCGAACGTGATAAACTTAAATCAAATTTTATCAATTATTTAATTTTCATGAATCCATACTTTTTTCTATAATGCTTGTAATATTTTTTTTTAATGATTTTGTGCTTTCTTGTTTATTTGTATTGTTCCTTTCGTCTTCGTTGTTGCATAGATGGCCATGTGAGTTCGATTATTGCGAGTATCCTCTCTCTTAGTTCATAATTGCAGCAAAAGATCGTATATTAACCTCGAGCGTCACATAATTACTCCCATAGTCGTATGTAAAAAGATAAATCAGAAAGTTATAATTAGCGAGGATGATATACACATTTTTTACTAAAATTGATCTATATTTATTGCAACAATGTCATGACACGTTAATAACTCAGCTATATTATGAGAACGTCCATAATTGAGTCAACAGTGGACAGCTTTATACATGTTTAATGCATTAATTCGATGGACTAATAGAAAAAATAAAGTTGTTAAAACAAATATGTAGAATATTATTTGGTTACAATATAAATTTACAAATTACAATAGTAATTTTATAGAATATTATTATTTTTTCAAACCACAACTTTTCTTTCGTGTGTTGAATCTCTATTGAATGAATCAAATTTGAGATATCTTTTTCGTTTGTTTATTTCTGATGTATTTCGTGATTAATTTGGAAAATAAATTGGAAACGACGTGCAAATCTTACAATACATATGGAAAATTACAAGGGGAAAAAAAACTTCCACTGTACAATTATCCCATTCGTGTTCAAATTTTCAAAATTTTAAATTTAGCCCCCAAAATTTACAAAGCCGGAGTGAGAATGTTTAGGAGGCGAACTCTGATGTTGATCAAGCGTTTTAGGACCCTCCCGCTTGCCTCTTCCAACCCTTCGATCGGAGGCACCGGCACTTCCTCCACGGCCTCTCTGTCCCTCTTCGACGCCTTCCTCCTCATCGGCCAAAACGGCCGCGAATTCTTCGACATCGCGGCTGCGACCGTGGCTGCCGCCGATGCGGTCGCAGAGAACACAGCGACCGATGCGGAAGCTGTCGCTGCCACTGCCTCCGTTAGGATCCCAGCGACCTCGGCCTCCGCCGCGTCCTCCCACTGCCCCGGAGGCGTTGATCTGGCGAGGCCCTTGACGGCCGCGGCCACCCGGATGAGCTCCTTCTCCGTCCGGCGGTAGGAGCGAGCGGCGGAGGCGATCCGCTTGGGATCGGACCGCCGGGCCGCGGCTCGGGCCTCCGCACTCAGATCGGCGAGGGCGATTGCCGCGGAGCGGAAGGAACCATGGGCGTCCGCCAGGAGGAGTAAGGCGTCGAGAAGACGGTCGGCCCAGGCGGGGCGCCGTCGAATCGCGCCGTGGGCGTGCGGGAGGCGGAGGAGGTCGTCGAGGGCCGCGAGGAGGCGGTCGATCCGATCGAGGCTCGCGTGGTCGGAGGACGAGCGGATCTGGTCGAGGACGCCGGAGAGGATTGGGTGGGAGAGGCAGGGGAGGCTGGTGGAGCGAAGGTGGTGACCCCGGCGGCGGGTCGGGCTGGATCCGAGGCTTTGGCCGGGAAGGGAGAGGGAACGACGGAATCCGGCGACCATTTCAGGTGTGTCTTCGCTCCTATTGTTCTCCTCTATTTCTGTGTGTTTGGGGATCGAAGGCGTGCGATTTATAACGACAGAGAGAAGAGTAGATTAATTAATTAACAAATTGAATTAATAATTAATCTAGCAAATGATTATAAATTATATATATAAAAAAAAGTTTGGCGCACGAGAGGAGAGACAGGCTACAGATGTTGCATGTGGTGGCGTGGCGCTCAGGATTCTGTTTTGAGGCGGTGAGGCGACACCACAAGTTAATCACCGAATCTGTCTCAGAATCAAAACTTAAAAAATAAAAATAAAATCACCGATAGTATTTCTTTCCAATCGAGTTTAAATTTTATTTGAGGGAAAAAAAAAAAATGAAAAAGCTACCTCTTTTTATTAAAATAGTTATTATAGAACTCGCAGTAAATTTTTTCTGATTCGGGGGGTTTGGTTGAAAATTGGATTGGTTGCTCTCGATTCATTGATCCGAATTTAATATTTTTAATTTTTTATTAAATAATTTTATTTTAAATTAATATTTTTATTTATTATATCAATATAGTATGATCATATAATATTAATAAAATGAAGAATTATATAAAATATGAAAAAGATTTTAATGATTTTTTTTTTGGTGGTTTTCTTTTTTTTTTTTTTGAAATTTTTTTTTTTTTTTTTTAACTGATTAAATTACATCTATCTATCCATATTAATAAACATAATTATTACAATAGGAATATTTTATCTCTAATTAATATTAATTTAGACTTTAATTAACATTAAAAATACTAATTAATATTATATTGTAATAAGTATGAGATCATAATTATTATATCTATGTAATTATATAATCATTATGATTTTATAGTTGTTATAATTGTATAATAATTATATTTTATGATTGATATAATAATAGCCGATAGCGTAAAAAATAATGTTAATTTTAAAAAGTAAAATGGGTAGAGGTAAAGTAAGAGTAGTGTGTCTTTTTAATTTAAAAAAACCTTTTAATCATTTTAATAAAAAAACGTTTATTTTATTTTAAAATTTTTAAGTCAGGTGTATGGTTTCCGCAGTGTCAACGTGTCAATGCAATTTCTGAATCCGCCAATCGATTTCTCAAAAGCTGTAGGGCGTCCGTTGTGAGGCCAGTTACGCAACTATCTGAATAACAGACGAAGAGCCGACTCTGTCCGTGCCAATCATTGGGATGTAATTGAATGCGCCTGAGATGAGGACTCATCTCCCACCACATCATGATCTCAGCTCAAAAGGCCTATACACACGTCAAGATCTGACAGTACAGCTTTAAGCCGCTGATGGAAACTTGAATCAAGCCGGCCAACTACTCCACCACAAAGAGTGCCCTTCATTCATTTGGGACGATGGATTTAATCCTACAGTAATAATTTTAAAAAGTAAAAATCAATCATGAGAAATTTAGAAAATATCACTAGTATTGATCGAGAAGAGAAAAGTTTGTCCTTTCCTTCGATTACACGTTCACTTTTCTAGCTTTAATCGAGTAACGTCAGAATTGAGATCCCCCTGTGCAACGGTTGTCGATCATCAATATTGTCCGTCCGATTTAGTAACGGCCCCCTTCGTATTTCTTTTCCTAATGGTTATCCTCTTCGTCATTGGTCACCTTCATTGTCCATGCTTCTTCCTAAAATAATACATGCTCTCTTTATTCCCGAGCATGTGTCGAGCATCTAGCATTATTCACTTCCGAGCCTGGATCTAAGTTGGCCTGACCACCTCAACTTCTTGAGCGATTTCGACTCTTTAAACCATATTATAGTATCATTACCATGCACTAGCACAAATAGAGAGTAATCAGTTGCTTATATTTTCGTCAACGTAGGATCTTGAAAAAAGATTAAAACATATTAGATCAATTGTTCATAATTTTATCTTATATTTTTATAAAAAATTATTTTTAGACAATATGATAATAAGTCCATTGCACTAGCATAATGCTGATAATATTAACAAAAATTTCCTTTTTGTTTTTAAAACAGGAAACAAGAGAAGAAATATTCTGTTTCTGTTATGATTTTTTTTCCTCCCCTTGCTTGTGGTTACTTTGAGCGATCGTCTCTATACAAAATATTCCAACACGATCTCGTATCTACAATGAGGGAGTGAGTGTGTTGAGCAGGGAGACTCTGATGTTAACCAAACTCCTGAACACCCTCCCGCTTCCCTCTTCCAACCCTCTGCCGCACCCATGGCGCCGTCTCCTCCGCCTTCGCTGCCTTCTTCGTCGGCCAAACCTTCCAGGAATCCTTCGACAGCGACGCGGACTCCGCCGCTACGGCGGCGGCGAGCGCCATAAACACCCCCACCGAAGCGGACGCGGTCGCCGCCACCGCATCCGTCAGGACCCCCGCGATCTCGGCCTCCGCTGCGTCCGCCCACTGACCTGGAGAAAGCGGCGCGGATCTCGCCAGATCCTTGATGGCCGCGGCCACCTGAGCCACTTCCTTCTCCGTCCGGCGGAGCGACCGGGCGGCGGAGGCGAGCCGCGCAGGATCGGCTCTCCGGATCGCTGCCTGGGCCTCCGCGCGGCGATCGGAGAGGGCGAGGATGGCTGAGCGGAAGGATCCGTGGGCATCTGCCAGGCGGAGGAAGGCGTCCAGGAGGCGATCCGCCCAGGCGGGGCGGCGACAGAGGGCCTCGCGGGTCTGGGGAAGGCAGAGGAGGTCGTCGACCGCAGCAAGTAGGCGGTCGATCGCGTCCATCCCGGAGGAGGAGGAATCTCCGGGGGCGGATCGGATCTGGTCGAGGAGGTGGGAGACAGTGGGGTGGGAACGGCCGGGCAGGCTAGTGGAGCGCAAGCTCTGGCGCTTCTCGCCGCGGAGGCGTCGGAGGGCCGGGACGGAGGCGGACTTGGCCAGCGGCATCGAGAGCGTTCGGCGGAATCCGGTGATCATCTCTACTTCAATTTTGTGCTTCTTCCTCTCTTCTCGCTCAGATCAATTATCTTTGCCTTTTTGAGTTTAGGGCTAGCGATGAGATTGGGCGGGTTTTAAAGAGGGAGAGTGCCAGTAAACTGGATCGATTGCAATAATTTTAAATTGTTAAAAATAATTAATTAATGAATTAATTAATAAGGCTCTCACACGAGCGGCATTAGAAGATATCATTGTGATGTGGACACGTGGACGCAAACAAAACAGCGTCAGTAAAATATTTCACACCGATAAAGACTTCGACTTAAATCAAAGAACAAAATTTCTGAATGAAATTAGACGATAAACCAGCATAATTTAGGGCAAAAGCTGCGATCGAGTCATTGTCAAAAAAAGATAAAAGAAAAGGACATTTTTAATTAAAAATAGTAATATATACGGCTGAAATTGTTATTCTATTTAGAATTATTAATATGAAGCCCGTGAAAGTTGGATAAGGTCGACTAAGATTGTACCCTTTCCTTTATATTACTACTGCTCCCAATAATTTATGGCGCACCGCCGACGCATGAATTGAAAGTGGACATTTTCTCCTTGTATAGGTGGTAATTTTTCATGACTCGAATCGGTCATTTGAAATTCATCTGTTATTTGATTAAAAAAAATGAACATTTTCTCACTTGAACATGGTACAACAGTATGACATTTTTTTAAATTTTTAAATATGCTTTAAATATTAAATTTTAATTTTGATGAATTATCCATTACCAATACTTCTTCCTTTATTCTAATATGCTTTAAGTATTTCCACCGCTTTCGGCACCAAAAGATGACAGTGAATGTTTCAAGGGATGGAGAGCGATATCGACGTGGGAATCAGAGATAGAAGTTGTCGTGACGGCGAAATGAGATCTACTCTAGCTTTACTTCGTAGGTCGACGATAGAGAAAGCGGAGGGAGAGAGAGAGGAGAGGGGGGAGGCATCACGACATCTAAAGGAAACTACTTCATAAGTACGAATATGTGAGAGAGAAATTAGAGGGGAAACATGTTGTGGCGGCAAAAGGGGTGTCCTAATTTCGACGTTTGCTCGGAGATTAATGAGAAGAAGAGACGCTCCTAGAGAGAAAAAATGAATTAAAAAATATTTTTAAAAAATATATTAATTTTGCAAAAAATATTGAACGATATGTATTATATATATAATAATTATTATTTCTGGGCTCAACTGAAAGTGGAACCCCGGGAAATTATCCTGCCTGCCCACCCTCATGATCATCCATAAATATATATATATATATATATTTTGAACATTTTCTTCGAAAGCACGCGAGCAAACGCGACGCCCACGGGCCAGCCATGACGCCCCGCTGTCCACATCCATATTCATCGAACCCATCAACCGGAATAATTGGGTTCATATTTCTATTTGAAAATTAATTAAAATGATTTAAATAATTTCTTTATTCAGTAATAAAAATGGTAAATTACAAAAAAAATTCCCCAATCCCCATTTGATCTTTGCATGCACTCTCCATTTGAGATTTTCTTTGCATTCACTCCTTAATAGATTGAGTATAAAAGAGTGAAAATTGAGTATACATCAGCGAAAATTAAATATAAAAGAGTGAAACTTGAGTATAAAAGAGTAAAAATTAAATATACAGTTTGTTGATGTGGTAGATGCAACCTTACATACTCAAATTTCTAACTTTTATACTCAACTTTCTTCAAATAATACTCACCAAACTGTCTTGTCAATCCCATCAGGGACTACATGCAAAGAAAAATTTGAGTGGGGACTGCATGCAAAGATGAATTTGATGATGGGGAGTTTATGAAAATTTTCCCTAATAAAAATAGTAATTCATTTTTTATTAAATCTAGTAAATTATTATTATTTTTTAAAAAATAATTAATTAATTTGATAAATTAATTGAATAAAAAAATTGATTGATTTGATTTCCAATAATTCGGTATTGTAAATGATTGATCAGTGCAACGAGAGTATTTATGATGAAATGACCCAACATTATCGGTGCGCTGTGGACTCGTGGGCCCACGGTCCACTTCCACAGTCATCGAACCCGTCGACTGGCCGTTTGCCAATTTATATATAAAAGGGACGCCTTTTAGAATTTCTCTTGCCGAACTGTTGAGTGATAATTAATTAATTGAATTAATTTTTAGTCTGATTTATTTGGAAATTTAATATTTTAAAAAATCTTAATTAAATAGAGTCCGTTTTGATTTTAAAATTTGAAAATCAATTAAATCAATTTTTATTAAATAGTAGACAATTATTCACTTTTATTATTTTTTATTAAACTGGTTAAGTGTTGAAGATATAATCAGTTTTGTGTAGATTAAGTTTGTTCAATTTTAATGAAAGAAAATTCGATTCATATGGTTGATAATTTTTTTTATTAATTCAATTTTAAATAGCTCGATTTGATCTGTATTCGATTTCAAGCGCTAAGCGAGCGCATTTATGATGAAATGGGCCAACGTAGTCTTCCTCTACTCAATGAATCTGGAGCAGCTGCCGCAAGCTGTGAGGTTTAGTTGATGGGTTAACGTTCCGTGTGTGGCCATAGTATTCAGGATTGAGACCGGTCCATGCGGACGTGCGATTTTAGTTTTAAATCGGTGCACTGACTTGACCGCAGGCCGACTTCATATCCTTTTCGCCCAACGATCGAATGGAGGAAAATCCTATACAATAAATCGTAATTTTGATTTAAATTTTAAATCTTTTAATTATTTATTAGTAGATCTAATCATTATCCTAATTCCTTGGAGATATGTTTTAGTTATTCTCACGGGATGGATCGACGATTAATACATAAATATTATCATTTTGAGATTTGAAATTAAAATCTGACAAAGTCATTATGCCTACCTTTCCCATATCTTGTTGGGACCATGTCGTTTAGCTAGAGGGGGAGGGGGAGAATAGCTACTTTCTCAATTTTCTTCCTACAAGGGTTAGCAAACATAAGCGGAAATCTCAAATCTAAACTAAAACAATACTAACACATCACCTTTATGTGGTTCGGATATGAAACTTCTACTCCACGGCTGTCCGTAAGGTGGACGATCCTGATCCTTCGGTGGATGACTCCCCGGAACACCTCCGGCTAGTTCTTGTCACTCCTTGTGGGTGGAGAAATCTCGCCACAATCCTTTGACAATGTCTGAGCACTTGTGGACTACTAATAGGCTTTAACCAAGCTTGTTTCGCCAAGGAAAAATAATAAAAAACGAGCTCTCTTAAATAGAGCTCGAAACTGTTCTGACCGTTACCAACCGACTGGCCCTAGGGTAATCAACTGATCCTCGCGAATTCAAATGTCATAGCCTGACGATTCGCATTCTGGTCGACACCAAACGACTGCGCCAGTCGACTGCATCAATCGACTGATCTTTCTGTGCTCTACCTCAATCGACTGATCAAGTATCAGTCGACTGCCATCTAAGGTTTCCCTTCCCGAGTACACTTCTCTCAACACTCGAACCCTAGGATTTCCCTTCCCTAATACAGTTCTCTCAGCACTCGAATCCTCACGACTCAGTTGACTCTTCATCCAACAGCCTCAATCTGTTGCCTTCAAACCCTCTTCGACTTTGACTCTCGTCCCTTGAATGCATGCAAGCCTGCGTCTCATCCCCCATGTCATCCTTCACGTATGTCTCGAAGTCCGCTTCCCTCAGCTTATCGTCCCTGCTCTAGCAGCCTCGACCTGTTGCCTTTAAGCCCTCTTCGACTTTGGCTCTCGTCCCTCGGATGCATACAAGCCCACGACTCATCGTCCCTGCTTTGTCCATAGTCCCATGTCATCCTTCACGTATGTCTCGAAGTCCGCTTCCTTTGGGTCATCGTCTTTGCTTTGTCCACGGTCCCTCGGATGTATACAAACTCACGGCTTGTCTCCTCACACCATCCATCACCGAACCCGAAGATGTCCAACTAAGTCTATGTGTATCCTGCAAACTTGCACTCTCACATACACATATTAGATCAACATGAAATCCTAACTTAATCATATTGATACACACATCAAAACCTGATCTACCCAATTAAACTTGAGTCGATTGCACCAACAATCTCCCCCTTTTTTATTTTTGACAATACGTTTAAGTTAGGGAAAACAAATAACAAATACAATGCTAAGAACCATTTGGACTTACGTTGCCAAGACTTCACCTTACACTTATACCGCCAATGCATATGTAATGCAAATATTTATGGATCCTATTACAAGGCATCCCCACACTTAAACCTCCCCAATGAGTTTAGGACTTTTACCAAACCGGACTTTTTAAGACCTCTCCAAGGCTCTCCCTATACTGGACTTACAAAGACTTTTTAAGAACCTTCCTAAGATTCATCCTTTGCCACCAAATGAGCAACACTGCTCCTCCTTTACTTAAGCTCCCCCTTACCTAGCACTCTCCTTTAAATATTTATGATTCGATCCTCAACTACGATATATTTTATAAAATTTTTCTTTCAAATGAGACGTGAACTCTAAAATACTGAGTTTTTGTACCGTCCGTCGTGAATACTTTCCAATTTATTCTGACGACTGATAAAAATTTTTAATAGGACTAGAGTAATTATCCGAGATTGAAAAATCCGTGTTAATCAATTTTTCTACTCCTCGAGCCTCCCCCGATCACTACCTCCGGTCACACCTGATGGCGGAGGGATGCTTGCATGGGTATAAATTCTCATCGCGATTCACTCCTAAAATATTAAGTAAAAGTCAGCTTGAGTGGATGGACTGGTAGCAAGGTCAATTGCTGAGTCTAAGTAAACTCTTGAGCTATGAATGTTTGAAATGAGATAGAAAGGCGGCATTATTCAGACATTCAACATCTTATTTCTTAATCTGAATGAGATGGAATCAAAAGGTTTAAATACTAAAATACCTTTTTTCAGCAATTGACAACAAGCACAAGTCAAAACCTATAACTGCATTATGCTGTAATTCTTTTCCGCCAAAAAAATGTTAGCTTAATATTAAAAAAAAAAAGTAGCTCTCTTTGCAAGGAAGCTACAAGATTTGTCTGCAAAAATCCTTTGAACAAGTTCATGTAAGCACTGAAATGCCAACGACACCCCTATAATTTTACATTGACAAAGGAAGGAGCATTTTTCTCTTCATCTTTCTGTTCCTTCTTACTTGTCTCGTTACTTTCACGCCGACGAGCATAACAAAAGTGAGAAACATCAGGGCCAAAGCAACCTTCACGTACCGGAAATACAAAGCCACCCCCGAGAAAATGATGAAAGCAAACATCAACAGCTCCCATATCACAAGTATCACGTCCCCCCTGCGTTCATGTCTATGTAAGATGCAATGTAAGACATCTCTACCTTTACCTCAAGAATAAAAGAACATAACAAGCCAATGTTAGGTAGAGTATCAAGGAAAAGATGAATATAAATCATGCATATAATGTTAAGTATCAGTATAATTTGGACTTCAAGATGTCTCGCAGTTTCTTGATGTAATAAGATATAGATTTGGTTGAGAAGGTTGAAGCCACTAAATGAAATGATCTCTCACATAGGAGATCCCTTCAGTGTAACCATGTAACTAATCAGAATAGGAAATTGTCACGTAGTTAGACTACACAAAAGAACTCGTAATCTAATAAGATAGTAAGTCATTACCTAGATGACATGAATCTGTTTATGAAAATGACGAGTATGACAAACTGAGACTTCCTAGGTTAACAAAAACTGTGATGCTAATTCGAGTGAATTAAAAAAAAAGGTACATTTAACTGGACAACGCGGTACTAGAAAATTTTCAAGTATGATATGGTGTGTGCGAACACAAGACATCATATCTATCAGAGACAAAATCGATTCTGAAAGGTTTCAGGATGACTCAGTCTAACCAAAATTGAAGAACGGATGAGTTTCTATTGGGATGACGACAATGTTCATCTGAAGCATCATATGATCATTGTGCATGACAAAAATCAAAAAGAATGCAAAGAGCATTTACATTCATCGAATATTAACTAGATAATGTAGCCCAAGAAGAATGTGTACCAATGTTGGAACATTTGTCAAAAATACTAGAAGATGATAATGATGAGTTGCAAAGAGAGAAAGAGTTTTTAACATTAATTATAACTCTAGTAAAATAAGATTAAAGTGTAATATAGGCCTTGTTTGATGGCAGATCATGCTGGAGGAGTATAGTGGGAATGGATTTGTAATTTGTTCATGTAAGCCAAAACCCTATCATACTTTGTTTTTATCATCTACTTAGTGCATTTTCACAAAACAATATGTGGAACACCATGTGTCTCCTAATTTACTCTCCCTTTTTGCTCCCTAAAGTAATTTACTGACAAAAGAAGGAAACAAGGGGGAGAAAACATGAACAGAAAGGGTAAAAATATATGGAGAAATGCTATAGCGGCAGAACTTATTCTAGTGAATATAATGAAGTATCAAGCCCTCAAATTCAGACTGCATTTACTACCAAGTAAAAGGCAGAGAAGACTCTACAATGGCAAGGAATACCACAGTCTTTCATCATTACTTGCTCTCTAGATTAGTCTAGACAAAAACGAAAAGTCTACTAGAATAGCTAAACCAAGCAAACAAAAAATAAAGTGAAAACCAACACAGACCAAATTTATCATGAAAGAGCACCAAAGTCATCTTATAATTTTCTATGTTGCTACTGCAGCCTATCAGCTAAAACCATTTTGGAGAACAATTTTCACAAAGTTACTGTGATAATCTTAACCAGAGTTTAAGAAGCAGTGAAGTCATGGGCTTTAATAAATAATTTACTACTATTATTTAAAGAATTGTACAACTTTAACTGTAAGCTGCAGATTGAGTTTTTGTATGTGCTTTCTTCAGTTGGGTCCAAATTGAGAAAAGAAATGGCAACCCTTAAAAAAGGCTTAGTGATCTTTGTTGTCTATTCACAAGAAAGATTTCTTTCAATCTAACTGTACTTTCTGTAATAGGCCAGATGAATGTAGAACAGAAAGGAGACACCATGATCCTTGAATTCTTAAAGGTTATGAATCTTGAGAGGGACAGTTAAAAAGGCGCTAATCTGCTGTCGAAACAATACCAGAAGAGATCAAATGGTTGGTAATCTGCTCCTCAATAGGGTATTATTTTTGTAGTGTATAAAAGACCTTGGCTTACAAACAAACAAAAAGCCTGTGAGAGGAAAAATATTGCTATGTTGACCATTCTATCGACCAGTCTAGTTCAATCATCCTTTGATGCTTAGCTTATGAAAAGCCTGGTTTCAATACACTCACCAAAGAAAACTGAATTCGCCCTCTTGTCTCAGCTATATCCCTAAAGCAAATTTTGTCGTGCTTCTTCTTAGAACCTGAGTAATCAACATGGATAATGTAGTAATATGAATTCTATTTTAGTAGAAACTTTCTCTAACTGGGTATGAAACTTACCAGGCTTCAAAATGGCCTTTTTAACGTTTGGTTTGTCATCTTTTTCCAAATCTAGTTGGGAAGGGCACAGTTTGACGGTGAAGATGACCATAATAATCTTATTCCAAAACTAGATATGATCACTACAATTTGCATGACCTAGAGATTTTGAGAAACTTCATCCCTGCTCCCAAGAACTTTTAACTGGATGTTAGCCCTTCCTCGGTTTGGTACTAAAAAATGCTGGAGTGTGCTACAAAAAATGTTAATTAGAGATCCTGGGAGTGCCTAATTCTCTGGTGCCTAGAACTTTTTCGTAATTCGAGAGAACTATTTAGACCCACTCAGAGGATTCACGCTGCCAAGAAAAAGTATTAATTTCATGTTTAGTTGCTTATCAAACCTTGATTTGTTTCCGGGAGCTGCCAGAAGCTTGAATTACCAAATAAAGAACATCTTGAAATGATTTTAAAAGCGTAATCGTCGGATTCGATCAAATTACCGGGAGGATGTGAAGAAGGAGACGATAGCCCAATCGTGGGTGGAGCGCGCCTGGTACTCCCGCAGCTGCTCCGCCAGATTCGATCGCGTTATCATCTTTACAGACCAGATCCAAACAAAATAAAACCGGAGAAGCTACTGCGCCCCCACCGATCAGGCAAGCATCCGCGAAGTCGAGCGAATCGGCGACGAATCCACCTCCTCCGCCCGAGAGCATCCGTACCGGATCAGATCGGCGCTTCGCCGGTGGGAATCGTGGAACCTCGATAGCCTCCGATGTCTAGAAATCTCGAAGAAGGATGGATCGACGAGGGATTAGAATTGGGGACGGAGAAGAGGTGCGATTGAAATGGCTGGGGAGGGTTCTGTTTGATCTTCGTGGTCGTGTGTGTTGACTCTAAACATTTGTTTCCACTCCTGGCGTTAATATATTTATCAAAATTTCATTTTACCTCCGAGAAAAAGTAAAAATTGATCGACCAAAATTTTAAGACTTGTACATAAAATGCCCCTCAAAATTGTTTTGCTTTCTTATATTGTAAAATGACAAAACCTATTTAATTATTAAAATTTTATTAATTTGTAAAAGGAATACATTATCTTTAATGTCTAAAAAATAAGGTATGTAAATCATTGTATTATGTTCATCCCGGGTATTACTTACAATTCATCCTAAAATTATATAAAAAGAGATAAATTATAATGTTAACTTAGCAGATTGTCAAGTGACTAAAGGATAAGAGGAGTTTTTTTCTCAGAATATGTATCTATCGAATTAATCTCTATCCATTCTGGTAAATGTATCACCATCTAATTATTTAGCAGGGTGAAAAACTTATAGATACAGATATGTAATATCAGTAAACTTAATCAGCATAAATCCATTGTCGTCTAGTCCGGTTAGGATATCTGGCTTTCACCCAGGCGACCCGGGTTCAAATCCCGGCAATGGAATTTCTTTTTAAGATTTTTTTAAGGAAACAAATAAAATGTTGTTAAATCCTGCATCATTTGCATTCAGCCCCTGCAAGTAGCATAAAATTAAACACTTAGTAAGATTGGGTAAATTGAAAAGGGCGTCCCTAATTTATAGATTTTGTTAAATAGAGTGACTAAATTTGAATAATTTTATTATATATCAATGCAATAAAATTAAAATAAATACATTTTTAGACGATAAATACACCGTTATTTTGATTTTAAAAAAATAATAAAGAGTCTGTTTTTTATTTTATTTCTCTTAGTTGACAATATTATAATTCTAGAAGTTAAATTATACCATTGAAAACAAATGAACTTCCAGCATATTTATTTCATAATGATGAATGTATATCCCCACGTGATGACAAAAGATGATTCACACTTCTAATACACATGTCAATTTATTTCAAGATCAATACGCGAAAATAAATTATAAAATTTAGTAATTAACGTAAAAGAGAAGATATATACATGATTTTATCATAATATAATTTTAAACGTCATATATTTCCCACGAGAGTGTTCAATAAATTAACCTTACGAATTATTTCTCTTTATATAATCTGAACAAACCATTAATCATATTTTCCTAGAGCTATGATAAAAAATGTGAAATTATAACGTAAAATTCAACGTGAATGACGTGACACTTTTTATGTACATGTTCAATTACTGCTTTGAAATCGACGGCGGTCGAGGTCGTCGCTCCGAACAAAATTATAAATTGAGGGTATGATAAATCCGTTAAAATTGTTATAATTAAAATATCATATTATTCATGTTCAATTTCACGTTAAAAATTTAGGATGTTTATTATTTTTTATTTTACTACCGTGTAGACGTCTGTGACATCGGCGTCGGCGTCCTCTCTCACTTGGATAAAGAGAAGAGGCCTAGGTCATTTACATGGGTTTTGTAATGGGCTTAGGCCTAACTCACTTGAGCCTCTTCTCTTTATCCCTTTGACGAAACGATCACAGACGTCGACATCGGCGTCCTCTCTCGACTACTTTCCCTGTCCTCGCTACGCTTCCTTCTCCCTCTCCAATTGATCGCACAGTTAATTTCTCGACTAAATCTCCAGCAATCACAAGATCTCGCTATTCGATCGTGCCACACAGAGCCCTAAGTGCATACCGAAATTGGATTCGCCGCTTTCCCGCAGTGGATGCGACCAAATGAAGGACGGGGGCTAGGAAGAATGGACACCGAAGCCCAGCGCTTGCTCTCCTCTCGTGCCGCTTCTCGTTCGGAGAGGAGTAATCGGAGTCCTTGTTCCAAAGGTTCGACGACCTGTACTGCAAAGATGCGAATTGGTTCGATCTTTTAACGTTCGGTTCTTATATGTTCGATTTTGGCGATGCAGACTCCGACAGTAGTGCCTCTGCTAACAGCAAGGGCGTCAAAGATCCGTTGAAGATGATCTGGCGACGAGGTTTCACGCGCTTGGTCCTGGTGTCCGCCATTTTGTGGATCCTGCTCATCCTCTTCGCGTTGCTTTTTCACTTGTGGTCTTGCCATTCTTCTATAATATTTCTATCAGGTAATTTCATCAATTTTGTGTACGATGATTGACCATCTAGTGCTAGTGTTTCTATATTAGTAGTATATCTCCTTGGTGGATTAACGTCATGGGAGGAAGGCAAATGAATTAAACTGATTGTCCACGAAATCTTATGGTAAAAATAATCATTATTGTAACTCGTGGATTATTTGTATCTCCTATTGTGAGCTATCTGTTTCATTATTATGTTGTTCATTAGGAGATTATTTGGCTAATTCAACCGTTTTTAGTCTATTTATTCCTACCTATCTTACTATCCCGTTGATCTTGATTTCCATCCCCTTTTGAATTGACTTTTTTCTCCTTTAGGTTCTTTCTTTACAAATTTGTTAAAGATTGATGTTGTTAATTTGTTGCAGCTCTTTGTAAAAAAGATAGCAAAGTTCTTGTCATGTTAGACACAATGGGTCTCACTCCACGGCCAATACATCGTAAGACTACTATTACTGATTATATGAAAAAAAAATACTTTGATAATTTTCTAACTTCTCATTTTGTGCATTTAGGGTGTCGAATCCCTCTTGCAGATGATCCAGACACCATAGTTATTCCGAAGATAACACCTGATACCATTCCCAAAACTCTAAGTTATATAATGGAAGATGAGGAAGGGAATAATAGTGAGAAGTCTCAACCATTATTTGGGGGTCATCAAAGCTGGTTGCAACGGGAAAATAGTTTCAAGTTGAACACAACTATGAAGGTAGATATGACATTGAATATGTAGACTAGTGAAAACTTAAGTGATGTAATCTCTATCGTAGCTATACATTCTGGATTCATTATTTCACATGCCCATAAATGATCCTGATGATACTTTTGCTATTCTTGGTTTAAGCATGCATTAAATAACTTTGACCTTGTTAATTACATTAGCCTCTTCAGTATTTCCTATACTATTAATCTTAGAGGAATAGGACAAGCTGAATGAATGAACTGAATTTTTCTGGCTATTGTTTATATGGGTAGAAAACTATAAGGGAAAATTTTCTTAAACTCTCCACTTTCAAACTCACTTTTGCATGCAGTCCCCATTCAAAGTTTTCTTTGCATGCAGTTCCTGATGGTATTGACAAGATAGCTTTGTGAGTATTATTTGAAGAAAATTGAGTATAAAAGTTAGAAATTTGAGTATGTAAGGTTGCATCCACCACATCAAGAAATTGTGTACTCAATTTTCACTCTTTTATATTCATTTTTCACTGATGTATACTCAATTTTCACTCTTTTATACTCAATCTATTAGGGAGTAAATGCAAAGAATTTATCAAGTGGGGAGTGCAAGCAAAGATCAAATGGGGATTGGGGAGTTTTTTGTAATTTACCGTTCAAACGACTGCCACATTTCAGGATTTAATATGAAGTTTCAGAGGTTGTAACGGACCACATGATGCTCTGTACTAGCATTGTTGTCTTGAAAAATATTAATTTGGAATCTGGTGTATCTGACTTGGATGCTTGCATTTTGTAATCCTTTTACATTAACCTCACCTCAACAAACACAGGCATTAATTTAGAAAGTCGCACTTGCGATGTTATTCATATGGATATGAAAGAAATCTGTTTGTTTTTCTCATGTTCCTCGTCCTCATATTGTTTAGTGCAAAAATGAGTGTTTTACAGTTTTTATTTAGTGATCTTTTCTGTTCGTAGGTGCACTGCGGATTTATTAAAAATGGTGGTGCGGAAATGGATGCTGTAGATGTGCAATATGCAAAGAAGTGTAAGTTTGTAGTCGCCTCTGGCATCTTTGATGGGTATGACACTCCCCATCAACCATCAAATCTCAGTGTTCGTTCTAAAAAGCTATTCTGCTTTTTGATGGTTGTTGATGAGGTATCCCTTGATTTCATTAAGCAAAATGTTACTATTAGAGAAGGCAGTGATGGAGGAAAATGGGTCGGCATTTGGCGCCTTGTGACACTACACCATCCTCCATATGATGAACCTAGAAGGAACGGGAAAGTTCCTAAGATATTAATTCATAGGCTATTTCCTCATGCTCGATATAGTATTTGGATTGATGGTAAAATGGAGCTTATCGTTGACCCTTTACTAATGCTTGAAAGGTGGGTTATTTCTTTCTATCAAATATATAACTAAATGATGGTAAAACATGTTATGGTTTTTGCTTATAATGCAAATTCTGTTGCAGATATCTCTGGCGAGGGAAGCATACATTTGCAATCGCTTGTCACAAACATCACAAAAGTATCTATGAGGAAGCTGACGCAATCAAACGAAGGAAGCGATATGCTCGGCCACTCATTGATTTACACATGAAAATTTATCGATATGAGGGAATGGAGATGTGGAACCCTAAAAAAGGGACAATCAGTGGTAAGCAATGCATCATAATATTTTTTTATTGAAGAAATGAGAATTACACTGAATATTTATTAGATATCTATGTTTCTGATGTATATGGACGAAGGATACTTGATTGATTCTGTTTTCTCTGGAATTGTGCCGCTTAACTCTAAGATGGTTCCATTGTGATATAGGAGATAGGGTTACAGTCATGTACATAGCCTCTTCGCTATGCAAAGATGAAAAGAGTTAGTAACCAACCTGTACACGAGTCTTGTGCCACAAAGAACCATAGTAAGACCATATAGCTACTGTTAGCATGGTCTTATAAAGCATTATAATTCCTACTCGATAACTCAAATTAGTCACCTGAATCATAATCTTCATCATTTCTTCTAAACCCATGTTATCATTCTCCATAATTAAAGAATTGAAATCCGATGAGCAATATACCATATCATGCAAATGGTTTTGGCTTTCAGTACTAGTTACATTGATACAAATCTGCCCCTTATTTCTTCCATGTCAACAGCAATATGCATCCAATAAGTAAGCATGTGTCTCTTATTTCTTACCTTTCAAATTACTTAAGCACACAAGTTAATAATTAGTGCTATAGACCTATGATAATGCTCATGTCAAACACAGATGTGCCAGAGGGTGCAGTCATAATACGGGAGCACACGACAATGACCAATTTGTTCAGCTGTCTTTGGTTCAACGAGGTCAATCTCTTCACGCCACGGGATCAACTCAGTTTCGGCTACGTGGTGCACAGGGTAGAAGGAGCATTCAAGTTTTTCATGTTCCCCAACTGTGAATACAACTCCTTGTTCATATTGCATAGGCACCTGCGGGAACATTCTTCCATTATCGAATGGGTTAAATCCCTAGATGAATTTAAGGGAAACAAGAGTGGACTTAAAGAAACCAGAGGAGGACTAGGGCTGTGGACACCTTATCCAGGGGACCTCAGCTCTGTCGAACTTCCTCTGTTAAGAGAACATCACCTGCAGGGTGATCATGCAAAATATATAATGATATATAGATATATTTTTGTGATCCTATCTGCAAGAATTGTCATCGAGGAACATTTTTGCAGCCTGGTAACATCCTCAGCCCTTTACCCTATTTGTTGTAATCACCAGAGCTCCCAGAAATTCCAGTTGCACGTTTGTCATCTCCAACAAATTCCTAGGTAAATGCTTATACCTGCACTTAGATTTTTCTGTGATATTGTTGCAGATTTTGGTGCTCTACTTGAGAATTTTTTGAACTGTCATTGTTAATATTTCGATGGGTTTCTTTTTTGGATAAATTTAGTTCTATCATTATGAAAGATGCACTCAAATATTTTTAAAATATATAAATGGATAAAAGTATGTATTATTCAAGTATAATATAAAAAATAACACGAACATTTTATTACATTATAATTGCAATAGTTGTACATGAAAACTAATTCAAGTGAAGTTTCAGTTTTATATATTTATATAATAATTTTCATGAAGTCAAAGGTGAGTCAAGCACTCGAACAATGACTCTAGAAATCAAAGGTGCTTTCTATATTTTAAAATTTCTATTTATCCCGTTCAAATTAATGCTATTTTTTTAAAAAAAATATGACAAAATTGTCAAATTATAATCAGTCATCGATCTCTTTTTCATAATGTGCCTATAAAAACATAGCCATCGTTCAAGGTACACTCAACCAAAACTAAATTTGCTAGAGTATCTGCTATAAGGTTGATAATTATTTACAGGGAGATAAGAGATTTGTTAGTAAATAGAAGAAAATAAATAAATTCTCTAATCTTCATTGACATAATCCTCATCTTCATCTATTTGCATGGTTAATTATACAAGCCTAGATGGTTTGACGCCAACGTTGCTTAGCAGTGGGCAGGTCGCACCTAGTCTCTGCGGCCACAGCTGATGTTCCAGATTCATTGGCAATGGAAGTCGAGGAAGGATCCTTTTCTACTCCTTGAGAGGAGATAGGGGCCTCCTCATCTTGATCGTCCACCATAATATCACCATCTTCGCATTTCATATGCCTTTCTTCTCTTGGCCTTGAGGGCGGTCTATCTCTCCCTCTGGCTCTACCTCTACCATACTCTCGATCGATAACACTAGCATTTCGCCCCCACGGGCTGGATCGGATGGTAAGGCGCTTGGCCGATTTGGTCGAGGTCACAGGTTCGAGGGTCGCCAGTTGCGTACGGGGATAAAACCCTAGTCTGCTGGCATTAATTCCCTCAACCCCAGGCGCCTCACCACACCAGTAATAATCGTGATTTGTCTCCCTTTGAAAATCTATGGGGTCGGGACCAAGGGGCGCTAAGGTGATGGTTTCATTTTTTTTTTATTTGGATAACACTAGCATTTCACATAGCCTGTCATGATACAAAATCGTACATTAGGAAAATTAAATGCACATTAAACCTGGCACATAAATAGTAAAGTATACTACTATCTTGGCAGTTCGGATTTTCTGTCCCGAGTCCCCCTGTCCCAACCACAAAACGACAAAATAAAAAAGTGCCGCTCGCGTGATTTCGCCCAGTCTCGCGATCAGACCGAACTGCGCATCCCCTCCAGTTCGGCCTCCTCATCGGTCCACCTCCCCCCATGGAGTGAGTGTCCGTTCCCGTGATGCGGCGGTAAAAGGTGTTAAAATTTTCGATCAAGAACTGGAGACGAGAGCAGCACATACGGGAGAAGAGAAAGAAGAAGAAGAAGAAGAAGAAGAAGAAGAAGAAGAAGAAGACAAAGAGCGAGTTGTAAAGCAAGGCATTCGTTGCTTATCCACTATCTCCCGCACACTACCACTACTGCGCAAGAGATAATTAATCGGACAGAAGAATTTGCTTTTGTGTTACAGATAGCAATGGCATAAACGACGGCGGATGAAGAGTGTTGGCGGCCCACGTTAGCGCTAAAGAACGGAGGGTGGGTGGAGTGTGGGGAATTAGAGAGAGTGAAGGGGAAACGGAAAAGGGTTTCGTAAAAGGAGTTAAATTTTTTAGGAAGCAGCATTACCTTTTCCTTTTTGCTGCGGGAGAGAAGCGAGAGTCTCTTAACAATCGAGGCGGAAAAGGAGGAATGTCGGCTCACTTCAGCGCGAGTCGCTGGGCGGCGTGGTTGCTGGTGGTGGCGATGATGTTCCTGTCGTGCACGGCAACGGCGGCGGAGGTGGCGACGCGGAGGTGCAGCGGCATCTCAAGAAGCTCAACAAGCAGGCCGTCAAGACCATCAAGGTCACTCCTTTTTTAATTTTGAACAGGACGCTAATGATTAGATTTTGGTGCGTTTCGATCTTCTATTCAGCCCTTTCAAGATTATCTCTACTCGATTTTGTTTTCTCTCTGATGATTTCGTCGTATTTTCTTCTGCTACTGGCTAAATTTCGGCCAAGAATCATAACCCTAAATTTTTCGAGAAATCGTTCCTCTGTCTGCAGAGCCCAGATGGAGACATCATAGACTGTGTACACATCTCGAAACAACCAGCCTTTGATCATCCCTTGCTCAAGAACCACACCGTCCAGGTTTAGTGATTTCTTCTTCTCCTCCTCCTCTGCCCAAATCCATTCTCCATTCCATTGACACTCTGAGAATCTCAACAGATGAGGCCGACATTTCACCCTGAAGGCCATCTTTTGTATGAGAGCGAGCTTGCTTCGAAGAAGAAATTGCTATTCCAATCCCAGCTATGGCACAAAAACGGTAGGTGCCCTGAGAATACCATCCCCATCAGAAGAACAAAGAAGGATGATTTGTGAGAGCCAATTCAGTGGAGAAGTCACGCGAGCGGAGGCCGAACTGGAGGAGATGCGCGGTTCGGTTACGTTTTTTCTGTCGTTTTGTGGTTGGGACAGAGGGATAAAGGGGGAGTCGGGACAGAGGATCCGAACTGCTATCTTGGCAGCTCTCGACTTAGGCGTCGGATCCTCTGTCCCGGGCTCCCGGTCGCCGGCGATCGTCGGCGATTCATCCGATCGACGATCGGACACTACTAATAATTTTTTATCGTTATCCCGAATAAGACGATATCCTCGGAGAACGATGAATCGGTCGGAAACGTCGTATTACAATCTCATCGGATTCGACGGTGAATACGGCAGCATTACAATTGCGGTGATATCCGATGGATCCACCGTACCCCCATAGTATAATTTTGTTCGGAACGGCGGCGCCGATGGTGTCCAATCGTTGATCGGACGGCTCGCCGACGAGCGGGACAGAGGCCGGATCCGGGACAGAGGATCCGGCCTCCTCGACTTAAGGTCCTCATCGTTCTCAGCTTCATCCCCGTCGGTCAGTGTCTTCCTGAGCATTTAGATTAGAACAGAAGTCATTGCCTATCGTTGGATGATCTAGGCATTACCTTCTGCAGCCAGTTCCCTTATCTTCAGAAGGTTCCATGCCACCAAGGTTCGGAACCTTGTTGACCACACCAGTTCAGAAATCATAAGCACTGTAAGTCTTCGCACATTGTTTTCTGTAGTACTCAAAACAAGCCCATGATTAACCATTATCAAAGAGTTTCTCAAGAGTAAAGATATAATTTAATAGCATCTAGTAAAGCTTGCATAGTAACGCGACCTAAATGCGATCCAGCAACTGAAAAGAACAAGCTAAGAACTGTCAATTCCTCTTGTATTCAGATCGCCCAAATATCTCTCAATTTTCTGAACTCTCAATCTTGAACTCAATCGTCCTAACTAGATCCATTCTCATATTCAAGCTTGTCATGATCCATTAACAAGTAATAGTCACATACATGCTTCTTAGTTCACTATTTTGTATTTAGATTTCTACTCCCTGATACGAAGATAATGTACACATGGAAAGCACCGATCGTGCTGATGCAAAACAGAGACAAACAGAACTGGTATTCGCACAACTATCATAGCAATATGCATTAACAATATCGAAAACCCTAACAAATTCTTCATTTGAGAGTTAGCTAATATGTGTAACTATGTGCTCGATAAGTAATGGTACATTTGCTCCCTAGATTAATGACAATAATCTTATACACATTGATACATATTATGACATAGCGAATTCACTAAAGAAGAAACAATAGATCTTACAGATGTGAAGAGTCCAATGTCTTGGCTCCTCTTTGAAGAGTAATTTGGTATGTTTAGTCACGAAGATCTTGCAGGAACAACTCCAAAGCCTTTGCTGTAAGCCACACAACAATCAATACATTAGCCATTGCAATCCTGTCTCCGGAAAGATTGTATGTAAAACTACTTTTCATTTTACTCAACATATCAAAAGAATTCCGAAACATGATATGAACTATTTTGTCATGACTATACCGTTCGCCAAATTTGCAAATTAAGATAAACTATGCTAACTTGAACATAAAATGAACAAAAAAAAGGCCAGTATATATAGTATAGAAATGGTGATAACATCAATTAGGATAATCATAAATGCCAAAATAGGCAAATAATCCATTGATAAGACCAGTTAGTGAGCAAAAACAAGTAATCAAGTTAGCATGTAATAGGAAGTATAGAGTAATGAATTTATGATGATAAGATAATTTCATCAACCAAAACTAGAAAACCATTCTAAGAAGCAATGAAACTCAGAAATGCTCAGGAACTTACAAACAAGAAGAGGCACACCTAAGGCAATCTTCCCAACATCTTCATCAGCCTGCATTGTCTTTTTTATTCTCAACTATAGCAAGAAAAATAATTGATAATCATCAGCTACAACACATTGCAAAAACATAAACCTAGTTTACATACAACGAAAAAATTGATCTTTCAAACAAATTTATCTTCGCTGTAAGTCTGTAAGATCCAATCCCTCGTAAAATCCAGCTTCTTCATCGAAAAAACCAAAGGCATATTGGATTCAACTTAGGTTAAAAAAATGCATCAAGTTGACCCATTCCAGAAAAGTTAACAAGGTTCAGGATAACAACTGCAAATTGTATCTAGGGTTTGCGCAACCAAGCCGCCATGAGGAAAACTCGAGATCTCCTAGACAAGTATACTATTGGAAACCATCGAATTACCAATCCGCTGAAGCGCCCAACGGAGGACCAAAAACAAAGGAAAACATGCTAAACTCGATGGGGGAAAAAACACAATAACCAATAAAGGAGGAAATTACCGCCGGGAATCGAGATCCAAGCTCCTACCTCATCTCCTAACCATCTTCTTCTCTTCCACCAATTCCAATTGCAACCGCTTCGGAGAGGCACCAAAATATATCCAATCCCCCTGGTCGACGAGGAACATGGATAAGATTACAAACTATGAGAACAAGAGGAAAGGAGAGGAATGTTGCAGTTCTTACCCGTATTTCGCCGCCGCCGACCGCTATCTACCGATTCATGAATCGACCGGTTGTTTTCATTTTTCCCCTCTTAACTGAAAATAACACGAGACTCGGATCGGAAGCGGAGCGGGTGGGGGAAACGGGATCGCCGCCGCCGCCGCCGACCGCGATCTACCGATCCATGAATCGACCCGGTTGTTTTCATTTTCCCCTAATATTTTTCCGCTCTTAAGTGAAAATAACACGAGAGTCGGATCGGAAACGGATCGGGTGGGGGAAACGGGAATCGGCTTGAAAGTTCCCAATGCCCTTCTCCTCGTCTTCTGATTGGGCTTCTATTGCCTAATTGGGCTTTTCTTCACAGATAATTGGGCCGTCATGGAGTTACCCACCAAGGCCTCAATTATTTCAATTTTCTTTAAAATTTTAAATTACTAAAACCAATGAAAAGGTTGGAAAATTCAGATAAAATATTTTTTTCCAAGGTTTAGTTGATTATATTAAAATAATCGAATAACCTTTTCAAGGAAAATTTTCCTAAACTTTTTATATACAAACTTCCTCCTAATCCTTACGTTAAAAAAATATATTTCAACTTCCTACATAAAATTTTATTTATTTCAACTACCATTTACCTAATTATCTTCGATTCTTTTGGTACAAACAGTCCGAAATAAGATATAATTTCTCTTAAATTCAGTATCATTTAACTAAAATCTAGTATATTTTCTATCAAATTGAGTATGACCCAATTGATTCATCCTAAGCAATTGATTGGTATAAACTCCTAATCAATTGATCAAACGGAAAAAGAGTTATACTCAATTTGATAGAAAAAATACTAAATTTTAATTTAAATGTGTTGAATTTTGATAAAATTATATTTACTTTTGGACTTTTTTACATATAAAAAATAAAAGTGATATTCTCTCATGACAAATAAAACTGATTGATTACGATCAATTTCTAATCAATCGGAGCTTCTCAATAGATTGTCTCAATCGATTGAAGTAACTCGATCATTCTTAATCAACTAGGTTTGAAAAAGAATTGATTCTCGATCAACTGAGTTTGAAAAAAAAAATTATACTCAATTTAATAAAAAATATACTAAATTTTAGTTAAATAATATTGAATTTAAGAGGAATGATATCTTATTTTGGATATTTTATACCTAAAAATAATGAGGATAATTAAGTCAATCAATATGTATTAAGGAGTTGAAGTAAATATAATTTGCAGAAGGAAATGAAAATGAACTTTTTCTGAAAGGGGCTGACAGTAAAATTTTAGATGTGAATGGGAATTTAAAAGTAACTTACAATTTTCAAAACCTTTTAAGTCAACTAAAATTTACTATTTGATCTAAATATTTCTTTTTTCAAACGTTCCAATTGACTAGTTTTATAAGCGCGTTGAATAATGATTTAGAAATTTGGTTTGTGAGTCACATTGTCAAACTATGGTTGACTTTTGACCAAATTAACATATTATTTCATTTCATGGGTATCAAGCAAAATTTCCTAACAATATCAAATTGTTAATACAATTTATTAAATTACACTAAATATAAAAAATAAAAAATTAATACTAAATTAAAGAAAACTTCAAGAGCTATTTTAAAATTTGTACTACTAAGCTGTTCAAATACAACATCATCCTACCGACAATCTAATTTATTTTCTAATTCCTTCCTAAATAATATCATTAAACAAATCATCGTCAGATAGGCAGCCTGTCTTGACAAAATGACCATTAAGACAGGGACCTCGCAACAACTAGCTTTGCGTCTTCATCATTAACTTTGAGACAAATAATAATAATTTCATCATTATTCTCTCCTAGGCAAATGTATTAGCTAATAATAATAATAATAATAATTATTATTATTATTATTATTTTGGACACTACCGTTTAAAAATACTAAACTAAAGTAGTAAGAAATAACAATATTTCTACCTGAGGAGGTGAAGGTTGCTGCGTGATGCTCACGGTAAACTAAGCTTTTAACAATTAAAATGGAGTATGATTTTAAAATGACTTGGTTAGTCATCAAAGACTCATTTATGTCTCTAATTAAAAATAATGTTATCTTTGCTTGAACAACAAGTTCTTAACACTCATCTTCACACACTAATTATTGATCATACTAGTGTACGCTATAAAAATTTTATTTGGGATCTTTTATTTCAATCTACGTTATACGAAGGATACATTGTTTGGGATCCTTTATTTCAATATACTTTATACCAAGCAAATGGTGATACAGATTGACTTGTCAAGTATGATGATTAATCAGATTAGTTAATGTCAAATTTAAAATGATCAGTTAAAAAAAAAAATTATTAGACATCAAGTTATATTGGGAAAGTACATGTAAAGACTTAATAACCAACATTTTTAGGTCTATTATCTATTAAAAAGAAATTTTTTAATAATATATTGTAGTTAAATTTTATACTTTAGATTCTAGATTTATCATTAAATGTAACTATGACATCCTATCCTAGAGAATAATCTTTAATCATTTATAAAAAAATTATTAATCAGGTTAGATAGCGTCGAATCTAGAACGATCGATTGACCTCATGAAAATTTTTTATCGACCATTAGAGTAAATCGAGAGGTGTTCATGACAAACAGTCTAGGAGTCTAACATCTCACTATTACATACTTCATTTAAAAAAAAATTATATAAAATTTATCATAATTAAAGATCAAATCATAAATACATAAGAGATAATTAATAGCCCAAGCATGTTTCATAACTTAAAATTCTTGTCCTCATTAATTGTCAAGCACCTTGTTGACTAATGGGATGGAGACGATTTTCACTTGCAAGTCTTTATAACAAAATTCTAAATTATCAACTAGTACTTAAATTAGCATTTATTGATTAAATAAATTTTTTTTTGGGAAGAAAAAGGGCCTTCGAAACTATTTGCATATTTTCTATTTTTTTTTATAATAAATCTATTGTTCCTACTTCCTACGCGTTGCGCTCAGTACGGAATTGGCAAGTCAACACGGCAACCCTTCGCATTCAACGAACCTCACTCGGCTCTTTTTAGAAATGCTTTTCTTTCTTCTTTACTGGCTTCATTTCTTGCTTTCGATCCCAGTTCCCATTCCAATCTGCCCCTCCGAATCTCCACCGCGATGGCCTCCGCCGCCGCCGCAGCCGCAGGTGCCGGAGTTCTCCTACTCCTCGCATCCTTCCTTGTCCCGGTCGCCGACGCGGCCGGGATCGGCTTCGAGTTCCACCACCGGTTCTCCGACCGCGTGCGCGAGTGGGCGGAGGCACGCTCCGTGCCGGGCGTCTGGTGGCCCGAGAAGGACACCGTCGAGTACTACGCTGCCCTTGCGGACCACGACCGCGCCCTCCGCGGCCGATCCCTGGCGGCCGCTGACGGCTCCGTGCTCAGCTTCGCTGATGGAAACGACACCCTAAGGATCAACTCGCTTGGATTGTAAGCCTCCTAGTCTTTTCCTTATCACCCTTCTGGTGGCGTTTTGACTCCGATTCTGTTGTTCTTTTTTCTTTGGATTGGAAATCAGCTTACATTATGCCTTTGTTGAGCTGGGTACGCCGAATTTGACGTTCTTCGTGGCGTTGGACACTGGGAGCGATCTATTCTGGGTTCCTTGCGACTGCCGGCAGTGTTCCTCGGTCACGTTACAGGTAAAATTATTGATTCTAATCCTTTTTAAGTTCGCTGTTTCCAGTGCACTTAACATCTTACAGGTACAGATTAAACACCAACTTTTCTTACATAACACTGTTTCTGGCTTTTTGGTGAAAGATAGCAAAGTTGATGCATATATTCCTCTTTCTGCACGACTTGGAACAACTTGCTTTGCGAAGTATTTGATTATGCCAATGAATAAAAGGGATACAAGTTATCATTGAAACATACAAACACAAAATAGAATTAATATAAAACCCTGGAAGAATTTACTGCAGTATATAGTGTAGCAGTGCCATTTGTTTGATACTACCCGAAACACATTAAGAGAGGAGAATTTATTCTTTCATCTCCTACTCTATGATGATATTGAGAACGCAACCTTGCAGAAGAATAGGAGAGCGAAAGAAGTTGGCAACTAGTGGAAACTAACAAACTTTCACCTTCTTGTTGTTGGTACTTGCAGGTTTTTCGTATAACATAACTGTAGATTTTGTTGGAATATAATGAAAAGATAAACTCTTTCATACTCTGTGATTTAGGCATTCATCATTTGATTGAATCTATACTGAGATATTTGGACAAATGTAGCTCCTCCATTAATCCCTCAATTTCGTTTGAATAAGCCAATCTCTTCTCTAATTTTATCATAACAAGGAGAGGAGTGAAAAGTATTATGTACTTAAACCAGTCTTATTTGATTAATGGAATATACTTCAACAAAATATTTTCTCAATTGTCTTCTTGATACTACTCTTTTTCGATACCTGTTATTTGATCATATTCTTTAACGATCTGCTTAATTTATCTTTGCCCTTTAGAAACTTTGCCACTGACCTCATTTTGATGTTTGTTTGGCTAGTTTCCTGGACATTATCATTTTGTCAGTTTTTTCATAATCCATGCTCCATATTTTATCTGAACTTGCAAATATTTTCAACATATTGTCCATGTCTTGCTTATGAGCTTCTACTAAGAGTATATAGGTCCAACGTTGTGGCTGTTTCTCATGTTCTGAACTTGAATTGCAACAGAGCGGTGAATTTAACACGTATAGTTCTAGCACTTCGTCAACAAGCCAGAAGGTCTTCTGCAACAATACTTTATGTGATCAGCCAAATGCATGCACTTCAGCAACAAACAGTTGTCCTTATCAAGTTGACTATTTGTCTGCGAATACTTCATCTTCTGGGGATTTAGTAGAGGATATTTTGTATTTGATGACGGAGGGTCCAAGCCCTCAAGTTGTTGAAGCACCAATTGTGTTTGGGTACGTCACCCTTCTAATAGTACAAATCAATTGCGTTTAAGGTTTTTATATTTCATTGACAAGTCCCTCTTGCTTGATCACTGATGCATGTTTCAGTCATTGCATCTAAAATAGTACACTTTTGTTGGTTAAATTGTGCAGATGTGGAAATAATCAGACTGGTTCATTTCTAGATGGCGCAGCTCCCAATGGTCTGTTTGGCCTTGGTTTGGATAGGATATCTGTCCCTAGCATTTTAGCAAGTAGGGGATTCACTTCAGATTCCTTTTCAATGTGTTTTGGATCTCGTGGAATTGGAAGAATCAATTTTGGAGACAAAGGCAGCTCAGATCAACAAGAAACCCCGCTAGTTATGAACAGCAGACAGTGAGTGTTTGTTTTTCGTTTATTGAAAATGAATATCCCTCGGATTTCAAATCCATAATCCTTGTCTAATTTCATTTGTAATTGTCATCGGCAGTCCAACATACATAATCAACATAACTGAAATTGTTGTTGGGACTACCTCAATTAACATTGGGTTTCCTGCAATTGTGGATTCGGGTACCTCCTTCACATCCTTGTCTGATCCAATGTACACATTGATCACTCAAAGTGTAAGCCTCTAAACAATCTTTTGAAAACCAAATTATTCACCGTATCATTTAGTATTTCTCATGATTGTTTTATTACGTTGGCAGTTCAATACTCAAGTGCAGGAAAGACGTATAAACGTGACTTCAAATTTTACTTTTGAATATTGTTACGAACTGAGGTAAGTACATCTAAAAAATGCATTTATTTGCCTCGGATTCAAGGGATATCATCTAACATATGTTTTGTTTTGCAGCACGACACAGACTTCGATTTTCTTACCTGAAATAAATTTCACAACAAATGGAGGAAGCGTCTTTGCTATAAATCATCCAATCATTTTGCTTCGATCACAGGTTAGTAAACGAGGATATTGTTATGTTTATTCTGTTGAGTTATATAATTCGCTTTGTCTTACACAGACTATGGTTGCATATTGCCTAGCTATTGTGAATCTCGATGGGATCAATATATTTGGACGTAAGATTCCAACACCCGAACATATTTTAATGCAAGCCTTGCTGTTTTTCATTAGAAACAACAGCAATCCTAGTGAAACAACCAGTCCTTGGCACCTAACATAGTTTTACTGATATGCTTCATTCAATGCAGAAAACTTCTTGACCGGTCTTCATGTCGTCTTCGATAGAGAAAGGCGCATCTTGGGGTGGAAGAATAGTGATTGTAAGTGTGATTCCATGAGTGACACATTGAGCATAAAATTATTCTGAAACTTTTTCCAAGTAACAGCAAGTTTTTCATCTTTCAGGCTTCACAGACAACACTAGTACCCTTGCTGCTTCTCCTGCACCTGTCCAAGTTCACGCTCCCGCTTCTTCTTCTTCGGGTGATTTCACTCAGCAACCGACAAACTCTGGGGGAAACAGTTCGCAAGTTTCCCCAAGATATTCTTCGAGTGACTCATTGCACATGAAGACCACGTCGAGTTTTAGCATGGCGATTCTAATGCTCTCCCTGCCTTTCATCTGGTGATCCTTCTTAGGAAACAATACATCTTAGCTTTATCCAAAGCTTGACCATACACATAGGCTACACAGGAAAAGCTTGATCATTATATATATATTTCTTCCCTACTGAATTTTACATTCTTTTGGGTTATTGATGTACAATTTGCAATCCTTGGTGTAGATTGTAGATTGATTGTGTTGAATAACTAGAAATAAATATAGTGGAGTGAATTTCAAACTACCCTCCCATTGTTTAGTTTTTTAAAATGTCACTAAGTTTTAACATCGCAGAGAAATCAGCCTCTAAGATATTCATTCCATTTGGGATTTTTTTTTTTTTTTTTTTTTTTTTTTTTTTTTTTTTTTTTTTTTTTTTTTTTTTTTTTTTTTTTTTTTTTTTTTTTTTTTTTTTTTTTTTTTTTTTTTTTTTTTTTTTTTTTTTTTTTTTTTTTTTTTTTTAGTGTTTTACAATTGCCCTATGAATGCGTATACTTTCCACTTATCTTACGAAGAGAGGACATTTTGATACGAAGGGCGAGGACATTTTGATAATAATAAAAGCTTGACAAACATTTTAAAGGTATAAATACATTAGTTTTGAATGGTAGTGTGTACTAATTTTGCAAAAATGTATCATATATAATGCACTAATTTTGTATGATTTAAGTGTGCTAAAACTAATAAGAGTTGCACCAAATTTAAGTTGTCCACACAATTTAAAATCATTAGCCACTTTATTTTACATATTTTAAAAGCTTAAATATATCAATTAATTACTGATGCAAAACGTGATAATATTCACGTTAAGCGTTATTGATCGTCGTCGTCGACTGATCATTAATCGACAAGAAAAATATAAATCAGATATTTAACAGCTTTATGTATAAATTTATTGATACAAGTCTACCACTTAACAACAATGATATTTTGTGTACGTGAATATCTTAATAAAAATTTGACTGTTAATTGGTGCCCTATTTGAATTGAAAATTAAGATAAATTGAAAATCACTCATAGCTAGGAGCCCTATTGGTCTTGGATTCGAGCCACGAGACTGGTGAGGCATAAATTCGTACATCTTGTGTATAAAATCTCTCCCTCCCAACCTCTTGCCTTTCCAGTCACCGTGATTTATTTCTTTCGTGTTGGTCCTGGGGCGGGCTGGCGGGGGCACTGGGAGCGAGCGTTTTGCCTCCCTATGGTCTAACACCCCCACCTCTTGCCTTCTTAGTCATCATGATTTACCTCCTCCGTATTGGTCTGGGGCGGGCTGACGAGGGTACTGGGGATGAGCGTTTCACCTTTCTTGCTCCATTGGTCTAACATCTTAGGTCAGTTACTCATTAAAAGAAATTTATCTGTTAATTCATTAACATTGAATTTGATCCTTTGATGTATAAGAAACTAAGAAAATGTTATAACGTTGCATTATTGCCCAAGACCCATATCAATCAATTATTTTTGCAAAAAGGTCATGTATTGACCCGGGCGCCCCACACGGTCGGCCTCCACCATCATCATTTGTAAAGAGATAAATAAAAAAATCGAATATGTTACTATATGAGAGGATATTTTTTTCGATTTCATCGTAAATCGACCATACCAATTAATTATTATCGAAAAAAATAAAATTCACCCTCACAACGACTCCACATGATTGACCACACAATCATCTCCATGTCAATTAATTAAAAAAAATGATTAATGATGTTGAATAACGTCGAACTCGATGATCGATCGGACCCATAAAGTTTCCCACGAGCGGTCCAGAAGTTCAGCGTCCTAAAGTTCACGTTTCATTTGGAGAAACAATTTCTACAAAATACATCGTAATTGAGATCGAACCACGAATAACTGAGTTGACAATTAATCACCTTTCCATTGTATCATAGCCCGGGCTCCATATTAATTAATTAAAAAATATTAATGAGGTTTTTTCAACCTCGGGCGACCGACCCGACCCCACGGATATTTCCCACCAGCTTAGGGTAAATAGGAAAGTGCTTGCGGTGAGCGATTCAGAAGTCTAGCATCCCAAGTTTCGCGCCCTATTTAGAAAAAAATTTATACAAAATATATTATAACTGATGATTAAATATGAATATTTAAAATAATAATTAATCATCCTTCTATTTACTGTACCAGGACCATATTAATTAATTATGTTCTTATAAGTGGTAGACATTAATTTAAGAAAATTAAAATATTTTAGTAAAATCTTTTGTGGAGCCGCTGTGGATAGAAATGGTAGGAGGATAAGCATGAAAGCGGATGCACAGGCTGGGCTCCATGTGTACTGATCACCGTACATCTCGATTATACTACGGTGGAGATTTCGTTGTCCTTGATGGTAATTAGTGATTCGATAAGGGCTATTTGGTCGATCCGGAGATGAACGAACCCTAAGGCGGAAGAAGACCGTCCGCTCGCTGCGTGGCGGATTGGTATATATGAGAAGGAGCGGTTGCGGTGCGAGCTCTCCCCAGGGCGTAATAGAGGTATACGAGCCGTAGAGGGCGACGACCGGCAGCGAGAACCGAGGTAGGAGCTGACGTTTGGTCGACAAATCTTGCCTTTTTCTTTGTTCTTTTGAACTGATTCTTTCATGATTTCGATGCCGGATGCCACGGAAAAGGTAAAAGTTTAGCCTTCTCGGGCTCCAAGGGATTCGACAAGTGAGAAAATTAGCGGAAGATTTACCTTGTATGATTGTTTCTGTGCTTTGTGTTGTTTTTGTTGCTTGATTTAATTTTTTCTCCGCATGTATATCTATATGATTTCTTTCTTTGGACTCACGCTTGCAAGATGCATCTTTTTTATTTGTTTGTGATGTTTCTTGGCTTTATGCTGGTGTTTTGATTCTATTCCCCGTGACGATTTTTTTTTTTAGTTTCATATCAGCTATTCTTATTTCCCCTTTTCGAGTGCTGACTAGCTTGTGATTGATTCATTATTTTTTCTGTGTGTGGATTAGTAGATGGATCGGTACCAGAGGGTGGAGAAACCAAGGGAAGACACCCCTATTAATGAGAATGAAATCCGTATCACGACGTTGGGGAGGATGCGCAACTATATCACGTACGCTACCAGTTTGCTTCAGGTATGCGCCATTTGCCATTTGTTATGACTGATGTTAGCCATATTGCTGTGTTTGTAGTTTCCTGAATATTTAGCAAGTGTTATTTTTTTTTTTTGACAAGCTTGGGTCACAAAGTTATTGAAACTATCTGTTGGTGTTATAACCTTAATCAGTGTAATTTTTTTCTACCGATATTAGTATGGACATGTGGCAAACCAAATTTTTATGGGCTATCTTATTTTTTATAAATATTTTGAAATGAATAATGAGCATTTCCAGCTCCGTTGGATTATGTCCAATTCATGGTTACATGAACCTAATTGGGTTGCTGCAACAATAAATCTTCCATATAAAACTAGAGAACAATCAGATGAAGTCTAGCTGAGAGATCAAGATGAGTAGGGGTTTTAAATTTTCAACGTCTATAAATATAATATCTAGAGAACTGATGCACCGACTGGGTAACGGAAGGTATTATGTAAGCTTAAATTGAAGATTTAGCCTTTTCTGCTGTTTCAGTGTTCAATTGAATGCATATGTTGCACCTTGATGAATTCTTGCTCCCTTTAATGCTTGAATACAATGAGTGTTGTTAGTTTCAACTATTTGAAGTTAGCTATGTGAAATTTATTTTGATATTAGACTTTATTAGGTTGTCTCATTGATATTCAATTTTTCTATAATTATTTTTAGTGATGTCATCTCAACCCCTCATATCTTCAATTGTAAAGGGTTTCTCTTTAACCACATGTCTATATTTTTTTTTGCCTCCGGGATAATTGTATAGCGGCAGGGTGCCATCTCAGTTTCCCAAACATCAAAGGATTGAGTCTGGTGGATGAATTTCCCTTAATGGATAGTCGACAACGTTGGGTTGATGGGCCGCCCGCTGCGAGCGCTTCCAGATTTACCCTGGTGGTGTGGTTGGTGGAAAACTTTGAGCCCAAAATTAGTCAACATAAGCCTTGTGCGGTGGTGCTAACTTAAAAAAAAATAAGGGATTCTCGATTTGTCTATATATATATATATATATTTTGTGTCTTTGAAATTTTAAAATTATTGCAACCAATGTGTTAACATTTGGGCAAAAATCAAAGGGCGCCCCTTTTTTAACGAATCGTCAAAGTGGCGGCCTATGTTGATTTATAATAAAAAGAGAGTCCCACCTCTATAAAATGACAAAACTGCCCTCCACTATAAAGTAATAATTTATTCCTATTATTATCTCTCTCTTATTGTTTCTCACCTAAATCGACGTGTTAGCTGCTATGGCTGTGTGACATACGGATTCGTAGCTATTACAACATGAGAATTTTTTTTTAAGACATTGTTCAGAGCCTTTGAAAAAGATTTAAACGATGTTTTTTGAGTTTGAAACCTTGTTATTACTTCCACCCTATAACAAGTTGTAGATATTTAAATGAGTTTGATTTGATATATTGTCCGTCCTGTGGTTCAATCTCAGTCAAAAGTTAGACTTCTCAAAATTTAAGGTTTAATATTCATGTTGTAGCTGCTACAGTTTTATAGCTGCAACAACTGAGATGCTAGCAGCTACAGTTTTGTAGCTACTACAGTTGTGCTGCCACGCAGTTGGTACCCACTACGGTTTCGTAGCTATTATACAATGTGAATGTTAAATTCTAAACTTTGAAAGATAATAACTTTTGATTTGGGTTGAATCACGGGATGTATAATATATCAAATCGAAGCTCTCTCGTGGTTCAACCCGAATCAAAAGTTACGGTCTCTTAAAGTTGAACTCATAGTTGTAGTAGTTACGGTTTCGTAGCTACTACAACTAAATTGTCACACAGTTGTAGCAGTTATGATTTTGTAGCTGCTACAACGTGTAGTTGGGTAAATTTTGAGAGGTCATAACTTTCACTCGGGTTGAATCATGGTACGCATAATATATCAAATTGAAGATTTCTGAACAAGTTTTGATTTGATATATTGTACGTTCCGTGATTTAACCCGAGTCAAAAGTTTGACCTCTCAAAGTTTAGAGTTTAATATTTACATTATAATAGTTAAACGTAGCTACTATAACTGCGTGGCAACTTAGTTGTAGCAGCTACAAAATCATAACTGTTACAACGTTAATATTAAACCTTAAATTTTGAGAGTTCATAACTTTTGACTCGGGTTGAACCATAGGACGCACAATATATCAAATAGAAACTCGTTCAGATATCTACGACTTGTTATGTGGTGGAATCGTAACGATCAAGTTTCAAGTTCAAAAAATATCGTTTAAATCTTTTTAGAGACTCCGAACAATTTTAGTCTTAAATTTTTTCCCTATGTTATAACAATTTTGAAACCGTAGCTGCTATAACTGTGTGATAGCTCAATTGTAGCAGCTATACCGTAGCTACTATAACACGTCAATTTAGGTGGGAAAAAATAGAGAGATAATAATGGGAATCAATCATTACTTTATAGTGGAGGACGATAGGGGTGGGGCACCCTTTTGATAATAAAATAAATCAACATAGGATGCACCTTTGACGATTTGTTAAAAAAGAGGCTCACTCTTTTAATTGTTGCCCTTAACTTTTTATGAGCTACATCTATTTACCGCTGACAATATTATTTTTTACATTATCTTTTATAGTAATGTCCATACATCGATTTCATTACAATAATTATTTTTGAATATGGCCTTAACTGCCCTACATTCTGATCAATAAAGATAATTGATCATATCAAATTCATACAGTTTTTTTTCTAGATTAAGGGACACATTATGATCACAACACTACAGAAGCTTGTTTCAATCTCAGTTAGAGAATGTTTGGGAGAGCTTTTGCTTATTTAAAAATGATTCTTATAGACATTATTTTGAAGTTAGTGAGAAACTAAAGTATGAAGTGTTTGAAAATATAGTATGAAGTTTGAGTATTTGATGAATAATTGCTTTCAAGCTTAAATTTTAGTTATGACAACAATATCCTTAAACTATATAAATTAATCTTTTTTAATTATCTAAATATAATTTTGATACACCATCAATAATGTGTTTATATAATTATTATTATATTATAAATATTGTATCAGAATTAATTTTTTTACAACATAAATGTTTGAAAAAATATATAAAATTAATAAATATAAAAATAGAAAAAAGATAAAATTTATATAAATATACAAAAATATGTATAAAAATTTTGAAAATACAAATTATATAAACATATAAAATATTATTTAAAAATAAATACTTATAATAAAATATAATTGAAAATGTCATAAACTTCAAAAGTGTGGTGGCCATTGGTCATTATTAAGGACATAATTGTCAATTTTTAATTTTAGACCCTTAAAAATAATAGAAGTAAGAAAAATCATTAAATTCTTGCTTCTAGCTTTTTAATAAAAGTTGTAGAAGTTAAGTAGAATTTGACGTTAACAAATACTCAAAAGTACTTTCATGTAGTTAGAATCTAAAAAGCGTTTAGTAGAAGATCTACCAAACACTCCCTTATTTATTATACTAATGTAGTTTCATGAATAATAATTGGCACGGTATCTGAAATTTTTAATACTTGAATATAAACTACAAATCAAATATCCTTCACCCCCTGTCCCATCATCGTATGCAGTTGTCTTTTCTCTCATTAATTTAGGACCTCCTTTTGCCGATCTAGATGTAGGCAAGATAAAATCAATACTACCATATTTTGCTCTCATGAGTGCTGCATCTCAGAGATACCAGAATAAGAAATCATGTATGCTTATTTCCTAATCCTTCAATAACTCCACTATATCCATGCTTTTCTAATGTTTCCTTGACTGACATTTTCACACAATCATTCACCTACTAGTTCTGGAGTTTGGATGCTTTTAGTATTGCTGATGTTCTTTTTTCCTTCATTTCTAAAGGAAAGAAGTTCAAATGAGATTGTCTTGAAGGCGATGGGGAGAGCTATCAATAAGACTGTTATGATTGTAGAATTGATCAAGGTATTCCCTTTGTGGCTTCTATTGTGTTCCGCTCTAAAAAGATTAGTATTCTCTAAAAAGATTTCTGGTTCAATTTGCTGAACAAAATTAAATGAAAGTAGTTGTTCAACTCATTGGTTTTTACCTATAATGATGATTCAGAGAAGGATAGTTGATCTTCATCAAATTACTGTGATTGGATCCACAGACATAACTGACACATGGGAACCATTAGAGGAAGGCTTACTACCGTAAGTAGCTATTTTTGTTGAATATTAAACTTTGAAAATTTGGAGAAAAGTTGGTGTGTATTGTAGCAGCACAGTTGAATTTGTTTCGCAAAGTTAAAATTTGAACATAAAAATATTGCCTAATTACTAACTATACAATTTTCCAGGCTTGAGACTACCAGACATGTTTCAGTAATCAGCATAACTTTGTCAAAGACGGAACTGGATATAACTGCTGTTGGGTAATTGAATTCCTCAAATCTCACATATGCATCAATGATAGTTGAAATTAAAAGTTTATTTTCTATGCTTTTGTTTAAATTGCTGAACCATAGTCAATTCGTTGCATTATGCTCTGTCAATTGGTTCTTCATGTTGGAATAAGAATGCTATGTTTTTTGTGCCGTATTATTTTCTTTTGGTTGCTATGATTTCTCATATAAATTTTTTAGACATTTGGGTTATAATTTCCAGCCAATTGGCATTTTTTTGGATGTTATTGATTTAACAATGGGATCCTTATTTGGGACTGCTTTCTATCAATAATTTTTAGATGAGAATAAATACTATTTGGGAGTGACTTTTAGAAATCGTTTGAGACATTCCTTGTTATGTTGAGTTTAATGTCTTTTTTCTGTTGACATTCTTCTTAATTTGATTTTTTTTTCTCCTGTAAATGAGAAAAGTATAAGTAGCTCCAATTGATGAAAGTCACAAGCTTTGGACTATGTTGCTTGTGTTCTGTTCTGCCACCTTTTACCATGTTGTGAATAAAAAATCTTTCCTTGTTAGTAGAAGAACCTTACTGCTAGAGTAACTTCTTCATGTCCTGTCCCTTTGAATTTGCTTCTCATTAGTCCTCATGTTTCATTTGCTAGGTATCAACCTCCTTTGCCCAGAGATCAGGTGAAACCCTTGGCTGAATTCAACTATGAAGGAGGTAAATCTGTGCATTGATCAGTAATCAATCATACACATTTAGGTACTCATGCAACTTCTGTTCTGACATCATCACTACTGATACAGAAGACTCCCCTTCTGGTCGTGAAAGAGGCCGTGGTGGACGCGGTAGAGGAAGGGCTCGCGGTACGCGTGAAGTATCCTTGTGAGTTATTATCTGATAGATGCAAACTAAAAGGACTTAAACGACTCAATTGCGTGTATTCAGGTAACCGGTCATCCAATTATAATGATGAAAACTGGGACAATAGAGGTCGAGGATTCGCTAGAGGTGCCTATGGCCGCAGCAGAGGCCGGGGCTACCGTGGGCGAGGCAGAGGTGGTTATGGTGGACAGTCTGATTACCAGCAGGAAAACAGTGGTTACGCCTACAACGATGAGGCTCCCATACGGAACCGTGGTAGAGGTGGTTATGGTGGACAGCCTGATTATCAGCAGGAAAACAGTGGTTACGCCCGCAACGATGAGGCTCCCATACGGAACCGTGGTAGAGGTGGTTACGGTGGACAGCCTGATTATCAGCAGGAAAACAGTGGTTACGCCTACAACGATGAGGCTCCCATACGGAGCCGTGGTAGAGGTAAACTTCGAATCATCTGAATTTAAGTTTGAAAAATAGCAAAATGGCTGTTTTCCTCCAATGAAGCTCCTTCAATTTTAGTACCAATTTTTCACAAAGAATATGCAATATACCTCAGTTGACACCTCTCTTTGTTCACTACAAACAGTTAAGTTGAATTAGTACTTAAATAGGGCATGTTTTGCTTTCAGCTCGTGGTCGTGGACGAGGACCGGCGCGAGGAAGGGGTGGCAATTCTCGACCAAATGGTTCGATCCGTGAAAGCACCGTTGGAGCCTAACTGGATCGGTCTCATCCACTATGTTTCTACTTGTTGACTCTTGATGGATGCCTGCTCTTAATCGGAAGAGATTGTAGTTCCAGTGATTGCTTTGTTAGTCTTGCATTGTACTTGTGGATTCCAAAGGTTTAGGCAGCTGCTACGTGTTGTCATTTTTATTTTAGGTCAATTGTAGGGTCTGATCAGTAGAGCAGTACATTCTTTTATTTGTTCAAGAGATTTTATTTATGATAAATGATCTAATTTGGAACAAAAATGTTCTGTAAAAATGAGTGAAATTTTAGAACACTGACTCACTGCTTTTGTATGATTCATGTGCCTGCCTTTTTTTTTGTGTTTTATGTTTTTTTTCCCAGGGTTATAATGTAGAGTTATAGTTACTCAAGTAATCATGTTTCGATTCGATTGGTGGAATGAAAATGATAATAGATCAAGAAATGAATTAGAATAAACGTTGAGATTATAAATTTGTGATTTTAAAAATGTTAGAATTTTAAATTGTTTGGAGTAAGCTAGTGTGATGAATCGCTCATGTCCGGTCGTAATGGGGCTCGAAACAAATAAACTCAAACAAGAGACAACCGACCCTTACTAGATCGAATCTTGATCGGATAAGATCGTAGTTGATTTGGATTGGATAGATGCTAAGTTGGGAGCCCCCCAAAGGCATTTTAGGTGTCCGAAATAACTTTATCAAAGTAAATTCAATCAGGACATTCAGAACACTAATTCTCTACTAATATTCTGCGTGCTCGAACGAAAAGCTGTGACTCTACTGGGGAAAGCTTTAGTAGAGGTGCGTTAGGCTCATAACTTCTAGATCGGCCACAACATTTGGTTTGGTTTATGTACAAGCTGTGCTTGCTATTTTACTCTTTGTACTTGTATAAAAATTGTAAGGTAAGTTTCTTGTCTTTGGATAAGTTCTGAAAAGGAAAATATTAATGGACGGATGTCTCTTATGATTAAGTTTTGGACGTACTGACTATAAGAATTAAAAAACAAATAAATCTACTGACTACTGAGTGTTCTTTCGTTACTATTTTTATTATTATATTTCACTGTGCGTACTAATCTAATTGATCGAATGAATGACTAAACGAGCACAAAGAGATGGATCGATATTCAATACCATCCATCTCACAGATCCTACAAGTTGTAGCGTTCCTTACCCAATGGCAGCTAAGCTCCAACTGAATCCTTCTCAATCCGCAGTAGAACAACAAACCCTCGATTTAAACTGAAGCCTCCCAAGATATCAATAGCCTTGTGGTAGACAAGATTCTCTTAAATCTAGGATTGTTAATGAATCAAACGTTCATGAATAAGTTTGGTATTTGATGAAAGGTATTGAGAGCAAATTGTTACATAGGGAGGTCAAAATATTCAGAGATCTCGTGAAAGAAATAGGGTACAGAAAAACGGAGACCGTTGGCCATGTAACTGTGAAAAAAGGTGACAAGCTGGCTGATGGGAGATATGGTCGTTAAGGCCAAACCCTGATGGGTCTTTTCCATGTCCGCGACCCATTGAACAGTGACACCACCCAAGAGTTAAATTAGTCGGACTTTCAACTCCTTAAATTAAAATCGACAGAAAGACTTATGATGAGGTGGCAGTCGGCATCCACATGGCTAGGCAAAGTCAAAAGTTAAGCCAAGTCCAAGGAGTCATGCTTGATTAACATGACCTTAGTCAAGATCCGTGCAAACATGATCATGTTACCACTCGGCACCCGACTCCACCATCCCTACCATTGAAAAACAACAAGGCTGTTACACGATAAATCCATCTTATCATAATATAACTATTATAATTATGATAATAATTACCAAAACATAATTATTATAAATATAATTTCTTAGTTATTAAGATATTATAGTAGCTATAATAACTATTACCATGTAAATTTATTTTATTTACATAATTGATTGATCGGTTGAACATATAATAGATGATAGGAAATAATAATATCTAATACTATAATTGTTCTTAGTTTATTTTATTTATATAATTGATCAATCAGTTTATATATAATACACGATAGGAAATAATAATATGGAATGATATAATTGGGAATAACTGTATTATTTTTTTAAAAAAAATATTTTTTTTAAAAAAACAGTTATTTCTTCTACCAACTTTATTATTTTACATGAGACTGATATAGATGGGACGTCCATTTTATTAAAATAATAATAATAATAAACGGACGACGCTTAAAGCATCTCCAACGGTGAAAGATTTTTTGCCTTTTTTTTGTGGGTCTCGTATAAAATAAAGAAAGAGAGGTTCGAAAAATCGAACCAGCTTTTTTAATTTCAATGACACGTAGGAAACAGAGTTATGAAAAAGCTGAGAAAAATCTTTCGGAGATGCCTTGGGGATTTTTTTTTTCCCCTTTCTTTTTGTGCGCGCGCTGGGAAACGAGCGAGCTATAGAGATAGAGAGAGCGCGTTCGCGCGCAAGAGGCGAGAGGAAGAGAGATCTGCCGAAAAGTTCACTTTTATGATCAAATTGTTATTCTTATCACTTTACCGAACGTTTTCACCAATTTTTTAACTCAATTTTGTTCGTTATCCTCCTGCCGTGAATCTTACTCTTTATATGTACTCTTTGCTCACTATATATATATATAATTTTGATCTCCTACGGATTGCTCCCTGTGGATCGCGTGCACGACAACGCCTGATCGATTACGGCAATGCCTGATCGATCACGGAGGGCTCGGGAGCGTATCTCGACGGGTTCACCGTACCCCCTAGGGGTCATCGCACCCGCCCCTGGATTATAGTTTTGTTCGGGGGCGACGGCCGAAGGCCGCCGCTGGTATCTGATCGACTATCGGAGGACGCCGGCGAGTTGGGACACAGGAGCGCAGCTCCTCATCCGTGACCGATCAGGAAATCCCTGATCAGTCTGACATCGTGGTCCGCACGCGGTCCGCAGGAGATCACATATATATTCTCTTATCGCTGAAAGCAGAAGAATCCTGAACCTCTTTCTCGTTCATATGGCCAGCCTTGAATTTCACTTCGCTCACGCCTCAGCCGCCAGTCGCCCAGCCACATGCTTCCTTCTGGAGCCCAGCTGTTCGGGGTGAGCCGGACGCCGCACACTTCCTCCCTTGTCGCCACGGCCCGGGCTCGCAGATTGTCCTCGCAGAGCAGAGGAGGGGAGCGCCGGCAATGAAAGGAGAGGAATGTACCAGGATGAGAGACACCTAGCCTGAGCTTTCTGCAAGGTAACGCACTTCATTTACGAATCTAGTTGTTATCTCGAAGGAAATTTCCCGCACCTGATCTCGAGTTCTTGTTTGTTTCCGTTTTAGGTGCGGCTCCTCTGAAGACAAAATCTTACCATCCTAACCATAACTCTAATCCCAACCAGTTTATTCCCGCTGGCCAGAAATCTTTTCCTAAAACTAATTCGATCAAGAGGAGTGGCGGTGGCTGCGGAACTCAGCCCAATGGATCCCTATCATCATCTCCACAGCAATGGCGGTGGGGAGTTCCATCGAGCTTTCAGTAACAGAGATCCTTGAATGTCCATGGCCATGCCACTGGCTCAACAGAGGACATACTCGTGGCCAATTGGTCAACCACCACCACCACCACCTCCGCTCCATTCATCAGAATTCCTCCACACCTCCGGCCGATTGCTACTCCCATGGGATATCCTGGTATTTAATGCTAAAAAAGATGAATTTGATTTCACCATATTCTTTATGTTCATCCATGTCCTTTAAGATGTTCCTCCTGTTTATTTTGTACCAGCTCCGTCACCAAATGATCTACCGAGGAATGAGCCCTTCGTCCCTCATCAATTACCACCGGCTATAGCCACCTGATGGCTAGATCTTGCCCCCGGGGCTATGGTACAACGGTAAGATAACTAGTCATTAACCCAAACATCCACGGTTCGATCCCCAGCTACGGTGTATTTTGCAGTAATTTTTTCTCTAAATGGGGCGCGAACCCTGGAACGCTGGGCTTCTAGACTGCCTATCGCGAGCGCTTCCCGATTTATCCTGGTGACCGGTGGGAAACTTCCGTGGGACCGGGCCGATCACCCCAGGTTCAATTTGTCTGCTGCCTGGTTCATCATTTTTTCTAATGGCTAGATCTTGCCTCCACGGCCATAGCTGAGATGGTTAGATTGTCACTAAATGTCTTGTGTTCGAACCACGACGCTGATGGGGTGTAAATCCTTATACCTTGTGTATAAAGTCTCTCTCCCAACCTCTTGCCTTCTCAATCACCGTGATTTACCTCCTCCGTGTTGTTCCTGAGGTGGACTGGCGGGGGCGCTGGGGGCGAGCGTTTCACCTTTTTGTCACTGATGGTTAAAACTTGAATGTTATCATCTTGAAGTTTGAAGGTTAAAATCGGATAAAGTTAATGTGTCCACCTTCCCCATGCGCTAGCCACAACATTTGAATTAATAGCTCCCATAATTTACCTCCTCAGTATTGACTCTGAGATGGGTTGACGAGAACGCTAGGGGCGAACAAATTGTCTTTTATCACCTTCTATATACTTAGCTCACCACCCACTGCGAACATTTTCTAATTTATTTTGGCGGTTAGTAAAAACTTATGTGGGATTGAATCAATCACCCCAAATTCGACTATTACATGGTTCATAATTTTTTTTTCTATCTACTTAGCTCACCCCTGAGCTACAGTGCAATGAAGGACGTCAAATTATCATTCAGATATTTATAATTTGATCTCTAACTATGTTGTATTTAGTAAAAAAATTTCGAACACAACTACATGATGCTTAGATCACCTGTCGCGAGTATTTCTCAATTTACCTTGGCCGATAAAAAATTTATATGAAATTGAGGTGATAGTCTTAGATTCAATGTTATCTTATTCTTCGTTTATTTTTTTTTTCTATCTTTGGGTCAACTTGATATTATGATACTTTAGCAAATAGAATATTACTTCAGGTAAACATTAATGCACAAATTGGATCTTTAACCAGAAATCTTTCTTAATATATTCTGTGTTTATTGTCTTACTTTGCATCTTTGAGAATTTATTGGACACTTATATAAGAGATTCAATGTTATCTTATTCTTCGTTTATTTTTTTTCTTTGGATCAACTTGATAGCATGATACTCGAGCAAATAGAATATTAATTCAGGTAAACATTAATGCACAAATTGGATCTTTAACCAGAAATCTTTCTTAATATATTCTGTGTTTATTGTCTTGCTTTGCATTTTTGAGAATTTATTGGACACTTATGTAAGACATTAACTGAATGACAGGGATGGGTTTCTATCTCCTTGATTGCAGAGTTTAATCGAGTGAATAGTTTATGGCTACTTCTCTAGCCTTATCTATTATCAAAAATTGATTCCGTGTTTAATGAATTTATTGTTTTGGACTAGACCTTTTGATTTCGTAACTTATTGGTTGTGTAAGCAAGCTTGATCTATGAAAGACTTAATGCATGTAATTCTGTCTCAAACTATATATGCATCGGAATAAAAGGTGATAACATTCACTTCAAGCGCCCAGTATCGCCGACCCCCAACTAAATACAGATAAATAAAAGAAGATATTTTACCCTATCACAATAACTTTTTGCATGGAGAAAATCTGACACCCAATGCCACAAACTACATGCATGTACATGGAGGGCTTGATAGCACATTTTAAGAAGAAATTTGATTTCTCATTGCGCGAGCATTGTTTGCTTAAAATTAGGAAACACGTATAAAATATTTGAAGTATTAGACATCACAATGTTAAGATGAATGCTTTCATTATCTCAAAAATTTGGCCACAATAATTCAAGATCTAAAGTTTTTTCAACTGTAACACCATTACTTTCTTGATCTTGAATTGAAGACTAACATCTGAGGGATTCTTTAGTCCTCTAGAATATTGTTTTCTCAATTGTTTGAAGATAAGTGCTACATTTGTTGTTAGTTGAACCTTTCACTGTTTTGATTTGTGGAATTCTTCTCAGGTTTTTCATATATGCAGGTTAAACAATTAAAATCATGATATACCATTTATTTTGTAGTAGCTCTGAGGCTCAACTATTGTGGAAATGCAGGTAGTAAAAATGCCTAAATATTGTTTTGTTAGGTAATGTTAGAAAGCCTGATATCAGCTATCCAACTGCAATATTTAGTGTCAGTCCCCAGTATATAAACACTTTGCTAATATTATGATATTTTGTTACTGCAATGTGTTGTTTACTCTTCATTCCTCTGTCATTTCTATTCAGGTCATTCGTTCCCTTACTCTGTTTGATGTGCTATGTTGCAAGGCGAGAAAATAAGGAAGCGTTATGATTGGATAACTTGGATCCTTCCTTCAACACCGCCCCAACATGGTGTTGTTTCTCGCCCACAATATTCACTGACATCAAGTGTTGATTCTATTCCGGCTCATGCAGAACCTTAGATTATCGGAGAGTGCTTCTCGCCTCAGCAATACTAGCCACCGGTCGCCACCGGCAATTGATGTCAGTCTTGGTAGAACAGTGAATGAGAAATTGAATATTCAGAGACACGATAGACAATTCATATTATCATATCGACAATGTTACGATCAAAGTGCCCCGCTCGGCTGGCCTAACAAATCCACTCAACCAGCTCACCCAAACACACAAGCAAAGCCTAAATACAAAAACAAGTAATGCAAGTCAAGTTCATCAATGTCAACTTTCAAAAACAAAGATCAATCAAGTAGAGAATTTCTCAATCTCAGTTAGCATCCTTTTCAAGAACGTGATGCCCAGCATTGTGATCCTAATATGACATTTAATGGGTTAATATCCAATTATAATCACTTAAATATGCATTCGGCCCGACTTAATATCTTAAATGATATGCGCACTCTCTGTTAATCTCCAATTATCATATCAGAAATAAGAGTCTGGGAAATGAGTAAGTTACCACTGTACAAAGATGTGGCATGGTCCTCCATGTTACTCATCAATGGCAGCATACTTTCGCACGAGTGATACAATCCAGTGGACCTGAATATTACGTCCGGAAGTCAAACACACGCTAGCAGTTCAAAAAGTCAACTTCTCAAGTTACAAAGTTGCACAAGCCAAGGGAGGCAAAAGAGTATATACTAGTTCTTAAGATCGGATTAAAGATAATCAATACAAAAGCAATATTGCAGAATGTTGCAGGTACATTAAGCTTGGAAAGGCAGGATGAGAGCGACATTTTACTATTTGGATTGTTTAAACATTCACACCTATGTTTTTCTCATAAATTTATATTGAAAATTACAATTTTGAATGCACATTTTGGAAAGAGAAGAATAGCTAAAGGCTAATCAAGTTAAAAATTTTGAGATTGAAATGAAGCAATCAAGGGAACCTTTATGGCATGAGAATTGTGGTTGTCACAATGTAAAGGAAGCTCCACACTGAGCTTAAGTATTTTGGGTTGTTCGATTCACATCTATGAAGTTAATTGACCTAGTCATGACAAACTTGAATGGCAATGGAGAGAAGTTGGATATTCCTTGATGAATTTGTGGAATTGTGAAATGTCTGTGTTTCATTTTCCTTTTTACTCCAGGCGGCATGAAAAATCTGGTGAAAAAGACTTGGCCTTCCAGAGATATATACACCATACTCAAGCTTCCCTCCAGTGGCATGGGAAGATAAACTACGAGAATGTAAACCGATACAGATGGATGAATTTCCAATTGGTTCTCTTCAACTTCATTTCATTTTTCTCACATTCACCTCAAAGACCAAGTAAAGGTCAGATGTATGCCCAAATGACTCGTGTAGTCCTTTAGCACCAAATTCAGCTAGTTGGACAAGCAAAACGAACCCCCTAATAACTCAATGACGAGACAGATAGTAGAGCAGAACGAGGCTAAAGGCCTGGTATTCCTAAATCTACTCCAAGGAATCATACTTCTCAACTTAAGTATTGAACTTCATTTCTAAAGAATATTCTGACCGAGGCTTATTGGCCCAGTCATGGGACAATACTCAAAACCAAGAGATTTAGGTTTGAATCAATCATACAGGTAATATCTAGACCAATTGGATATTGGATCTGGTATTTGTCTAAACAAGTCTCCACCGGGCCACTCAATTGGCTAAAGAGTGACAAATTTGCTACAATGGGACAAAGATCAATTCCTGCAAACGCATGTCCAAAGAAAAAACTCCTACCCCCTAACCATTTAGCGGTCGGCTATAAGCTGACCCTGTGATTTACCTCATTTCACATAATCTAAAGACGGCTGTGCGGGGCACATGGAATGAGCGTAATCATTTTTTTTTTTTTTTGCTACAATGGTATTTGTCTAAATAAGTTTGGTTTATCGGAAGTGTAGGAAAGGAGAGCTATGCATTAATAAAGAAAAAAAATTGAAGATAAGCAAAAAGACAAAATAAAACCAGAAGGTTTTTTTCTTTCCCCTTGATTTAATTATTTTGTACTCTTCCTCTCTCAAACTTCTATATGAACCCCAGAACCACTATCATCACCTTATGCATAATGGATAAGCATCTACGTAATCATGATTGTCACTAGAACTAGAAATGTTTGCTACTAACTGAACAATGCAAATATCAAGAGACAATATTTGAGTTTGGATCAAGAAAATATAATGCAGATGAATAGAAACTAAAGCAAATAATAATTAAAAAAAAAAGAAATATGAAAATCAAGACTTTTGAATGTGTATCAAGACGAGTAATGGACGTAGGCTTACAATGTTATTTTTAGGGTTTCTCCAATAAAATCCTTGTATGGCGATGACAGCAATGTTTGATGCCACTAAAACAAAGATGCTCAGAGAATGCCTTCCCATCCACTGAAAAGCATATGTTGGCCACTTGTATTCATAAATATCCACCTGCACAAAGTTATCAAGAAAAGCAAATATGATGCAAGTTACTATTAATTCCACTCAAGAAGTACATATAGAAGCGAGTAATGAGCACAGTTTGCCTGTTTATTAGCCAACTTAACTAGTTTCCGTGAAGTATTAGGCTTAGTTACGAATAACATTACAAATAACTAGGCTTCAAGAATCCACAATTTAGTCCAACAGCTACTCTCACAGATCTGAGAAAAATTCAGCCTCAGCCAAAGAACTCCATTCTAGTTGGTATAGACATCCCTCTGTTAAAAATGGTTTTTAGAAGGGTTATCGGATAGACATCACAATTGAACCATCCAGCCTAAAAAGTAGACCGATCAATTAAGCAAGATTTCATACAAAATTAGGGCAACAGACACTTCCTAACTCTCGATCATGTAAAAAATCGATAAAAAATACTGGCTCTTCTTTGTTTTCTATGGTACCAGGCCAGTTTAGTAGATTTTATTAGGTCGTTGACATTCAATGAAAGACATGTGAGTACTATTCTGCATCAAATTGCTATTTGAAATCATAATAAGGATAATAGATAGGTTTCATGAATTTTATTGGTTAGAGCCATAGACGTCTTACCATCTATTAAATTTCAATATTAGGAAAAAAAGTTTATACCACATCTTTAAACATCAGTTTAAGTCATGTTTGTTTTTTTAAAAAAATCAATTTCAAAAAATAAAGCTTCTTTTTTCTCTCCAAAAAAGATTGATTAAGTGGATACACAATCCAGTTATAGAAAAGGTGCTTTTTAATTTATTCATTTACTTCAGTTGGCCTAGAAGCAATATCTTACTTTAGCAATCACCTTCCAACATATGCCGGCCTAATCAAGAGATCTACTTGCAAGGGTTACCCATTGGAAGATTAACTTTATTTGCCTCTATCGAGCTTGGCTTGAATTGCTGGCTTTAAAGTTTACAAAATGGGAGCTAATAGATTTATGGCAAGGCCTGGCCCAAATCATTCATGGAATTATTGCCGCCTGGAGAAGACCAATGTGATAGGATCAATTTGTCAGAATTAGATTGAAGAACTAAGACAAAAGAAACAAGTGGGATTCTATGAAAGATTCCTCTCTTTTCCATTTTTTATTCTATGATTGTGAACAAGAGACTTTGTTGTCATTACAGTGAAGGTTGTATGCTGAGGATACATTTGGTAACTTTAATATGTCACGTAGTTTCTTCATTCTATCCAGCACTAAACCTACTTGCTGAATTCAGTGGAAAGGCCGTATCCACTGGATGATAGGCTAATCTAATAAGGTGATTTTAGGACAGTGAAAATTGTTTCCAAGATACATCATGAGATTTCTGGCGATGTCTCTAATTGTCTTGTATTAACCATGGATGCTTGTACTCAGGTTAGTCAAATCATAGCAGGAACATCTCCCCTATGTCAATTGTTTATACATTAATTCTGTTCATGAAATTGTAGTTGAAATACTAAGAACTTAGTCAAATAAAAATTGAATAAAAAACACTTGCACTTTATGTGATGAATGGTATCAATGAAACTTAAATTTTGTAGGGGTTACCAAGAGATATAACATATAGTTTCTTTCTCATATGCATCAAACAGTATCTATAGATGAAAAGGGGAAGCTTTTCACTTTTCATCGTGCAGCTTACCAATACGTATAGTGCACAGAACGTAGCCGCAGCAACACCAGTTGTTAGAAACATATAACTGATTGTGTATAGTGATTTGTTCAGAGGAACTCCTATAAATTTTAGCATGTATATCAGCTAAATCTATAGAAAATAGTTATAATAGTCAACAGATAGACATAAGGTTTAAAGCATTGGAGGGCACAGTTTAGATATACCTATACAGGCTAGAATTATCCCAAGTCCAGAAGTTGCAAGTGAAAACAGCAACCATCTTGTGAGTCTACTTTTATGATCCTGAAAAATATTTTCATTGAATAGTACATTTATCAAATTATAAGTAAACCAATTTACCAAACTGGGAACTTTTCACTGGAATAGAAATTTAGAAAAATCACAAGATCTATCAACAAGCAACTATGGTAGCAAAAAATCGTCCACCTAAAAAGTAAAGTCTTGTAGGATTAGCACACAAAGTAGAGTATTAAAAATCGGTATCAAGTTTTAAGAAGGCATTAGCAAAAATTTTCTAAAATATTATTGCTATGATTATTTTAACAGACAGTTCATACCTCCAAAAGAACAAGAGTATGACCAAAATGTAGACCAAATATGCAACTTACAACCGCAGTCAGTGAGCTGCAAATACAATTTTGTAGAAATTTAGTTACTTCAAATGGGAAACACTATGCAAGTAAAAGGTACAACATAACAATCAATAAAAATAGCACATGCACCATTTACCTTATAGGAAGTCTAAGTTAAGTATTTTCTTTTGCAAACTGAATTGACAAGAAATAATATCCATGCTATTCTAATATGAAACTCGGATGAATTTTTGATGAATTGGAAACTCCATATTTGTCTTTCTTAGATGCTTCTGATAGCGTCAGTTTATAGGCTACATTACGATAATACTATATCAAGAAAAATAATTATGTTAAGCTTCTTAACAAAATCTTTATAGACCAAAGAACAAGATAAGTTCCAAGGAAATTGAAGGTGAATTGTTTGCTAAGCAGAATAAAGACTAAGTACATCCTCTTGTCTGAAAGATTGCCTAAATACTCTTTAAACATCAAACTAATAATTTGAATATATATTTTAGCATTATTCTTGGAAAGATCGGTAATAAAAATAGAGAATTTAATTATATGTTTGCAAAAACCTTTAAGCAATACTCCACCGAAGTAAGACAACTTAAACATTACACTAATCATGCTAGAAGCTAATTGGTTTGCTTAGCTTACTTGACAATCACTTTGAGCGGGATCAGGGACAAAGAGAACTGATGGTTAAATTATGGACATGGCAAGGAATAAGCATGATATAAATGTTCGTCCTACAATTTTTCAATATGGAAAGTATGGAAAATATTTTGGCAAAAATAAGAGAACGGTGAGAGGAAAAATGTGAACATTGAGCACTAAGATGGTAAGCCAAGAGAGTAATTTCGTGGCAAAAATAATCAATTATAGAGACAAATAGTAAGACTAGTTTGAAAAAAAAAAGAGCATCAAGTAACATAAGTTACATAAGTTTTTATTCAGTATACCTTAAGATGCCCTCGGGGTCAAATGGAGCTTGGCACCATGACGGATAAGTAGTATATGCTCCGTTTTCATCTCCGGGAGTTCTACATTCCTATTTGTATAGAGACAACAGTTTTAAAAGTGACTATTATCTGTGATATTTGTAAAATCACCTAATCACATTACCTTCAAATTTCTAAATACAGGTTTTATGTACAGGTGTTTTATGCCGAGTAATTTGCGGTCAATCATTCCTGCTGCATTACATGCTGGTCCAAGATCACCTCTTACTCCACATTTAACCTTAGAAATGGAAAGTAAAACGTCAATTGTTCAGAGCTCTATATAAAAGTGAGCTCTAATAAAGCTCATCAAGAACATAAATTCTCTTTAGGGAAAACCATAATTTGTAAACACAGATCCTCTTAAAAGATTTTACCTTCTCAATGACATCTCTGATTTGCATTGATGAACTGAGAGCAAATTCTTGTGGTTCGTATTTCCAATCTGGTACATATATGCCATGTAACAACCCCACATATATACTGGACAATACAAACATTATGATCCTGATAAAGACAAAAACAGCAAGTTAAAGCATGTAATTTGTTGTTGAACACTTTCATGATTCCAATGACTAAAAGTTCATGTTATGATCATTTCAACACAAATATAAGTGGTAATGAAGGTTATCACAAAGTTAACATGGATGATTCATTGTTAAAAGCCATCTAGCGTTAAAATTATATAATGGCAAACAATGCTTATTTGTAATCGATACGCACTCTTACATTGTATTACAATACACTTCCCTTGCCACTCCATGTTCATTTAACTACTTAATTCCATTTCAAGTGGCAACCAACAAATAGGTATCATCAAGATAAGCATATTTTAGCTCATGGAAACTTGAGGTAGAACCCACCAAGTACCTGCTAAAAGTTACACATTTCACTATACAAATTTTAAAGTAATGTGCAATTGTTTATTGATAATATATTCCTCACCTTCAAATTGATATGACTTTTGGTATCAACCCCAACAAAACATGACTTGAGCCTTGAATATTATTGGTTTTACCTACTTGTAGCCTCATGTTGGGAAAATAATGCTCTCATGTGGTTCCATTCGATTAGCTTATTTTGATGTATTTGGCAATAGTTTAAGTTAGCTTTCACATGTGTTTCTCATATGTGCATCAAGTGTGCAAAGACTTGGCATAATGTATATGTAGTTGGGTGAACGAAGTTTGGTGAACAATGTGATCAAATTGTTGTTGTTTGCTCAATAGCTCAGCGGCCTAGTACGAGGTGAACTCGTAAGCATGGAGGATTGGACATGGAGCAAACTCACAGAGGTTGATGCATTCAATGGACCAGAGGTCTAACATGAGGTGGACTCTAGGGCATGGAGCATTGAGGGATTATGGATGTAATTGTAGAGATTGTGGGAAGGATGCCTTGATGGTCGAGAACAAGGTGGACTCATATGCATGGAAGATTGGATGTCATGAATCAAGCTCAAGGAGCTTGGTGCATTCAATGACTGAAGGTTTGGCACAAGGTGGACTCTAGGGTCACAAGCATGGAGCATAAAGTAGTATGGAGAGAGCTTGAGAAACATGATACATTCGATGGACCAAAGGCCTAACATAAGGTGAATTCTCAAACAAGGAGCATTGAGTGATCAAAGACTTGGAGGAATGAGAGTGTGAGAGACTATGAGAGCAAATTGTAATCTATAGGATTTAGTCTTTAGGTACCAATGTACCATCATCGTGAATGATGTGTTTAGGTAGATAGAGGCAGACTACCCAATAGCTTAGTATAAAACTTTCAATCGAGCATTGTTTGTCTCAAGTCATATTTACCAACCTAGCTCAGTCTCGGAACTTTGCATAGGCTTACAACAGGTGTAAGCCAAGTGAAGGAGAAACCACTAATTGGATCTAGTAAACTGATGGAACTTCAATCAATTGAAGCATGTCAGTCAACAACCAAGGAGTTGACTAAATGTGAGGGTTCGATGAATAGAATATTCAACTTGATGCTCGAAATATTTTACTCGAGCAATAGTCAATTGGATATAGTTTCCAGTCGTTTAAAGGCTGAGCAGTTTACTGGAGATGGAATTCCAGTTGATCAACGATGGTCGTTGGCTTCCAATGATAACATTGTTTAGTTAGTTGTGACTATAAGGTTTTTCCAATTGACTAAAAAGCTTCCAATCGATAGGAGGCTGACAATATATGGTTAAAGATTATGGTAATCTTTCTTTAGCTTTATATTTCATTGTGTCTGAGTAGTGACAATTGTAATCATCTAAAGGCTGGAATTATAAAAAGTTTGCCCTGTGAAAGGGTGATTCTTAGTTGGACATTCGAGGGTAACGTACTGAACACGCAAGTCATAAATTAGGAGCAGAGTCTCCAAGCCACATTAGGTCTTCGTGTTTATTTTTTATTTTCACTGTGTACTCAAATAAACATGAGTACCCTCAAACTACTAGAAATTGAATTATTTTTATTTTGCATGAGAATTGCAATTAAGGCGTGTTGACTATTCATAATTCATTCCTTCTCCCTCAAGCCATCGATGCTACACTATATAGATAGATATTAAGACAATCAATGAGAAAGATGAAAAAGATAGAGGAATCTTTAGTAGAGGTCTTCTTGTTTATATCTAACAGCCACAACATCCGTAAGCCTAACATAGAGATGATAGCAAAACTATCTGAGAATGAATATTTTATAAAGAAAATAAATTGGCAACCACCAACTTAGGCTGTTGAATAATGCATTTAAAACCTCCAAATTCTCATACCACTGAAAGTAATAATCTTTAAAAAGTCCACATCCAGAGTTCGGAGTTGCAGCGCTTGATAACCATATTTCACATAAAGCAGCAACTATGTACCCAATAGCAATCCTCTGGCATTAACTAAAACAATATTAAACAAATGACAAAATAATTCTAGAAACCAAAAGATGCAATCTATCATCAATAATAGAATTAATTATAAAAAGGAAGAAGGCCCATCTGAGACAAAACCTGTAGGATACCAAAGACACGTATTCTGTCGATATCAACACCAAATGTAAGGGAATTTATGCCGTGAAAGTAACCACCTGAAATGTAGATTAACTTGTACAGGTGAGGTAGGGGCTAGGAACATTCTGTTAAATCTGAAGTAGATAGGAAGAGGTCTGCATAAATTTGAGTGCAAAACTAAATCAAAGGCATAATGTAATGGAACAAGGATCAACCATAAACAAATAGCAAAAGCATATCCAGTTTTTTGACTTTGTTCTCAGCAATATCACATATTTATGTATAGGAGTTGTATGCACTAACAGATCATGGATCTGCATCTTTTATATTGCGTAAACATTTGCTATTGTTTACCAATATTACGATAATATGACATTACATTTACGTCATTGTTACCATATTTACTATTTTGATTATTTAGTAAGAGTCGGGGGCAGAACCACCTATGGGCATCCCTCCATTTTTATAGGATGCCCCCGGTCAGAGTGTCATGGTTAGGCCCTCTAGCGATAAGTCAGGGATCTAGAATTTGAAACTCAGCTACAGTGTATTATCAGGAATTTTTCCCTTAACCGGTAGCGGACCTAAGAATGTTGTTGTCGGAATGGGCCTCCATGTGCACTTCCCTGATTAACCCCCGACCGGTGGGAAACTTCCGTGGGATCTGACCGGTCGCCCCAGGTTCGACATTACCTGACGAGGTTAATCATTTTTTTCCCATTTTTACAGGGCACCCTATCAAAATTTTCAAAAAGGAGGCTTTTATAATAAAAAAAAACTTCAAGATTTTCTTCCGATGGTCTCTTGGCATCTGTAGTGTCTCCCTTTCATCACAAACCTCCTCTCCTCTCTAGCATCCACAATGTGAACATGATTCATGATTCCCTTTGCCCTTCAGGCCTTCTTGATCGGCGACAGCCAATCCGCCACCAATCTCACTCCTCATACAACTCCTTTCTTTCCCCACAACCCATGACTGACAACACACTCTTCCCTTCATTTCCAATATCAGCAACTCTCCCTCTCTCTCATGCTGCCTCTCATAGGCCCCCACCCTCTCGGCCTGTCCTAACCACAGTCCAAGAACAACCCTCCAAGAAGTAATGACCTTTTCGGTGACTAGCACCTACACTCTCTTCTAGTAGTGCCATAATGGTAGAAAATCCAAGTTCAATCACTATAAAGGGTGCAGGGATTCCATCAGCCCAAATGACTTGAAGTTCAAGGCAACCATCTCAATTTTAAAGAACAGGATATCAGCAAGGCACCTTTTGGAATGAAGAGTGCTATAATATAGAAGATTGCTCCAACACAATGATCTCAGTTTCAAAAAGGACTGCCAAGAATGATGTGCCATGAGGCAAAGACTCTGTCTCTCAACCAACCTATCACCTGAACTTTTATTACCTTGTAAAATATTAAGCTCTAGGACAGAAATGTTCTATATGGATTCAAAGTTGCTTTCTTTTCTGTTGTTTATGTTGGTGCATGTATGAATTTTGTGAAAATTTTTACCGAAGGATATAATGGTCAATTCAATGTGCTTTTTCCCTCTTGAGCTTATTATCTAAAAATGATCAAAACAACAAGGGCACAATTGTCTTTTACAAATTTTCTCACATTTGACTTTTGGTCAAAGGGGGTTAAATGTTATTTTTTAAATACAGGGGACAAAATGCTACTTGATAGAAAACATAGGGGGTTAAAGGTATTTACCCTTAATTTTATCTCTATTTCTCGTTGAACAATGATGGATTTTGATATAGATCATCTTATAGAAAATTTAGCAAATTAATGGATTATATTTTGCACAAATGATTTTTTTTTTAAAAAAATAACTTATTAAAATAAAAGAAAAAGGAAACAAAAGGAAAAATATAGCATGTTCATACATTCAAATTAGGAAACACAATTATTACAATGCATGGTGGGTAAGGAAACTTTTACCTTCTATAACATATGATGACATGTCTATAAAAGGAATGACTGGAATAGCATCTATAGTAGTCATGAATAAATTTCAAGAATATTCTTTCACATTTAATGGATATACTTTCTTCTAGGGTTGATGGTGAGCACCACTTTGCTCCTACTTCTGACCTATATCAGATGTATTGCACTTACATTGTAAGACATGTCATGTGCACAAATATTTTCTTTCTGCTCATTATTGGTTCAAGCAGAACTATTACAATCACATGACACAGGATTGAGATTGTTTAGGTAATATGGGCCATAGTCATACTACTCTGAAAAGCCCGGCATTGTTGGGGGGTAGGCTTTGAATTGTATATGAATTATGAACTTATGACACACACCTTATTGGTGACTAGTCATTATGGAAGGCATAACTCTGGTGGTCCAGGACACAAATGATAACAAGAGCAAGAAAAAATACTCGTGTATCAATAATAGAAACTTATCAAGATAAATCTTGGGAATATATCCCACCAATGATTGAGGTACCAGTGATGACAATCCTTGACTAGATCAACCCTGCGCCACTTCAACTTTGTCAGCATAGTATAGATCTATTCGAGCCATCGTGTTATGTTAGCTTCCTTCTTCCTGCTCCTCCCTCTTGCCATCTTCTTATACCTCAGACTCTCTCTTCTCTATATATTGAGCCACTCGCCTACACCTCTGAGCTAAGAGGAGGTGCTCTCTGATGTTGGAAATGCCTTCTTTGCTGCAGATCTAAGGTTCCCAAGTCATACGTGGCAATTTGTGATCTAGGGAACGTCTCAGGTGGACCTTCACATAGGTAATGTATTGCACAGGCCCACATCTCTTCAAGTAGACAAACACATACATGGAACAACTATCGGGTAATAAGGACAAATATCACAGTCCACAAAACCCATAACATTCCCTAGTGATCCTCCACAGTGTTGATGTGTGATGTACTACAAAAAATAAAGATATCTAGGATTTGTGTTGTACACTTTCAGATCTGATTAATCTCAAAACTTCTGTGGGATTAGCTATGAATAGTATATTTGTAACAGTGTTTTAATCAGTGAATACTCCATTTGGGAGCCACAAAAGCAAAATTTTGCTCCCCAGATTAATGTGTGTATCAATATGTTGAATTATTAATCAAAATAAGCATAAATATACAAACAAGTTATCATTGCAAACAATCTTATGAATCAACAAAATGTGTCATTGTTACCTTGGAGAAGAACACCAAGAACAAAGAGTTTTACTGCCCGTACCACTGCTTTACGTGTTGACCGAAGTTTATTGGATTTGTTCTGAATAGAAGAACATAAGTTTCTAAGTTACCGGACAAATTGATGTATTACTTATGAATTCTAAGAGACTAAAATCATCCTGTAGACAAACATAAGATTTGTGCAAACTATCACCGAAGATTTTTTTAAAAGCAGAATCAACCAACTAATCCATTAATAAGCTCTCAAATTTTAATTTAGTAATTTTCAGGGGTAAGATATATTTCCAAACAAATCTATAAAAGAACCCCGTGTGTGCATAATAAGCATGAGTATGAATAACAAGGAAGAAGAAATCAAGTAATTGCTACAACTGTAAATTTAAGAGTTCAGCTATTTTAGAGGACTTAGTCAAAATCAGAATCATTGTGTACTATGTATGCAAATTCTGAGTCTAAGACCATCATATTTTATGGGATTGCCATAACCAGAAGGCTTTCTTCTTTTTTCCTTCAGTGCATACTATCGACAGTAAAACACCATCTTAGCTTCTTTGCTGATGTCTGATGAGTGATTTTATGAAATTGAAAAAGTTATAGACAGAACATTTCTTGCTGGTTGGCCCCTTTTACTGTCTCTTCCTCTCCCATCTTTTTTTTCCTCTCTCTCTAAATCAATACATCACTTCTTCCCTTTCAACACCTGCTTTACACCCAACTACCCAACTCCCTATGAATACAGCAGCCTAAGATCCGCAGCAAGAATTGATATACTCCTTATCCATGCATCATGGCTTGTCATATTTGCAGGTTGTAAGACAATGCGTAGATACTAAAACACTCATGTCCAACATTTGAGTATGAAATAATAGAAAAAGATACTATGAGAAGAAGATTAAATACACTTCTTACCTTGTAGACGATTGAAACAGAAATACCAGCAATGAACAGAAAAAATGGCATTACGAAGTCTGCCAAATGTACACCGTCCCAGGGAGCATGACCAACATATGGCAACACAGAACCAGCATAATCAACAAATACCATCAACTGCAATATAAAATTAGTGTTATAATTTAACAATTAAGTCATCTAAGATTTCTGATATAAAAGACTAAGCTTTTGGCAACGTATCGCAGGCAGTTTAAATTTTATCCAACGTCTCCAAAGAGTGAAGTATCACAGGAAATTTCAAAGGACCTTCATATGCATTTCGTTTGACATAATTCAAAATGTCTACTTTCGCACCAGATTCTCCGCATGCGATCCAACAAGTGGTGATATGGACCGCTCGGCCATAACCTAACCATCATCTAGCCGCAGAACAATAAATACACCGAATATCCATCTCAAGAGCAACAAATCCACCCAGCAAACACTATTTATTTCCCAGAAGAAAAAAACAACTAAATTTGCAATTTGATAAACTAAAATCGAGAGCTCACAGCGATCGAGAGACCTCGGAAGACGTCGAGAGAGGCGATTCGAGTGGCTGCTGTGCTCCTTCCTTCCTTCCTCGTCTCTCCGGCTTCTTCACCGCCGCCGTTCAGCTGGACGTAGTCGCCCATTCGTCCGCCGCGGCCGAAAGACCTGCCGAGAAACGCCCGAGGAACGGCAGATAGGTCGCACGAACAACGCTTTTTTCTCGTGGGGCGTTGTATTTTGCAACAAACAACATACGAGGAAGAGGAGATATACACCTCCGCTTTATGTTGCACCGCCGTTGCTCCGCCAAAGCGCTCGTAGTCTCCTGGGCGACGCTTTTCTGGTTGAGACTAGCAGGTGAGCGGAAATGCTTGACTGGTAGGTAATCCTACTCGAGAATGTGGTTCGAGTGAGCGCGAATATTTGGGTATCAAACCATATTCGTTTCGGCGTCTTCACGGCTATTGGATAACTAGTCGGGTAATTGATTGTGTGGATTGTAAAGGTCGCGTGCGGCGCACGGTATAAAATGAAATTATTTAACGACAATAGGAAAATGTTTTGATTGAGCAGAGCTTCAATGTACTTAAATTATTTTTTTTTCATTGTTCTTTTAGAATTTATTTAAACACCAATAAATAATTCTGTAGGGAAACTTAAAAAGGACAAGTTGAATTGTAGTGTCTAAAGGGACCCATGGAGTCGGAATAAAATAATTCAATTGGCGTCGAGTCGAGGACTCGAGTACAACATGAGGGACCACAAAGCAATGACAAATATGGCATGTCTGTCCTAAATTCTGAAATTTATTGAGAAAAATAAAAAGAGCATTTTATTTAATGGTAAATTATAGAAAACTTTTCAATTCCTATTTAATTTTTGCATGCATTCCTCATTTAAAATCTTTTTTAAATTTATTGAGAAAAATAAAAAGAGTATACATCAGTGAAAATTGAATATAAAAGATTTTATTAAAAGAGTAATCATTCTATGGGCAACCTTATATACTCAAATTTCTAACTTTTATACTATTCTTTATTTCACAAAATTGTCTTTTATTCAGGGATTGTATGTAAAAAAAATTTTTAATTTTGCAAAAAAAATTAAAGAAAATTTTCCCTTTATTTAATCTCTTTATTTATTTATTTATTTATTTATTTATTTTATTAAAAAATATTTAATCCTAACATCCACCCTCTAAAATAACATACCTAAGTTTAACTTTATGTTCAGTTGAAAATCTTAATTATCTATCTATAATTAATTATATAATCACCGTTGATTCAAATAATAAATGGTTCCCGGTAATAAAATATATCTATCGCATTAATAAATAAAGAATATAATTCGAATGTGTTATTTAGAAGATAAAATTTTATATAATTTTCGAGTTAATAAAAAATTACAAAATTAACCTTTGATTTTGCATGATCACAATGACCATTCGACCTTCTCCAGTCTCGCCATGTCGTGATGTCATGGGCCAGGGCTGGATCAGAGATAGGCGGGCTTGAATCAGAGGTCCAGGCAAGGTCGACGGTATGCGCAGGATAATCTTGGCTGCTGTTACAAAAATCCTCGAACTCCAAGCGCTTGCATCCAGTATCACCGTGATTACTGACATCGTGGACAGAGACCAGGGGGCCGTCGGGATGACGGTTCCACCTTTTGAATCGTTGACTGTCAATGGCGTGCTCTCCGATGAGTCGGTGACGGATGCACAACACTTCTAGCGGGGCTAGTTGTGCCTTCGGCAAGTCCTCGAGCGACCTTGACGATGCCCTAGGCACAATTACGACCATCTCCTTTGCAGCCGTCTCTAATGCCAACCGCCATTTCCACTAGCGTTGCTCATTGACCATGACTAAAGGTGTGACTCTCTAGAGGCAGTTGCTATTGTATTCCACGACATCGTTAACACTGCAAGTGATTTAGCTCACCAGGTTCGATTTTTTCACCCTCTAAATTCATAAACGAAGATTAAAATTTCAATGGTTAACCAAACAATATTAAATTATATTTTATTCCTATAACTTAGTTATGTATTATCTAATATCATATAACTAAGATTATATGTGATAATACATCTAAACATATTGTTCAACATTATTATCTGTTATCATACGTATTAAATCTAAATCAATCAGTTAGTTATATGAACAAAATAAATTCACATTATAACAACTACCGTACGATATTGTAATATCTATAATTTTGTGACTGCTACTTTAGTGATAATAGTTATTGTTCCTAATGGCTACAATGTGAATATTATTAAATTATAAAATCACAATTATTATAATATAAATATTATTTATAATGTCAAATACACCTAATTGATTTAAAATTTAATATATATATGACAAGAGATGACAATCCTATGTACTTGAGTATAATTATATAATTTCACAGAGGGGTTAATAGTGTGGACATCCTTTTTATAAAAAATAAAAAAGTGACTTAACTTTGATGATTAAAGGAAAAAAAAAGGAACACCCTTTGATTTTTATCCAAATCTATGTTATGTCATGTTTACTTCGAAGAGTGGATTAGAAAAGGGCAAATGGTATGAGAATCAAACTACTTTCTCGTGTTTATACGTACAAAAATAAAAAAATGACGAACTGATTTCAAATCTATCCGTTGATGATTAATTTTATCCTTTTTTTCATTACCTCAAAATTGGGCGAAGCACGACGGACAAAAGCAACAACTCCTTCACCTTCTCCTTGGACTATTTATCAAAGAACTTTGCCTAAGCAAGCTTCCCTATCCCTTGGAGTCGATCATGTTGTCGCCGCCTCCTTTTTCTCCTTCTCCCTCCTCCCCCTCCCTCTTACTCCACCTCCATAACACCGCCCTCAACACCTATCACTCCCTTGACCCCACGTGTACAAGAGAACGCCGCGGTCATTGTGACGATGAACCAATATATATTGAGAAAGAAAGGGATGAGAATAAAGAAAGGGATGACGGTATAGACCACTTGCTTGGCATAATGCTGAAGGATCAGAGGACTATGAGGGCGATGGGGTCAAAGAGGAGAAATGTGACGACGGGTCCAGATGGGATCCTTCAAGAACGGGAAAGAAGAGAATGAAGAAAAGAAGAAATTAGAGGAAGGGAGGATGCAAGAGGAGTTATTGTGGTTGGAAACAAAAGACAAAGACAAAAAGCGAAATCGCTTGCCCTCAGCGCCCCCGCCGCACCCGTCCCAAGGTCATCACGAGGGAAGTAAATCATAGTCCCAGAAGTAATTAGTGCATAATTGGGCTGAGAATTGATATACCAAATGCCCAGAGTTTTAATCCAGTACGCCTCGCGCGATTTGAACCCAGGACCTCTTAGATAACACCCCGATGCACTAACCACTCCGGATCCCCGTGGGGACTGGTTGGAAACAAAAGAGGAGTCACGCGAGGTGGTAGGGTTCGGACATGCTAGGGCGGTGAAGCCAAGGGCTAAAGTCCGATAACGGAGGCATGTCTCCTACGGTGACAGGGATGAGGGTAGCTAGGTATCTCTCCTCCGAGAATTTTTTTTTCATCCCATCCTTTATGTTATGTTTACTTCTAGGTGTGAGAAGAGAAAGGAAAGAATTTAGTCAAGGAAAAATATGTTGAAGATCAACCCTAACTCATCAATGGATAAGGACAAATCTTATAGATAGGAATATTTTTCTCTATCTTATGGATATGAATTATCTAATGAATTTGGATGACGACTTGATAAGAGATAGAAATAAATGTGTGATAGGGAATATTTCTCTCATTCAATGGATAAAAATGAGACTTTTCTACGACTATGATTTATTTTTATTGAATGGTGTAGATTGCATGGTGAGTAGTATAAATACTTTCCCTTATATTTAGTTTTTCATTTATCAAATAAAATATCAACTTGTGAGTCAAAAATGTAAGTTGTTTTTTCTTTCTTCTTTGTCTTAAAATTGTGAGTGATCCACAAAAGTGTTGTAGTATCTTTATTATGGTGTAATATAAGTAATTTATTTACTTGTTTGGTGGTCCAATTCTCAATAATTGGTATCAGAGCTAGGCCGATCATGGATTGTTCTTGGTAGAGCAATCTTGAATTGTGAGTAGTTTTTTACTTTACACGATTATTAATCAAACTTGTTTGGTATAATCAAAGCCTTTTTGATACGATGGGCAACCTTCAAGTAGTAGGAGGAATCAAGAAGCTCAACAACAAAAACTACAACACGTGGACAACATTTATGAAGTCTTACCTATAAGGTCAAGATCTTTGGGAGGTTGTCAGCGGTAGTGAAGTTGCGCAACTGGCAAAAGATGCCAATGACAGCTTGCAAAAATGGAAGATTAAGGTATGTAAAATAATGTTTGCTTTAAAGATTACAATTGAAAAAGAAATGTTGGAGCACATCCGAGATGTCAAAACACCAAAAGAAGTGTGGGATATCTTTGCTACACTTTTTTCAAAGAAAAATGCTACAAGACTGCAACTTCTGGAGAACAAGCTGTTATCAATAGCGCAACGTGACAAGATGATTGCCCAATACTTCCACAAGGGCAACTTCAACCGACACACTGGTGGTGGATCACAAAAAGATGGCGATAAGGTGAAAAGTTATTAAGGAAATGGAGGCTCTCATCCAAAGGGAGCCCTAAAGAATTATAGTGATAGTGGAAAGTTTGTTGGCGAGTGCTACAATTGTGGAAATGTGGGTCACATGGCAAAAGATTATTGGTTAAAGAAAAAGCTTGTTCAAAATAATACGGCTACTTCCAGTTCTAAGGAGAATAACAAAGATGACTGAGATGCTGAAGCTTTGATTGTTATGGAGGAAAAGGAATTAGCTTTCACAACAACGTTAGAATAGATTGATTACAAAAATAGTTGGATCATAGATTCAGGTTGCTCAAATCACATGACGGGTGACAAAGAAAAGTTGCAAAATTTATTTGAATACAAGAGAGCTCGTATGGTGGTTACAGCTGACAACTCAAGGTTATCAATAGCTCATATTGATAAGTTAGTAATTATGGCTTGATATAATTCTAACCAAGTGCCTCTTTAAGATGTCTGTCATGTCCTAGGAATGAAGAAGAATTTGTTATCTGTGGCTCAATTAACATCATCAGGTCATTATGTTCTATTTGGTCCTAAAATTGTAAAGGTATATCCAAACCTCAAAATTTCAGAATTACCAACAATGGAAGGGGCAACGATTAGAGTCGTTCTACGTGATGTCAGCCGAGTTTGCATATACAGACAAGACAAGAAAAAGTGAAACAACAGATATATGGCACATGCGGTTAGGTCATGTTAACTATTCCAAGTTAAACATGATGATGAAAAAGTCGATGCTTAAGGCGCTTCCTCAACTAGAGTTACAAGCAGATACAGTATGTATGGGATGTCAGTATGGTAAAGCACACCAATTACCATATCGGGAGTCAAACTTTAAAGCAAAGGAACCATTAGAGTTAGTTCACTATGATGTATTCGGGCCCGTTAAACAACCATCAATTGGTGGTATGCGGTACATGGTGACATTCATTGATGACTTCTCAAGGTATGTATGGATTTTATTTATGAAAGAAAAATTTGATACACTTTCAATGTTCAAAGAGTTCAAGCAGTCAGTCGAAGGAGAATTGGGAAAGAAGATACGCTGGTTGCCAGAGACAATAGAGGATAATATAACTCAAGAGAGTTTTCTCAACACTTAAGAGAAAGTCGAATATACCATCAATATACATGTGCCAACACACCTCAATAAATGGTGTAGCAGAAAGAAAGAACGAACACCTTGCAGAAATTTGTCGGAATATGCTGCATGACAAGAATGTACCTGGACGATTTTGGGTTGAAGCAATGAGGATTGCATCTTTCATCATTAACAAACTTCCTCAACCAAGGTTAGAATTCGTTTCACCCTTTGAAAAATTATAGAATATAAAACCTACAGTTAGCTACTTTCAAGTATTTAGTTGTGTATGTTATGTATTTGTTCCTGATCATTTACGAAGCAAGTTCGACAAGAAAGCTATTAGATGTATCTTTGTGGAATACGATAGCCAAAGAAAGGGATAGAAATGTTATGATCCAACGAGCGGAAGATGTTACACTACACGAGATATAGTGTTCGATGAAGCATTTTCTTGGTGGACCTCAGAGAAGGAGGTGTTGCCAGAATCTGAAAACTTTGAAGACAAATTGCAACAAAAGATGAAGGAGCATATAATTCAACTTCAATCAAGTTCAGATGAATCAGGAGATCCAAATGAAGATGATGTTAAGCAAAGAGTGACTCAGAGTCCTTGGGAACCGACATATATCAACAACCAATGAAGAAGAGAGGCCTAGTGAAATGGAAGAATTAACTCCACAATCTCAACTCCGAAGGTCAACAAGAACACGAAGGCCAAATCCAAAATATGCAAATGCAGTTATAGTTGAAGAAGCAATAGAGCCTGAGATGTTTGAAGAAACATCACAAAGTTCTGAGTGGGTGACAGTTATGAAAGAAGAGATGTACTACAGCAAAATCAAACTTTAGGATCTCATATCAAAACCAAGAGATGTGAAAACCATTTCTTCCAAGTGGATTCACAAAATAAAGCACCAACAATTTCAAAAAATTTCGTGATCAACTCGACAAGTACAAAGGGTTGGTGTTGAGGGGGAGTGTTGAAGATCAACCCCAACCCATCAATGGATAAGGATAAATCTTATAGATAGGAATATTTTTCTCTATCTTATGGATATGAATTATTTAATGGATAAAGATGACGACTTGGTAAGAGATAGAAATAAATGTATAGTAGGGAGTATTTCTCTGATTCAATGGATAAGAATGAGACTTTTCTGACTAAGATTTATTTTTATTGAACGATGTAGATTACATGGTGAGTAATATAAATACTCTCCTTGTATTTAGTTTTTCATTCATCGAATAAAATATCAATTTGTGAGTCAAAAGTGTGAGTTGTTCCTCTTTCATCTTTGTCTTAAAATTATGAGTGATCCATAAAAGTGTTGTAGTGTCTTTATTGTGGGTGTAATACAAGTAATTTATTTACTTGTTTGATGGTCCAATTCTTAACAAAATATCCCTATAGGAAGGGAAGGGAAAGAAAAATAAGAAAATGGAAGAGAACAGAATCCCAAGGGAAAGGAGAGGAGGCAGAGGGAAACATTAGAAAAGACAGAGGTGTTGCCTACATGGGCGGGCATACAAAATGGACAACGAACCCGATTGCGACGATAAGGAAGAAGAAGAAGAAGAGATGTCACTGCAAGTCTACAATGTGCTATCCTCCTCCTCAACGATGGACGCCACCACTACGACACCTTCTGCACCAAGAACAACTAGAGCATCATCGCTTCCCCCTCCACTATCTGTAGTATCGGATCCACGTGAGAGGGAGGGGTCAATCATATGTATTTTAAAAAGCTTATCTTTTTCAGATTTTCGAAATTGAGCGCACTGCGGAAAAATTCGAAAACAAATACACAATCAAACACAAATAGTTTTACTTGGTTCAGAATTTTTGCAACTTCTACTCCAAAACCCAAGTCTCTCTGACCTTTTCGACGAACAATCCACTAAATCTCTCACGTGAGAGGGAAGGTGAATCGTGTGTATTTTAAAAAACTTGTCTTTTTCGGATTTTGAAATCGAGTGCACAGCGAAAATCCTCGAAAACAAATACAAAATCAAACACAAGTAGTTTTATTTGGTTCAGATCCTTCAGCGACTCCTACTCCTACTCCAAGGCCTAGGTCCCTCGGACCTTTTCGACGAGCAATCCACTAAATCTCTTTACCGAAAAACCACTTGTAGAGTAGTCGAATATAAAGATGAATTGGAAAGTGTAACATACCTATATTTCTCTTTTGCAAAAATGCAAGTACAATAAATTAACTTTCGTGACCCAACACCGTTGTAGGAATCTGGCTACATTTGAGTGTTGGAGTAAGTCTTCTGATAGTAGTTGGTCGTAAACGAGTAGTAGCAAGGTTGCAGTGTGAAGACGGAGTCACATAATAAGTGTTGTAGCTTGTGTATCAGTTGTGTTTGAAGCCTTGGTCGAACACTCCTTTTATAGATTGATTAGGGGGCCCTCAATCCAACCTAGGATGACCTCAATCAAAAAATATGATTAGATCTGAGCTTTTCACAGCTTATCCAACTAAGGGTGTCTTCATCATCACCTAAGGAGCCTCAGGTCCCATCTAGGACGCCTCTAGTGCCAAAAAATGATCCTCAGTGTTTATCTGCGTGGAGGTGCCTTCAACCATTTAGGGAGCCTCCAGTCCCAATTGAGGTGCCTCGGGTACTATTCAGTCAAAGCTGATTTTTGCTCTTAAGTCCTGCAAAAAGCGTAGTTCACGAAAATAAAGTATACAATGTAAAATAGAATTAGCGCATTTATATGCCGGGTGAATATGATATGATTATTAATTAGATCATATCTTTCCAAAACCAAGATCTAGTCAAGGTCTCGATTTAGATCTTCAAAATGACTCTTAGCAGGACCATCCCTACGGTCTCACTAGGGACTCGTCCTCACCAGATCTCTCCTCCAGTGACTTATCTTACTTACCATTTGCAGATTTATTTAGCTTTTTGGCCCACCAGGTCTTCCTGCTAGATGTCCCATCTTGACTTCAGCCAACTGCCAGGTCTCACAGATCCAACTGGACTTTCTGCCACGTCTCAACCAACCCAGGCTTTAGTTTGGTATCAAGTTCTAAGCCTTTCAATCTTGTACATTTGGTAACAAGGTTAGACAAACGACAAATCTAACTTTGCCCTTTTATTATACATCGAAACATGAGTTTAACCGTTAATGCAAACTGCATTAACACTATCAACAACAAATAGATCAAACTATTAACCTTGCAATTAGTGGTGGCATTATGCATCTGTAAAGAGAATGTACTTCGCAAAAGATCAACCATGCACTTTCCTACACAGCTCTTCATCCTTCGATGTTGTCTCCATTGCATTCTCCTCATCGACTTCCTCCCATCATCTCCATCGGGATCATAGTAAAAGACAAGATAAAAGAGATGGGGCAAATGAGATAACAGCAAAATCTCACAATAACGTCGAAGGAGCCTTCTCATTCTCTTCTTCTAAAACTCTGTCACAATTGCTATTGATGTGGTCATTATCATCAGAGTCATCTTGTTCCTCCTCCTCTCCATTGTCATCCTCTTCCTCTTTGACATCATCCGAATTGCCCCCAGCCCCTGTTGATCAAAAGATGAACAAACGAATCGACACGCCGAGTCTTGCCGGAAGCGGTAGTGCGACAAGATCAACGCATCCTTTCTCCCCATTTCCTTCTTATGCAAGATTCCAAAAGGAGGCAATGCCATTAGGGTAGACCCGACCACGGTTCGGAACCGCCGGTTCGACGGTTCGTGGGAGGTCGACCCTTAACCTTAACCGCCCAAGACGATTACGGTTCACGGTTCGGAACTACCGGTTCACGGTCCGGTTCACGGTTCGCCACGGTTCGGCACGGTTCAAGATTATAATATTAAAAAAATTAAAAATTAAAATAAAAAAGATAAATTTTATTAAAAAATGGCTTGCACTTATATAAGTTGCCTACGTATCCCCTTAGGGCATAGGGGAATCAAAGCCCACGTAGTTCTTTTACATTTTTACCCTTTTACATTTTTACATTTCTCACTCACTTGCATTTCCTCCCATTTCCGTTGTATTTGTTCCTTCGGTATCAAATTCTTCGGCTTCGTCTTCTGAAAGTTGCATTCCTTGGATTCGCTTCTCGGCTCTGGTCAAATCATCAAGTAATGCTTGAGCATCCGATGAGTCGGGAGACATGGTTGATCGTCGTTCATCTAATACGTTGCCGCCGGCACTGAACGTCTGCTCCACAACAACAGTCGACACTGGAGAAGCTAAAATTTCTTTTACGATCACGGAGAGAACGGGAAAGCTTTGAGCCTTCTGTGACCACCACTTCAAGATGTCGAAGTCTTCGCTATCTGCTTCATTAAAATCAAAAGAAGTCGTAAAATAATTCTCAAGTTCCTGTGTGGAACTTGAGGATCCTCGTGGACGCTTCGTCCGTTCTTTTAATAAAAGTTTGGTTTTTATAAGTTTTAAATTAGTAGTAGTAGGTTGTTGTGTTTCAGAAATATTAGTTTGTGTTCCATATTTAACGTAATATTGATTATAAAGATTATATAAATAATTTTTAATATTATATACAATATTAGCTGGATCCGGAGAGGAAGAATCCTTAATAGGAATTAATGCGTCATAATATAAAGTTAACATTTCTTGTAAAACTTCTAATTTAAATCTAGGATCTAAAGCAAATGCAATTAAATAAATTTCAGGAATTAAATAAAAATATTTTTCCCATTTAGTTTTCATAGCTATTATACATAAAGTTAAAGCTTCATCATTTACATGTTCATTTAATATTAATACTATACTACAAAAATTTACTAAAATTAAATGAGCAGTAGGATAATAAACACCAGAAAGTTGTTCAGTTGCATTGTTAAAAACTTTTAAAATTTCACAAATACTACTACAAATATTCCATTGTTGTGAAAATAAATATATATTAGTATTACTATTTTGTGCAAAAAATAAACATAATAAATCTTTATATTGAAAAGAATTTTGTAATAATTGATATGTTGAATTCCAACGTGTTGGAACATCACGTGGAAATTTTTTTGGTCGCATTCCATTAGCTTTACAAAATCTACCCCATTGTTTCATCATAGATGGATGAGACCATAAATATGAAATTGCGGTTCAATTGGTTGAATATAATTTTGTAAAAGTTTTAATCCATCTTGAACACATAAGTTTAAAATATGGCATACACAACGAATATGAAAAAATAAACCACCAATGACAGGTTGACAAATAAATTTTAATTCATCTATTGAAGCGGTATTAGAACTAGCATTGTCTAATGATATTGAAAATATTTGATGAGTCAATCCATATTCTTCTAAAACTATGTGTAATAATTGTGCAATGTAATGAGCAGTGTGTGATTCATCAAAAACTCTATAAGTTAATAATCTTTTTTGAAGGATCCAAGAGTTATCAATCCAATGGCATGTTATACCCATATAAGAATGAGTTTGCCAATGATCACTCCAAATACCAAAACATAAAGAAACTTTATTATTTAATTTATTAAATTCTTCAATTAAATTCTTTTTTCCTTGTTTTACTAATCTTTTAATTGTACGAGTTAGTGTAGTCCTAGGTACACGTTTAGCAGCAGGATTAAGAGATTCTTTACACAAATCTTCAAATGTGCATTTAGCTCCAAAACTAAAAAAAAGATGTTCTACGGAAACAAATTTAGCTAATTATTCTCTTAATTTATTATCTGAATATAAAAATAAACCAGAATCAGTACTACTACCGCTAGAAAATCTAGGTAATTGTGTTTGAGAGCGGTTAAGCCCATATTCCGTCGGGTGCTTCGTTTCTACATGTCGTTTCAACGACCCATAGCCGCCGCCGGCTTGGAATTTGTAGGAAGCATTACAATGCTTGCATTTTGCACGCATTTCTCCTGACGGAAGTGTGACCTTCTCAAAATATTTAGTGAAAATAGACGATTTTAAAGGAGGATTATCCCGAACCTTAGAAGTAATCGCATCGGTACTTCCTTGCGTTTCGGGGATCGTAGGGCGTTGGGGCTGAGCCTCGGTCTCATCATCGGTAGATTGAATTTGAAGGTTGGGATCCTCGTATGCAATTTCTTTTCCCCTCCGAGATCGAGATGATGAAGCTCCGTGACCTCCTTTCATTATCGTCGATGAAGAACGCGGAAAAAAGTTGAGAGTTAAAGAGTTGAGAATGAGAGATTGAGAGAAGAGAAGTTGTTTTGTGAGTGAAAATGATGAAATGAGCTCCCTATTTATAAAGTTCGGATCATAACGGTCACTAAATCGTAGCCATTGATCAAAAAACGGTCAAATGATCTCATCCGTCCAAAAAAAAAAAAAATCAAAAACTGCCGAACGGCACTAAACCGGCAGTTCAGTGCCGTTGGAACCGACGGTTAACCGCCGATTCACGGTTCCGGGGGCCTAGAACTGGAACCGGTTCGGCCCGGCGAACCGGGTCAACGGAACCGGCCCGTTGACCCGGGCCGGGTCCGGGCTGGACCCGGCCCGGGGTCGGGTCTACATTAGGGTTGATGCTCACGGCGAGCGTGAGGCGTCCCTGCAACGCCCCCGCCACAACTTGCAGCGAGCGTGAGCACGAGGCGACCCTGCAAGGATGCCCCCACTGCTCGCGGCGAGCGCGAGGCAGTTCTAGCGTACACGAGCCGGTTTCGCAGAGCCGACCGCTGCTCACAGTTAGTGCGCGCGAGACAAGCTTTCGTCTGTTTGCTTTGTTCGATTTTAGAGGACGACAAATAGAGATAAAAATAATCATTTGATAGATTTGAAATCTATCGATTATTTATTTTTTATATGAAAACATGGGAAAGTATTTTGATTTATGTGTTGTTCGTCCTTTTCCTCTTCCGCGCTTCCGAGTAAACATAGCGTTAGAGTTATGGGGAAAAAAATACAAGTGATTTGAATAATTTTAAATATTTATGATATTTTTATCTAATTTTGTATAGTGATAGCCGAATTAGAGTTTATGTATCACCACAATTGATTTTATTTAATTAGAGTTTATTTAATTTAATTTTATATAGTGATATGATTCTAAATTAGTTACATAAATAATTTTTAAATTCCTAAATTGAGCAAAAATAATTAAATTATATTTTTCCATGCTATTTTTTTAAAAAGAAATCTTAATTAAAATTCTTCGAATTGATATATTAATTTTTAAGTATATATTTTTTATTTACTTATAGTTAGACATTAATTATTTCCCAAATAAATTTTGATTTCCATATTTACACAATTACACCGCAAATTGCTGCGTATTTATTTTGGTTTGACGCTTTCTTATTTTGTGGAAACCTTAATTAAACCTAGACGCCGACTTCGATCGCCGCCTTCGGCTGCCACTCTTATCCTCATCTCGGCGATGGGGAAGACTATCAAGCTCATTTCCAGCGACGGGGAAACGTTTGAGGTGGAGGAGGCCGTGGCATTCCAATCGAATATCATCAAGAGCCTCGCCGACGAGGACAACGCCGACGACTGCATACCCATCCCCCTCGTCCACTCCCAGATTCTGAGCAAGGTCCTCGAGTACTGCCGGAAGCACGCCAATTGCCCCAGCGTTCACTCCAAATTCATCGCCATCCCCAACGAGTTATGCCCGAAGCACGACTCCGCCGCCAGTGCTTCCTCCTCTGAATCGCCGTCTGCATACTCCGAAACTTGTAAAGTCTGTTTCGATGGGGTAATGAAGCTCATTCAATGGGACATAGAGTTCGTTAAAATGGATTTGGGCTTAATCTATCACCTCCTTAGGGTAAAAATTAACTCTTTTTTTTTCTTCTTTCCCGTTATTTTCATTGTCGTTGGAAGTGATTTCGACCTTGTTTTGCTATGGATTCAGGCAGCGAACTATCTGGACATAGAAGACTTGTTGTTTATGGCCATCGAGGCTGTCGCAAATGCGATCAGAGGGAAGAATCCGGAAGCGATTCGCAAGCTATTCGACATCGAGAATGACTTCACGCCGGAGGAAGAGGAAGAGATCCTGAAGGAGCATTCTTGGTTGGCCGATTGATTTAACTAGAAGACCTTTTTTTTTGTTGCGTTTTATTTTATTTTATTTTATTTCTCTTTTTTATTCTCAAGTGCAACGTCTCAAATTGAACTAAAATAGTTGAATCACTAATCAAATAATTAAGGGAGTGTTTGGGAGAGCTTCTGTTATCTGTTTTTTAGATTCTGGTTACACAGAATTACTTTTGAGTGTTTGGTAAGGTTAGATTCTGCTTTAGCTTCTGTTACTTTTGCTCAGATATTAGAAGCAAGAATTTGATGCTTCTACCTGCTTCTGCTTTTTTATTTATGATATAACATTAAAAAATAATATTTATATCCTTAAATAATATAACATTTTACCTGATTGCCACTTGCCGCTATATATATATTATTTTTATATAAATTATATTTTTTTTATTTTTTATTTTTTATTAATTTTATATATTTTTTCAAATATTCAAATTATAAAAAAATTAATTTTAATATTATATTTAAAATATAATAATAATTATATCACTATTTAAAATATAATAATAATTACGTGAATAAATTATTGATAGTATCGAAATTATATTTAAATAATTAAAAAATGATTAATTTATATAGTTTAGGATATTATTGTTATTCAATTAAAAATTAAGTTTGGAAGTAATTATTCTCCCAAACACTCAAACTTTATTTTGTATCAGCTTCTAGTTTCTATTTTCAAACACTGCTTACTTTAGCTTCTTACTAACTTCAAGATAATCACTACAAGAATCACTTTTCAAGAAGTAAAAGCTCTGCCAAACACTCCCTAAGTTGTAATTAGAGAGAATGGTTGATTAAGAGGAAGAATAGGAAACAACAAATATCAGAGTTATCTTTTCATGAAAAATTATGGTTGTGTTTGGTATGCTTGTTTTTTCATTTTCTATAAAAAAATACGTTTTTTTTAAAAAACACGTTAGATTTGTATTTTTCAATCTTATTTTCGAAAAAATACAGCATTTTCTAGCAAATTAGAGAATGAAATAAAATTATTTTTTAGAAAATAAAAAAAATATGATTTTTTGAAAAATAAAAATAAAAAATTGAGCAAATTAAATGCTACCTAAGTTTTTTTTTCTTTTTTTGGGTTGATCCAAATGAACAATTTGATGTTTGGTGAAGATGTTTGTTCTAGTTCTCAAGTTCAAATTACAGGATTGTTGACGTATTTTTCATTGAGAAAAATATTATTTTGACGTTCATAACCAAGTTTTTTTCTCTCTCCATATATATATTTACACACACTATCACTCACACCAAAGCTCGCAAGGGATGCAAAATTAAGAGTCAGAATGCATTAAGTTAAATTGACTCGTGTGTGAGTATGACCTACACGTATCAAATGCATGATCGATCGGGCCAAAATGTATACAAGTAGATTAATTTTTTCAGCTCGTTGTGTAATGACTATAAATAATCTTTATTCGGTCATTGATTGTAACAGTAGTATGAAGGTCCTACATAAGAAGTTTCTGTGAGGCCGGATCGGTCGTCTTAGATTCAATGTTACTCAACCTCGTTAATTATTTTTAAAACTTTCGTAGGGCCACGTTGATTGCTCGAGGTTCGACATTACTCAACTTTGTTAATCGTTTTTTTTCTATATAAGAAGACCCTCTATAACCTTGGAAAATAGAGACGTCGAAACAATAAACTCCTTGACCTTCGTTCTCTCATTCTTTCTCTCTATCATGCACTCATTCAGTAGCTCTACCTATGATAGCATTTGAGTACTCACTCAGTTCGTCACGAATAACCGGTGTTTGATTGTCAATATGACATTCTAAGTAAACTATATCCACAATGGAGTCTGAGTTTGTAGCTTTTGATAAATGTGGTGAAATGGTTGAATGACTACGATTATTCTTAAAAGATATTCCTAGATGATTGAAACTTATGCCTACAATTTGTATACATTGCGATAGTCAATCAACAATTGGTCGAGCACAGAGTCATCTGTATAATAGTAAGTCTACATCTATAAGTCATAGATACAATACTATTATACAACTACTCTTAAGGGGAGTTATCACTGTTGACTATATAAAGTCAAAGAATAACATAGCGGATCCGCTAACCAAATGGTTAAATTGAGAATTAGTTGTAAATTCATTGCGAGATATAAGTTTGTTGTCGATGGAAAATATTGGGGCAAAGAAAATCTAACCTATACAGATTGGAAATCCCAAGAACTAGGTTCAAAGGGATAACCTAATTGTACTGACATAGTGGGGGAACTATCTAATAAAAGGATGGAGGTTAAGCATATGATTTTTAATGATCTAATGGAGTAATATGGAATACTCTTTGTAGATAATCTATTAGAAAAAGAAGTGAGGCTACTTAAAAAAAAATTGAAGGCACAATTCTTAGAACTTTTCATAGAACCAGGCGTGTTCATGGCAAGAATGAACACACTCATGAGAATTGAGTTGTATCAGCAATAGTCGTGAGTGAGATATCTCAATGCTTTCATAGACAACAGAACAGTTCAAAGACTTCATGTTTATTGTCAGTAGTAGGCAAATAGATCTTCACGAGGGAATGTTTAAAGGCAAAACTTATCTGTCTTATATTGGAATCAACTGTTGAATAATATCACATACCTTATTTTCATCCATGGTGGGGGGGGGGATTGCTGGGTATATGTGAATAGAAAAGAGATGGAGAGGAAAGAGGTTTCATTGTGAATGAGACTTTAATTGCATATTGAGAGTTTCAAGATATATTGGTTGATTTATATTGATTCACAAGCATTGATGTTGTAAATAAATGTATGAGGAGAGACTCTCTGTCACACGTGGGCCCGCATTGAGTGCAAATCCAGGGCTTGAATTGCACCGAACCAAGTTGATTTGTGTATGAGTATGACCTACAAGAGTTGAATGTAGGACCGGTCAGGATAAATTTTGCCAAGTAGAACAACTAATATTTTACCACTTGAATAATTCTTTTACTTGTTGTTAATGTGCAAAGGTTGAATTAATCCTTGATTAATTGCGAATCCATAACTGTCGAGTGAAACGATCACCATTAGTGGTCGACAATTAAAATTTAGCTCAGCGTGTGATGGTGATAAATAATCTTTATTCTGTTATTGATTACAGTAGAGGTATGAAACTCTTATATAAGAAGTTTTTCCCCTGGGGCTATGGTGCAGCGGAAGGACGACTAGTTGTCATCCCAGGCATTCGCCGTTCGATCCCTAACTATGGCATAATTTGCAACGATTTTTTCTCTAAATGGGGTGTGAATCCTGGGACGCTGGACTTATGGACTACTCACCGCGAGCATTTTTTGATTTACCCTGGCAGTCAGTGGGAAATATTCGTGTGGCCGGACCGGTCACCTGAGATTCGATGTTACCCAATCTCGTTAATCATTTTGCCCCCGGGGCTAAGCTGCAAGCGAAGGGCGACTATTTGTCATCTCAAGCATCCTCAGTTCTATCCCCAACTACGGATTATTTTGCAGGAATTTTTTCTCCAAATGTGACACGAACCTTGGGACACTAGGCTTTTGTACTGCCACCACTAGTGCTTCCCGATTTACCTTGGTGGTCGGTGGAAAACTTCCGTAGGGCTAGGCCGGTCGTCTGAGGTTCGACGTTACTCAACTTTGTTAATCATTTTTTTCTTATATAAGGTTTGCCCTCGAGGCTATGGTGTAGTGATAGGATGACTAGTCGTCATTCTAGGCATCTGTGGTTCGATTCCCAGCTATGATGTATATTGTAGGAATTTTCCTCCAAAATGGAGTGCAAACCCTGGGACGTTGGGCTTCTAAATTGCCTGCTACAAGTGCTTCTCAATTTACCCTAGCAGCCGGTGGAAAACTTTTGTGAGGTCGAGTCGGTCGCCCTAGGTTTGTCTGCTATCTGGTTCATCATTTTTTTCTTATATAAGAAGGTCCTCCATAACCTTGGAAAATAGAGACGCAGAAACAAAAAAAACTCATCCACCTTCCATTCTTTCTCTCTATCATGCACTTGTTTAGTAGCTCTACCAGTTGTGGTACTCACTCAGTTCATCACAAATAACCAGTGCTTGGTTGTCAACATGGACTTTCCGTTGTATCTTGGGAAACATACTTCTATCGTAACCTCAAAACATAGTTGGCGGAGAATGAATCTGTTTAAAGAAAACTGTGTCAAACGCAGGCCTCGATACTCTGCTAAATTGATTGTCTCGATAATTAGTTGTCTCGGTGTCTTGAAACTCGACTGTCTCAGTGTCTCAACACTTGGCTATCTCAGTGTTTCACTCTCGATCTCGGTCTCAGCTATGAATACCCTATGTTAGTTTTGATGTGGTCAATCGAGTTAAGTCAAGCTCTATGTATTTGATGTCTTGTGTCTGAGTGTGCAAGGACTTATGAACACAAGAAGTTGAGTGGAAGATGCAACGAGCGAGAATGATGACATGGAAATGGAGTCGACGGGCTCGGTGCATCAGAGGGACGAGTAGCTGCGGAAGAGTATACCGATCGAGCGAGAAAGATGCGCATGACTAGGGATGACAATTTCCTCCGAATCCAACGAAAGATCTAATATCCGACCCAAATGGAGGAGTATATGGAGGGACTATTGATACCCAATATTCGATCCTAATACTTGATTAAATAATACACACACACACACACACACACACACTGTTGGTGTAGTTTATACTAACGGTCAAACTCAGGTTTTGATGTATGTCAAAAGGGTTAATGTTAGTGTGTTATTTTCTAACCTTGTTACCAAGTGTACATGATCGAAAGGTTTAAGAACTATCTCTAGGCTGAAGTCCAAGGTGGTGGAGTCTTGGCAAAAGTCCAGTTGAGCCCGAGGGACTGTCTGATGGTAGAAGTCCAGGGTAGTGGAGTCCTGAAAAAAGTCTAAAGTGGTGGACTTGACAAAAGTCTAATTGGGCTCGAGGGGTTGTCTGCTGGTCAAAGTCCGAGTTCGTGAAGACTCGACAAAAGTCTTGGTGGGTTAAGGAGCTGAGTACATTTGTATAAAGTAAGTGAGGTAACTCACTAGAGGAGCGAATTCTGGTGAGGACAAGTCCTAGTTGGAACTTTAAGTGCGGTTTAACATAGAACTATTTAGGATCTCTAAGTTGAGGTCTTTGTCTAGATCCTGGTCTTGAGAATACATCGTTTATTTAATACTCAAATCATTTAGTCTATATTGTCTGTTTATTAACCTTGTTTTGCAGAGTATACTTATGTTTGGACTAACTTGGTTTTGCAGGGGTTTTTTCTGCAAAAGATTCCTCGGATGAACAGTACCCGAGGTGCCTCGGTTTGGATTGGAGATGGCTCAGGTGGATGAGGCGGCTCCGTAAAATCTACACTGAAGATGAGATTTCAGTGAGTTGAGGCGCCTCAGTTTGGATTTGAGGCATCTCAGTTGGGAACTGAGGTGCCTCACTTGGGAAATGAGGCACCATTTAAAGGATAAGCAACAAGGACGAAGGCTTCAGATCAGGGATGATTTTTCCATAGTCTGAGGTGCTTCAGATGCCCTTTATAAGGGCAGTGTTGCCATATCTTCAATCAACCATTCCTTCTACATCTTTCAAGCTTACGCGCTCATCTTGCTATTTCCTCATCTTTCTGCCGTGGCCCTGGTTCGACAGGACTACGTCCGGTCGCTGCCAAAAGATCAACGCCAACACATGAGCCGATCGAAATTCTATACTTGTGTTAGCTAATGAATTCATTTACTTGCACTTAATCAAGTAGGAAGTGGAGGGTTGTTACACTTCCTATTCATTTTTTGTACTCAATGACTCTATCGGGAGTTTAATGGTGAGGGTATTAGTGGATTGCCCATCGAATCCTGAGCCTTGCAGTAGGAGTCGCCTCAGTTTGGATTTGAGGCATCTCAGTTGGGAACTGAGGTGCCTCACTTGGGACCTGAGCCTTGCAGTAAGCAAGTAAACCGTGTTGATTTTTTGTGTTTGTTTTTTCGTTAGTTTCTGCTGCACTCGCTCACATTTTATTTAAGTTCAAAAAAGCGACAATTTAAAAAAAAAAGTCACGTGGTTTACCCCCCTCCCCCCCCCCACATCATTCTCACGTGCAACGGCCCTACACCTACATATACGTCAAAGAATCCCCCCCCCCCAAAACTCACTAATAATTTATGTTAATGTTAGGTATATATTATATAGATGTTTAATCTATTTTTAAAATTATAAATATAAATATATATATATATATATATACATATATATTAAATATGATATTAATTTTAATGTACTTTTGTTGAATGATATAGTTGGATTGAAATAAGAAAAATTATTAGTACATCTATCTGATCCTTTAATAGATATGGGTATTCTGATGGATATTCGATTCCGATGGGTATGGGCATGGAGGAAATAGAATCCACCCAAACCCAACTTATTGCCATCCCTACACTGCTACGCACGATGCATCAGAGGGGCGAGAAGCCGGGAGGAAGCCTACTCGAGGAGAAGTTTGAAATTGGGTTTGTGCGAGCTCAATTCTAACATATCGGAGCATCACCCATGCCAGTGGATCGAAGAATGGTTAACGCTTAAGGTAGACCATCCCGGATGAATAGTAGTCTAGACGCCTTGGGTGTCACTGAAAGCACCTCGGATGAACAAAAGTCGAAGCATCTGAGTGTCACTGGAGGTGCCTCTTATGAACAGTAGCAAGGCGCCTCAGATCACATTGATGCACATTCAACATCGTAGATCCATTATAGAGCCGTTGCGAAGTGGATGAAGTTTCAGCTGACTGAGGCTCCCTAGTCTCATTGGAGGCGCCTCCAATGTCACTTCAGCAACGGTTAATTTTACCCAATGGATTATAAATAACACCATAAAGATCGGAGTTTTATAACACACTCAGTATTCAATTTTGCACTTTGTTTTGAGCTTCCAACAGCTATAATTAGGTGCTTCTCCACATCCAACATTGTCGAAGAAGGAGTTTTCTTAAGTGGGCCTTTATTGTCTTAGATTAACAACAACCTAAGTTGTAACCAAATAAAATTAGAGCCTCTTACAACTTTTATGTTATTTATTTTTATCTAATTAATTAGTGTGTCCTTGCTAAGTAAATAGTAAGAAGTGTTAATTTTTGATTGCCGCAGGACTATTCACCCCCTCTAGCCAGTCTACCCGATCCAACATAGAACTCAGGCATCTTAGTCAATTATTCGAGGTAGCCCAGCTTTCCAAGCATCTCTTCTTTTCTACTTGATCGTTTTTTTGTCTTGACAACTTTAGATTATCAGCTCAGGTTATATCAATAGTGTTGATACAGTCTGACCCTGATTGTTATTTTGGTGTTGACACCGATTTTAGTTTAGGTTGATGAGATGATTATGATTAAGTCCTGGTCGTGGACTAGGCATACCTAGTGGGACTAGGTTTGATGAAAGTCTGGCTTGGAGGGTCAGGTCCTAGTTTGAGAAGCTAGGTTGATAAAAGTCCTAGCTTGGAGGGCTAGGTGTGAAAAAAGTCCTAGCTTGGAGGGCTAGGTGTGAAAAAGTCTTAGCTTGGAGGGCTAGGTGTGAAAAGCCCTAGCTTAGAGGGCTATATGTGAAAAAGTCCTAGTTTGGAGGGCTAGGTGTGGAAAAGTCCTAGCTTGGAGGGCTAGGTGTGAAAATTCCTAACTCGGAGGGTTAGGTGACTGGAAATCTCGATGAGTGAAGTCGGGTCCTGGTGAGTGAAGCCAGATTGACTGAAGTCCCGATGAGTGGAGCTGGGCACGGTGTCTTGGTCTGGGGGACTAAGAACGAGTCAGAAAAGGGCTGGAGGCTTGTTCTCATGACTTGGAGTGGTTTTGACCTTGTCTGGATCGGTCCCGTGACCGATCAGGGAAGTTGGCACGAAGTTCCCTCGTGGATCGGTTTGGTGATCAATCTAGCTGTATATGATCGGTCTGGTGACCGATCAGGGAGCATACAGTGAATTTGGGAACTCTACTGATCGACTCCTGATCGGTCTGGTGATCGATCTAGGATACTGTTCAGATCGTTCTGGTGAACGATCAAGTGTCGCGGACTCCTCCTTATAACTGATCAGGCTGAAGCCTGATCGGTCGAAGGGTGGCCTGATCGGTCACCAGTCCGATCAGGCCACACCCTGATCGGTCTGGGGACCGATCAGGAGGGTTGGACTGCGAAGCTAGGAAAACACCCTGCAAAGGGGTGGATCGGTCTGGTGACCGATCCACGACTTGGGATCGACCCCGGAGAAGTCGTGATTCCTGATTACGCGTTGGGGACCGATCAGGTTGGATCCTGATCGATCTGAACCCATCCTAATCAGTCTGGTGACCGATCAGGAGTCTCTCTGATCGGCCCGGTGACCGATCAGCAGCTGACAACTTTAATTCAAAAGCGATGTCAGAGCTCTGATCGTGTTCTGATTACTACTGATACGCTACCGATACTTGTTCAGAGTCTTCTGATATTTGATCCTCTACTTGATTTGCTATGATAATGATCTGATTTAGTGTGCAGATGACAGGGATGAATCCAAACACTCAAGGAGGGTCAATGGGAGTCTTTCCTTGAAGCAGGTTTGTCCATTTTCCATCTCAGGTTGCAACGGATGCTGGCGCTGCTGGAGCTGCTGACTGGGGCTTGGCTGAGGGAAGCTCAGGGAGTCCAGGAGAACTCAGTGGTAGGTGGGCAGTTGCAGTTGAGCAACTGGTAAGTTGCAGTAGAGCGTCTGGTGGCTGGCGAGGTGAGCTGGAAAAGCCAGATGCTTAAAAGTGTTGAGAAGTGGAGAAGAGAAAAAACGCTGCTTGAGCTACAACTTCTTGATTTTACGACAACTTTGATCCATCTTTTATGCAAGCAACTGTGAATCTTGAGCTGATACTTGAGGACTTGGAAGAAATAAGGAGCTTGGTGAGTCCATCAGCAAGAAGACACGAAGAAGGAAGTTCTTGCGTGAGATCTGTGTTGAGTGGAGCTCGATGAGGAGTTCGCTTGTGTTCTTACGGTTCTAAGTGCTCAGTAAGGTTCCTTCTTGTGTTTCCTGTACTTATGTAACGACCCGGCCCGTCGACCCGACCCCTCGGCCCCTTGGGCGGTCAAATTCCATTTTTGGCGGCCCAACAACCTGGCCCCTTTGGTCGTCGACCGTCGACTGTGCCGTTACTCACAAGAACTTCCCACCCCTGGCCAATGGATTTTTGCCTTTCCCAGGATTCGAACTCTAGACCTCCAGGCTAAGTACTAAAGTTTATGAATTCTGGCACCAAGTGAGCTACGTTGTGGCCCCTTTGGTCGTACAACTTAATACTTTATTCATCTTGAAACGCTGTGGAGAGGTTACTTCACCGAGAAGGAGGTTGCATTCTATCTGAATTTTTCGGAGCTTGATCTGCCGACGATCAAGGGATCGCCCACCTTAAAGGCACGTCAAGGAGTAGGGGCAAGTTATCCCCGAACCTTGTAAACGATCCTTGTTAGCGTTTTGGTTTGCTCTTCATTTCTGCACATTTCTGTTTGCTTTCTTTGTTTCCGCTGCCTAACCTCTGAAGTGCAGAGAAATCTCAAAAACTGCTAAGTGTTAAGTGTCTGGCTATATTTATCCCCCCCCCCCCTCTCTAGCCATCCAAGCACCAACAAATAGGTCTAGAGTTGATTTTTAGTATATTTTAATTTAACAATTATCCCTGTAATCTCCGACGAGGAATCTTCATTGTGGAAGATTTTCCAACAATTACTAATAAGTTTTTCTTATCCAGAACCTCAATTCTACTTATCTTATCACCTTGATGCATTGGAAGAATCAACAGAAGATGCCTAAAAGATCATGAAGTTGAACCTAAAATGCCATCACTTTTGTATGCCAATATCATTTCTAAACAGAGGAGTAATTAAATGCCTTGTCTGTCATAATGTTGGGTGATATCAAGAATATGTCACCCGTCTCTAGAGGAGAGGTTGAGAAAACTATTGAAAAAGAATTATGCCAAAGAGCTGTTGGGATTTTTATATCACTGTAGATGAATCTTCGATGTTGATCGAACAATTGGGCCTGATTAGTCATCTCGACGATGAGTCAATGACTTGAACCGGTGGAGCTCGGTATGGCAACGTAGACCTTGTCTCATTTATACTCTCGACGCACCCTTTCGGTTATTGAGGCACCCTTTCGTGTAATAGGCATACCCTTTTTGGTATCATCATCACCAACTTAATCTAGCCGGTCGTTGAGTTATCCCTTTGGATATCGGCACACTCCTTTTGGGTTAACTTATCCCTATGAATAAGAATATTAAGGTCAAGATAAAGGCTAGGCTTTCTTTCGTTAAGACAATATTGCCCGCCCAGGTACTAACGGTTTATCGGCAAACATCTCCCATGATACAATGACTTGCATCTCGAAATAGGAGTACTACAAATTTCTAGCCCTGTTGAACTTTCGAAACCTTGAAACTCTTAAGAGAGAAGAAATAAAAGAAAACTCAAAAGGAGAATTCACAACTTGAGAATTGAGTGTTTTGAGTGGAAGGAATGACGTTCTTTTTATCGGGATGAAGGGTTACTCTCAAGAGGTGAAAGGTTTCTTTTAAGAGGTGAAGAGGTGAAAAGTCATGGGGTGTGTCTTTTCACTTAAACCTTACCAATTAGCATTAATTGATTTGATTAATAACATTAATTAATCTAATTAATAAATTAATTAATCTATTATAAATATTAATTAATCAAATAATTATACACTACAAAAAAAAGGCCTTTTAGAAGCGGTTAAAAAGGCCTATAGGAGCGGTCTTCCACCGCTCCTAAATCTATTGCACCGGTTAAGCAACCGCTTCTGAAGTTGGCGACGCTAAAAGAATTAGGAGCGGTAAAACAGACCGGTGGTTTAAGTCGCATAACCGCTTCTAATGGATACTAATTGAAGCAGTTAATGCCCGATCCAAATGGTATTTTTTAGAAGCGGTCAGACCCGCTCCTATAAACTATTTTGAGTTGGCTTGCGGGTGGTTCTTTAGAAGCGGTTAGAATTGATTCAGAAGGGTAATTTATAGCACCGTTTACGTTTGGATCTATAGAAGCGATTATTAACCGATTCAGAAAGATGAGTATCTACAATCAATCATAACCGGTCTTATAGATTCCCATGCAATTCAAATTGCATTCAAATTAGAAACAGTTACTATCATTTATAGGAGCGGTTAAAAACCGTTTCTGTTAAATTATCAATTTCGAATATAATTCTATATTAGATTATATCTATAAATTTCCAAACCAAATGCTCAAATTGATAATTTTCACATTTAATTTCAGAAATTTAATTCATCTTCATAAAAATCATCATGTTGCCAAATCAACAAGTTATATTCATATTTCATTTTAAAATATTCATAACACATTAAATTTATCTCCAAACAACACCACTAATACAATATTTTCCATAATCTCCAAAATATATACAATCTTCAATAACAAGTTTTCTCCACCAAAAATGAGCATTAAAAGACTTTTTTTCCCAGCGGCAAGCATTTTCTCCCAACGGGCAAAAAACATTTGCTCCAACCTTCAATAACAACCTGCAAAGATTGAAAAGAGACATCAAATTAAAAAGAGACTACATGGCTCTAAAAAATAAAAAATATATTGTTTTCCAGTTGCCCAGTATTGTTTTTCAGTTAAACCAATACCAACATATATATGTTCATTTGGAAACAAACAAACCTAGTTGATAAAGTATGGAACAAAACTTATTACTAGCGTATATAGATTTGAGATTAGCAACTTATCAAGAAGATTTCTGACAAAAGCATTATGCGGTATAGAAGCCTCATACAAAGGTAGGCACTAGCAAAAGCATTTCTTTTGGAAAAAAACTTGCTACAATATATTTGCAATCTTACATAATACTTTGTACGAGGCAGTAAAAGCAATGACAAGCATTATGCATAATGTAGTGTAGAAGCCTCATACAAAGGTAGGCACTAGCAAAAGCATTTCTTTTGGAAAAAATCTTGCTACAATATATTTGCAATCTTACACAATGCTTTGTACGAGGCAGTAAAAGCAATGACAAGCATTATGCATAATGCAGTAAATTCAGTAAAAGCAATGACAAAAGCGCGCATCATGCAGTAAAAATTCTGTAAAAGTTCATTAATATGCTTCACATTCATTGTATAGAAGTGAAAATTCAGTAAAAGCAATGACAAAAGCATTATGCAGTAATAATTCAGTAAAAGCAGTTCAGTAATATGCTTCACATTCAAGACTGCAGTAAAAGCAGTAAAAGTGCAGTAAAAGCAGTTCAGTAATATGCTTCAAATTCAAGTCTGCAGTAAAAGCAGTAAAAGTGCATTAAAAGCAGTAAAATTCAGTAAAAGCAGTAAAAGTTCAGTTAAGTAACCAATGGAAGGTTAGCTAGTAGTAGTAATACAACAGATAAGCTACAGGGAAATATAAGCTACTTCAACATGGTACATCTAGTCTAAGACTGCTCATTGTGCACCTTTTAACTAGCATGATAATTTTGCACATGATTGATATAAATTTGATACTTACAAATTTTGAAGAGGCTGTTGTTGGTGGGGGTTTTTGATGTGGTGAGTAGGGATGGATTGGGAGCATTAGAAGAGGCTGTTGGTGGGGGGTTTAATACAAGGGTGATGTGGGTTAGCTAATTTTTGTGTCTTAGATGTTGAACGTGATGGAAAGGGGCTGTGGTAAAGAGTGTGAGGAGATTGAAGTTTGGTTCTTTTTAACAAGTGGGTTGGTGGTGTCATTAACGTAGGGGGTTGCTAGGTGGACCTTGAAACTAAAATGGATGCACTAAAGGAGTAGCTGAGGAGGTATTTCATAACTTGGTGGAATGAATGTAAAAAATATTTTTGGTTTATGCAAAAATAGAATTGTAAAGGAGTTGGAGTCTTGTAATACTGAGTTATTTGAGGTTACAGTAATAGGGCTCATGAAGAACCAAGCCACTCCAATATGAAGAGAATCCTATCTACAAATTTTGTTTTTTCAAAACATTACTATTTCAAACAAAAGAGAGAAGTAACTGACAATTTTAAATAAGATGAAGATTACGACTAAATGATAACTTGTTTTAAACATCAATTTTAAAAAAAAATCAGAAATACTCTAAAAAAATATTTATAAAAAACTAACCTCTCTAGTTATTATCTGATTCTGGTGATGGGGAGGATGGACACCTATTTTGATCCGCAGTTGATGGAACTCGTTGCAGAATATTTGCAACCATAGCTGCCATCTAAAAAAATAAATAAATTTACTATCATGTATTTGCTATCATGTACTTAACTATACAAATAAGTTTAAACAATTCATTTTTTTGTGAGTAATGTTATATATTACTTGTGTCGGTAATAGTTCGGGTCCTTGAGAGCTCCCAACACTTCCTGAGATCATACTTAGCATTACTCGTGCAAAAGTTTGGAGCTGATCATTTTCTTGTATTTGTCTTCTCATTTGCTCTATTTCTGTTTGTCGTTGTGCTTCTCGTAATTCCATATCTTTAATTTTCTCTCCCATTTCTTTAAATTTATCTGTCAAATCTGAATTAGAGTGATGATCATGCCAATACATTGAGTTGTGTTTACATTGCTCTGGGAACACTTGGCTAGGCAGCGCACCAGCTCCTAAACATCGTACCCGACCAGAATGCTCGGGTCCAAAAACCTCACTATATAAAGAAGATAATTAAAGTTGAACTATATGTAACAACTTTTACCAAATTGAAATGAAATTATAAGTAAATTATTACCGAAATGCCTCCTCGTGAACTTCTATTGGTTGTGTTCCTTCAGGTTTATTTTGGAGGTGACGATCCACAGCCTCTTTAAGTAAATTCTAGCAAGCAAATAAATTGTTAATAGAATAAAATTATATTTTAAATACAACTTAAAAAGTAAAACATATTATTACCTCAATTCGAATTGCCTCATCGTCAATAGGGACACCTCCTTTCTTTATACTTCTTCGACTCAATTGTTGTAATTCAATACGACTTGGTTTTCTTCCATTCTCTTGAGACTAATAGTATAGCAAATCCACATTTAACACCAAATATTAATAGCAAAAATTCTTCTATCTTCGCAACAAATTATATTGCTAAATTACACCTTTCATTAAAAGCTAGCTTACAGATAAGAACATTAAAGTATAAAACAGTAAATGAGCAATGAGAACTAAATGAAAGGAAGAAATAAATTTGATACTTACAAATTTATATTCCAATGACGGAATATTAGTACGTCCCTGTGCATGAGTCCCTTTCTTTTTGTTTGCATTTTCTCTATTGAGTTTTGAAGTTCTCTGGAACAAATTATCAAGATGCATTATTCAAATATTCAAAGACATAACTAAATGAACATGCATGTCAAAATTGTGGTAGCAAACTAATAGATTAATGTGAAAGTGTATAGTGAAAGAAATCTTTACCCATACCATAAAGCTAAAAACTTTAAAAAATATAGTGAAAGATGTGGTTGTTAGAATATAGTAAGGATTATAAAATTCTTAAAATTGGTTAGCTAACTATCATAATTTTTTTTATAATATCTAACAGTATGATGCGGTATTCTAGTTGTACCTCAGTAGACTTCCAATAGTTACATAAAACTTCCCAGGTTTCAGGTGTCAACCCATGAGGAATGGGTCGCATTGCAACAAGCTCTTCTAGTGGAGTATTTGAATCATAAGATGTAGCTTTCACTTCAGTCCTCCACCGTCTCCACGCAGTCCCCATCATTTGCATTATAACTCTTCTATGGTGATTGGGGATACAAAAACGTGCCTATCGACATAAAATTAAATATGTTCATGCTATAAATTCAAAATTGAAATTAAACACTTGTCAACTTACAGTAACAAGTTTCCATGCATCATTCAAGCGATTTGTCGGCATTTTTCTCCAATCTAAAAAGTTTAGGGGCAAGACAAGTCCATTTCGTGCAATCGTCCCAATAAAATTTGCAAGCGTCGGTTGTAGATCACCGTAAGGTTGTCCCCTATCATTGAATTTCACTACTAGAATATGATCAGGATGTAATGCATGAATATCTCTCATAATAGTCTTGCCACGTCTTCTTTGTTGAGCTTGGGATGAAGGCATGAGCTCATTTTCATCTGATAAATGTAATTTTCACTTAGTGATGGAAAATAATTTAGTATTCATATTCAAAAATGTTTTTCACCTTGCTCATTTGCCTCCTCATTTTGCATCTCCAATGGTGAATGTGATGTTGTGTTTTGTGATTCAATTTCATCATCAACTCCTCTATTACTTGATTCTTCTCTCCTAGATTGTCTTTGGCTATTTTCGATTAGCTTTCGCATTCTTTTATTTGCCATTTTCGGAAGTTACCTAAAAATCACAATATAAAAATCATATGATGTTAATCACAAAGATACAAAACAAATGAACATTTCAATTGGGGGTGGTGATATATTCAATCAATCTCTAAGTACACAAATACGAAAATAAAATAAAAAGAGGCAAGAAATTTTATACACTTAATCTAAATGTTCATTCAATCCATCCACATAAATCTAGATTTAGGTAACAATAGAGAAAATTATATCCATTGATAAGAGGTAGACGAAAGTGTATAACTAACATGTCGAAAATTCATAAAGCAGCTGAAGAAGCAATACTAGAAGTTAAACTTCATAAAGCAGTTGAAGAAGCAATACTAGAAGCAATACTCAAAAATTCATAAAGTAACTGAACATTTTATAAAACAGATTTTGATACCACTTGAAGAAGCAGATTCCAATGAACCAAATTCTGATGTCACCTGCAGAAGCAATACTAGAAGCTAAGATACAGAGGCTATTACAGCGCCACCTACAGATTCCAAAATGAAGAGATTCATCATATTGACAACACCTAGAGAGAGAGAGAAAAAAGCAGGAGCCTTTACCTGCAAAGAGAGGTCAATCAAAGAGAGGGCGAAGGTTCAAAGAGAGGGCGAAGAATAAAAACCCTAATACAGATAGGAATTGGAAATAGGTCAAATCCTCTGTAGAAGGCTCCCAAAATGAATAAGCAACAAGGAAAAAGCCGGAGTGTAGGGTAAGGTACGATAGGTCAAATAGCATACCTGAAAGGAGGCGGAGGTTCTCCTGGCTACGTACCTAGAGGGAGGCGGAGGCTCGTTAGCAATGGGACGATGGCGAGACAGCAGCGCGACACTTCGTCTACAGGTTGCCCGCAAGGAAATAGAGACCTGATCTTGGTGGAAGCTACGACGCAGTAACACGAAACTTTGTCGATTAATCCACAAGCAAATCGCGAGAGGGTAAGGAAAGGTTTGGTGGAGGGAAATGTAGCGGGAATGAAACTTTGGGCGGAGTGTGAGGGAGGGAAATTACATAAAGAGGGAAATTAACATAAAGAGGGAGGGAAATTAACATAAAGGACCATTTTTATTTTATTAGTATTAATGTTACTATTTAATTAAATTCAATTTAATAATAAAAATAACTATAAAAAATAAAATAACTATAAAAAATAGGGAATACAAATTTATGGTAACAACGAATGTTTTACGTTTAAATTTTGATTAGAATTTTGAAATACAGAGGAAAGTGTTAGCTTAAAATTTGTTGCGTGTTTGATAGAGTAATTTTTCGGAGATCATAATTTTGACCCAAATCGCCCATGGAGCATAATTTCAGCCTCAATCACACGAATTTAAACCTCAGCATAGTTGAGCAGCAGCAATAGAAAAAAAAAATTTGATATCAAGCATCTCAATTACTCCTGCACTTCTGAATTTTGAAAAAAAAAATCTGCCATCTTTGTCGGTTCTTAACCTTGCCAGCTTAGAGGGTTTTTGACGTAGTGGAAAGGTATGGAATTGGGATAAACAAATTTAAGACGTTGAATTGCGCACGATTACCGTCGACGACTCTTCCAAAACCAAACTTTGAGGCCCTAAACGTCATTTTTTGGCCAAAAAGCGTCGTAGGTCATGGCAAAGCTATGAGTATTGCTCAGATGCCCGATTCCACATGGAATAGCCACAAAAAATCCAAAATTCGACATCTAAAAGTTGACCATAATTACGAAAATGCCCCTATTGCAATGGGTAAAACTTCTCCATGTAGCTTAGGGCAACTCTGTCCACGTCAATTTTTTTTAGAATCGTAGTAGTGCAACCAAAATCAATTAGGGTCTATCCAATATAAGATTAACCTTTGTAGTGAACACTTTCAAAATTAGATGGGTTGATTAGCTCTTAGCTGTAAGTTTCAGAAATCACAATTTGATACAAGTTCAAGCTTGGCTCAAGTTGATTCTTATTTGGGATGTGATACCATTTAGTATTGTAATGGTAAAAGCCCCCCCTTATGATACCATTTAGTATTGTAAGAAGTTGGAGCAATTTGCCCCCAAAATAAAGCTGCAAACACTGCAACAAACACTGCAATTTTTTTATTTAGTTCAAACAAATTGATTTCAAGAAGAAAATGAGATCAGTCATTCAATATAAGTATTTTGGATAATGGTTCATGTGGAAGGAAATGAAATCTCAAATTTTTGATACTATGACATTTTATTTAAAAGGCAATAAGAGAAATCAATTTCAGTGTCACAAAAACACTGCATTGACCAAGCATCCCAAGCTACTTCTCATTTGGATGGATTGGTGAAGAAATTCACAGCAATTCTATAGGCAGCACACTTTAATTCTCCTTCAGAAACTTCCAGCAAGCCAAAATCAGCCGAAATCATCAAGCCACATCACCATTACAGCCAATTCCAGCACACTTGCAACTCAGCAGCCAAAGACCTGAAAAGAAATCAGCAAACCATTCCATAATATCAGAAATCAGATAACCACAGTTACAGCTTTCAGAAATCAGAGAATACCAGCTCTAGCATTTCAACAAGCCAAAAACTGCAGTTACACAGTTACAACAAACTGCAGCCCAAAAACCAAGCCAAACTTAGCATTTCAACAAGCCAACAGCCTCTTTAGACAGCCCCTTCACCCAGAAATCAGTAACCCTGGCACTCACGTGCCAATTGGCTCACAATAGTGCAGGCAGCAGAGCAGGCCTTTAACACCTTGGGACAACATGCAGAAAACTTGCAGAAATCAGAATTAACACATGATACATCACCAGAAACAATTGGCACGAAATCTGCAACTTTTCTGTATCATGATAACACATGATACATCACCAGAATTAACACATGATACATCACCAGAAATCAGAATTAACACCTTGGGATAACAGGCAGCAGAGCAGGCCTTTAACTCAGCCTCCAATGTTGGTAGAAACATTTCTGAAATCTGCAACTTCATCACCAGAAATACTTACACACAGCTCCTTACCATTTGTATCACATTTTAGCACCACCTAACAACAGCCAAGTCCTCAAGAGCAAACACCCCACTCCACTTGATACAATTGGCACAAAATCAGGCCCATTTCAGCAAGCATTCAAGCAGGAGCAAAAAGAAATCAGAAATAATAGAACAACAGCCCTCAAGAACATTTGGCACACCCCATTGCCCCTCTCTATGCAGAACTAGCAGCCCCTAAGCACCCCACTGCAATGTCCAATAAACTGTCAACAACCATCCAACAACACCAAAACCTCCTCCTAGCACTTTACCACACTTTGTAAATTAATTTGGAACAGTTTGGGAAAGAAACCAAAAGGAAAGAAAACAAAAGGAAAGAAAACATAATAAACAGTTTGGAAGTGAATTTATTTCCATTGGCACTAAATAGTTTTTTCTTCATTTTTTGTGTTAATAGAGATGATTTCAACATAATGAACGAAAACACAAAGATCATACAATTAGATTTCATCATCTGTTTCATTGTTTACAACTGGAATGACATCAACTATTAAGCCCTCTACATCAGTTCTAATTAATTCAACATCTACTTGATTTACATCACTTAATATCGATTCCATATTAGAACAAAATGGCACAGTTGTATCCATATCATCTTCATTGCCCATGTTGTATGTATCTCTTGGTGTGTAACGAATGACACAGTACCAATCATCCTCCTTTGGATCACGAACATAATAAACCATTTGAGCTTGTGTAGCCAAAATAAAAGGTTCATGCTCCTCACGTTCTCCTGTATGTATTAAGCGTGAAAAATTTACCATTGAAAATCCAAATGGATCATTTTTTAATCCTGTAGTAGTGTTAACCCAATCACATCGAAAAGAACAATTCGTCCACGACCACCATAATCAAGTGAGATGACATCAGTTAGTCGACCATAATAGATTGACTCGTGAACATCATTATCATGCATCGCCTGTACCATGACCCCGCTATTCTGCACTTTTTTATTTTTTTCAGACTCTACGGTACGAAATGCAAAACCATTTATGTTAAACCCATGATAACTGAATGCTACTGGATTTGGACCACGTGAAAGCACCCTAAGATCTAAGTCATCAATTCGTTCATTCAATCGATCAACCTGCATATAAAAAAAGTAATAAGTTTATTTATTATAAATTTACAATATAAAATAGATCACATATATTACTTACTCGTCTTGCAAACCATTCTGGAAATTGCTTTCTAACCATGTCATCCAATTGAGAATTATTTGGGCGATGACCATATCTATGTCTTCTCTTCAGTTCATTTTTTAATTCACTATTCAATGTCAACAGTAATTAGAAATAATTAGAAATATCTATTTTTCATAAAACATTATGCAAAAAATTAAAATAATAGTAAAGAGAATATTCAACATGTAATACTTACTCACGATATGGTTGTAACATCGTACAATTAGAGAGAATATATCTATGAGCTTGATTTAGAGTTTTGTCATCCAAGGTAACTACTTGAAACCCTTTTGTTGTTCGCCCTACTTGTGGAAACATTGGGAGTGTGGGAAACTCAACATTTGGTGTCTCTTTATGTCGTGTTCCATGATTGTTTAATGAGTTGTTACCATCTACATAACGAGAGCAAAACACAACACATTCATCTGCTAAATATGCCTCTGCAATGTTGGCCTCTGGTCGTGCTTTATTCCTGACAAAATTTTTAAGTTTTCCCAGATATCTTTCTATTGGGTACATCCACCGATAATGTACAGGACCGGCAATTCTTGCTTCATATGCTAAATGTACCACCAAATGAACCATTATTGTGAAAAAAGATGGTGGAAATATTCTCTCTAATTGACATAAAACCAAGATAATCCCTTCTTCAGCCTTCTGTAATTCTTCTTCTTGTAGAGACTTTGCACATACTGCTCTAAAATATTCACACAAAATAATAAGTGGAGCAGTAATCTTTTTTGATAGCACACGACGAAGAGCAATTGGAAGGAACTGTTCCATCATGATATGACAATCATGGCTTTTCAAGCCCATAATTCTACAACGTCCAACATCTACACACTTTGAAATATCAGATGACATACCATCAGGGACACGAATATCTTTCAGTACTGAACAAAATATCTTTTTTTCATCTTTAGACATAGAGTAACATGCAGGGGGCAAATACTCTCTACCATCTGATTGTGTCCGTGGCCATAATTGTTTCATAATACCCAAAATCTTTAAATCTTTACGTGCCGCATAATTATCTTTGCTCTTGTTGGAATCATCTAAAAGTGTTCCAATGATATTGTCGCAAACATTTTTTTCAATATGCATAGGGTCCAAATTATGTCTGATCAAATTAAATTCCCAGTATGGTAGGCTAAAAAATATACTTTGTTTTCTCCACATTTGTTCAATTGATCCTGTTTTTATTCTCACCCTTGGTTTTGATGCATTACTCTTACCAAAAACCACATTCTTGTTTATGATCATTCGTAGAACTTCAGATCCAGACAGTGGCGCCAATTCTAACTCACGTTGCTCTGGTTTTCCATAACTAGAGTTATGCGAATTTCTGAATTCAGTGGTAGAAAACGACGATGCCCTCTGAACGACCACTTTTTGCCATATTTTAGGTAAACTGCATCTGTCTTATCAGCACAAGTAGGACATGCATTCTTGGCATATGTATTCCAACCAGACAAACAACCCAAACCAGGAAAATCACTGATTGTCCAAAGTAATGCAGCACGCATTTGAAACATTTCTTTGTCACAAGCATCAAATGTAGCAATCCCATTTTCCCATAAATCTTTCAATTCAGTCAATAGGGGACGCAAATATATATCAATATCATTTCCAGGTGCTTTTGGACCTGGAATAAGGGTGGATAAAATAATAGAATGAGGCTTCATGCATTCCCAAGGAGGCAAATTATAAGGCATTACAACAATAGGCCAAGTACTATGTGAAGTGCTTTGATTTTTAAATGGATTAAACCCATCAGCGGCGAGTCCCAAGCGTACATTTCTAGGATCAGAAGCAAACTCACAATGACGATCATCAAATTCCTTCCATGCTCGAGAATCAGCTGGATGCCTTAGATTTCCATCCGAAATGCGTTTTTTGAAATGCCACTGCATATTTTCAGATGTCTTGGATGACATGAATAACCGTTGTAATCTTGGTTTTAATGGAAAATACCAAAAGACTTTGGCTGGAATTTTAACCACAAGATGTTTTTTCCCACCTTTATATGGCCTCTTAGATGATTTCTGTAAATTTTTCCATCTTGAAAGGTTACACACTTTGCAAGCCTGTTCATTCTCACTTTCTCCCCAATAAATCATGCAATCATTTGGACAAGCATGTATTTTTTCATAATGAAGTCCTAAACTAGAAATTAATTTTTTTGCTTCATAAAAAGACTTAGGCACTTGAGCTTCAGATGGAAGTACTCGACGAAGGAAATCCAGCAATGCCGTAAATGACTGATCACTCCATTTTCCATTCACTTTCAATTGAAATAACTCAACAAGGAACGTCAATTTAGAAAACTCTGTGCATCCTGA
>JAGFNQ010007793.1:75674-104385 GCA_024364735.1 Boesenbergia rotunda | reverse complement strand
GAGCTAGAGGGGGGTGATTAGCTCCGATTTGCTCTCGTGATGATTTGTCGCGGCGGAAGACTCGAGCAAAAACGCTAACACAAAGGATTTACTTGGTATCCACCCCGGTCGGGTGACTAATCCAAGGATCCACTCTCCTCACTCTCTCATACACTATGAAAGATCTCCTTCTTGAGGTGGAGAAACCTCTTACAAGCTTTCACAAAGATACAACAAGAATCAAAGCAAACACAAAATGAAATCTTACAAGATTTACAATGAATAAACTCTCTTTGCTTTCCTTGCTATCTTCAAGCTTGTGGTTGCCTCTAGAACCTTGGAAATACAGCAGCAAAAACCTCCAAGACTTCCCTTGAGATGGCACCAATGAAGAAGGAAAAAGGGGAGAAGAGTTATGGCTCAAAACCTGCGTAAAAACCCTTATACCCGACGCCTAGGGTTCCCTAATCGATTACCCAATCGATTACCACGTCATACTAGCCGTTCAACGGCTAGTTTTGAACCTGAATCGATTAGCCAATCGATTAAGACTGCCCTTAATCGATTGACCAATCGATTAAGAGAAGGCTGAATCGATTCAGCCACCTTCTGTTCTCGCAACAAACTCTCTTAATCGATTACCCAATCGATTCACTTTCTCCTTAATCAATTACCTAATTGATTAAGATCCTCCTTAATCAATTACCTAATTGATTACCATCCTTCTTAATCAATTACCCAATTGATTAAAATCCTTCTTGTTTTCGCGAGACAACAACCCAATCGATCACCCAATCGATTGAGGACCAACCTAACTTGTGTTCACGGTCAACCCCTTTGACCAACCTCGATTTTACGGTCAACCCCTTTGACCAACCCTGGATTTTACGGTCAACCCCTTTGACCAACCTGGATTTTACGGTCAACCCCTTTGACCAACCTGGATTTTACGGTCAACCCCTTTGACCAACCTGGACTTCTTCTGGCCTAGTTCCTAACTAGGACTTAACCTGATTCCCCACCAGGTTTGCCTAACACTCGAGTTAGGTCTAGTCTCTCGGTAGACTTCCACCTTGCCAGCATGTGATCTCCCCGATCCATCTGGACTTCACCTAGTCCCACTAGGTCTTCTCCCATGCCAGCGTGCGATCTCCCCGATCCACCTGGACTTCACCTAGTCCCACTAGGTGTGCCTAGTCCCACTAGGTCTTTTTCCATGCCAGCGTGCGATCTCCCCGATCCACCTGGACTTCACCTAATCCCACTAGGTGTGCCTAGTCCCACTAGGTCTTTTCCCATGCCAGCGCACGATCTCCCCGATCCACCTGGACTTCACCTAGTCAAGTCTCCAGTCAACCTTGACCCACTTGACACCATACGGCATTCAAACATAATTATCAAATTCAAACATCAATGTCAAACATCGAAACATACACCTCAAGCTCACCCGAGCTTGCTAGACTCAAGCTCACCTGAGCTTTGTCAAACTAGGTCAACCCTGACCTAACCAAGATTGCACCAACAATCTCCCCCTTTTTGATGTTTGACAATATGTTTGAGAAAGACTAATCCCTATTAGCCTTTCAATTTTCTCCCCCTTTGACACACATCAAACACTCTCCCTGAGAGTCTATATGTTCAAAGGTATACCCAATGAAAATCCCATACTTTTCATTGACCCTATGCTCAACCTTGAGCACTCATGAAGATTCCCAATCTTCAAAAAAAATAAAAATTCAACCACATGTTGTTAAGGAAGACCTCCCCCTCAAAACATGCTCTAAACCTCTATCATTGCACCAACAATGATTTTTGAGTTTCTAAACCATTAGGAAAACTCAACTTGAGGTGATTTAGATTTTGGGATTCAAAACTTGAACCAAAACCTCTCCTTAACCCTTAAATGTTCACCAAACCATTTCCCTTTTTGATTTCACAATGAAATTTACCCAAATATACTTATAAAAGTAAGTCTAGGGTCTAGGGATTGTTAGGTTACTTAACAATGGGTTAATGGACTGAAAATAGACAGTTTCAGTCTCACCAATCGATTGGTGTTGGGAACCAATCGATTACGACCTGCCTTAATCGATCAGCCGATCGATTACGGCTACCTGTAATCGATCACCGGATTGACTACCCGAGCTTCTGTGCTCGTAAAAGGATCGACCAATCGATTGAACAATCGATTGGCTATGGTCCCAATCGATCACCCGATCGATTGGGAGTTTCTAATTTCTGAAAACAATTTCAGATTCGAATTTCAGAAACTCCTAAATAATTCTACAAAATTAAAAAAAATTTGAAATTTTGTGTAGATATTATTTATACCATATACTATCATGGAAAAATAGTTTTCTATGAAAATAACCTTCATTTCCAAAGATTGACACAAAATTGGAAACCATTGAAATACTTCAATGTTTTACTCTATTTTGTATCCAATTCATCAATGATGAGTGCTATCAAAAGATAGTCTTCACCAAGGTTTTCCAAGATAGTTGTAAAATGTTTTTCAAAAACAATATCCAACCATGTTCCTTGGGCTAAGTGTACATGACTTGTACATTAGCTTTCCCAATGATTGGAGTTCATTGAACTTCATGATTTGATGATACTAAAACTCAATAGGATGCATATAAATCAACACTTTGAGTTTTGTTCATCTTCCTAACATCTCACTTGTTCTAATGTGTCTCTAAAACACACACAAGTCACCTTATAGTCTTAGTGAGATGTGAAAGTCATGTTCTCCCTAATCTTAGGGTTCATGCATTTCTACCTAGGCATTATAAACCTTGATCATCCACCTTGGATGCCAATTAATGCCAATGTCCTTAATTTCAATTAAAATTGACTAAATACATGATTATGACTATGACATGCATCATATTAGGGTTTTCAAAAGAAATTATAGCTAAATGATGCATGAATGACATGACATGTAATATTCTCATAATAAAATATGAGATATGGATTATGATGTCATGGCATGTGATAGGGCATCCAAAACATGGCATATAAGCATAAAAGAAAATACCTAGATTTCCTATCTAAGTATCAATAACTCATCGCTAAGCCATTGATAATCCTAAATTTGCCCTAATTTCAAAGATAAAGCCAAAACTCCCCAACTTGGCCTATCTTTGGATTCTAACCTAGTTGTGCCAACTTTATCAAGATTAATCTTCAAAAATATAGTTTGGCACATATTTACTCCTCCTAGAGTAAATAAATGAATCCTTCATTTTCAAGGGTAATAATTCCTTGAAAATGTCCCAAAGTGTCAACTTCATCAAGGTTGGATTAACTACCCTTCCAATTAGAGTTGACACTCCCTAGACCTATCTAGGGTGTGGCGAACACACTCTTAGGAACCCAAAACCTATTGGTGCTCCTTGGGTGTTCTAGGTATTCACTAGGGATGACTTCCCTTGATACCTTCTTGAAGACTTTCTTAGGCTTCTCCGAAGCCTTAGTCACCTTTGTCTTGTCTTGGTCAACTCTAGGGATGGCTTCCCTTGCGACCTTGACTTGACTCCTAGACCTAGATTTAGTTCCATATTTATATGGAACTCTATGATAGGATGGACCATCATCCTTAGTCTTAGGTTTGTACCCCAAACCTCTCTTGCTCCTAGAGGGTTCTTGATTTCCTAAATCTAGGTTTTGATCCTTAGATCCCTTAAATAGATTTTCTATTCGTTTGAGGGATTTTTCTAATTTATCAAGTTTTGACCTCAAAACTTGATTTTCAATCATTACCTCCTCAAGGCTTGGTTTTCTAATATAGACTTGGTAATTTTTCTTTTTGGCCTTGGATTGGGTAGGTCTATCCTTAGATGACCTAAAATTTTCCCTATCCTTGGTTGTGGTAGACCTAGCATGAAAGGCTCTATATTTTTCTTTTGGTTTCTCATACCTCCTATTTTCATGATAAATAGCATTGAAATGATAATAATTATTTTTAGCATGCATATTATCATGATTTAAATAAGTACCATTACCTAATGGTACCTTAGTGTTATTCTTGGAGGCTCCCCCTTGACTTGAGCTCCTCCTTTTAGCCTTGGTGGAATTCTTCCCCTTTGGACATTGATTTCGATAATGTCCCTTTTCTTTGCATGAGAAGCACACAATGTGCTTCTTATCCTTCTTTGCCACGGGGCCGACCTCCTTTGGCTTCTCTTTGGTCTTGGGTGCCACTAGCACCTTCTTCTTGACCAATTTTGGACACTTACTCTTATAGTGTCCTCTTTCCCTACACTCAAAACAAATGATATGATTTTTATTCTTACAACTTGAAATTTTTATACCTTCATGTGGTGTAGAGGTGGCACTTTCTTCTTCTTCATTGACATTGGAATATGATGTTGAAGCTTGTCTTTGATCTGATGCCAATGACACATTTTGCTCCCCCTCAATCCTAGAGGTGGAGGCTTCTTGAATTTTCTCTTCAACCCTTGAGGTAGAGGCTTCTTGAGCTTCATCTTCGGATGTTGAGCACCTCTCAACTTCCGAGTCCTCTTCACTTGATGAATCTCCCTCTTCGGATTTTTCTTGATTTGGTATAGTGGAGGGATCTTCATGAAGCCTTGCCAATTTGCTCCATAGCTCTTTGGCGTCTTGAAATTCTCCAATCTTGTCCAAGATGGTGCTTGGCAAAAGATTGACCAATAACTTGATCACTTTGTAGTTGGCCTCGCATCTCTTGATTTGCTCCTCATTCCATTTGCTTTTCTTGAGGAGTTTTCCTTTTGAGCTTGTTGGAGCTTCAAAACCCTCCATTAGAGCAAACCATTGCTCTATCTCCATCATGAAATAATTTTCGATCTTTGACTTCCAAAGACCAAAATTCGCCTTGTCGAATGGTGGAGGTGCCCTTGTGTCATAGCCAAACTCCATTCTTGAAGTTGAAACCCCTTGATGATGACTTCTTGAAATTAGGGTTTCTTCCAACTTCTTCTTCTTCCTCTAGCTCTTGCCCTCTTGGCGATGAGTCCAAATAAGAGCAACCTTGCTCTGATACCACTTGTTGGGACCGATTGGCGAGCTAGAGGGGGGGTGATTAGCTCCGATTTGCTCCGTGATGATTTGTCGCGGCGGAAGACTCGAGCAAACGCTAACACAAAGGATTTACTTGGTATCCACCCCGGTCGGGTGACTAATCCAAGGATCCACTCTCCTCACTCTCTCATACACTATGAAAGATCTCCTTCTTGAGGTGGAGAAACCTCTTACAAGTTTTCACAAAGATACAACAAGAATCAAAGCAAACACAAAATGAAATCTTACAAGATTTACAATGAATAAACTCTCTTTGCTTTCCTTGCTATCTTCAAGCTTGTGGTTGCCTCTAGAACCTTGGAAATGCAGCAGCAAAAACCTCCAAGACTTCCCTTGAGATGGCACCAATGAAGAAGGAAAAAGGGGAGAAGAGTTATGGCTCAAAACCTGCGTAAAAACCCTTATACCCGACGCCTAGGGTTCCCTAATCGATTACCCAATCGATTACCACGTCATACTAGCCGTTCAACGGCTAGTTTTTGAACCTGAATCGATTAGCCAATCGATTAAGACTGCCCTTAATCGATTGACCAATCGATTAAGAGAAGGCTGAATCGATTCAGCCACCTTCTGTTCTCGCAACAAACTCTCTTAATCGATTACCCAATCGATTCACTTTCTCCTTAATCAATTACCTAATTGATTAAGATCCTCCTTAATCAATTACCTAATTGATTACCATCCTTCTTAATCAATTACCCAATTGATTAAAATCCTTCTTGTTTTCGCGAGACAACAACCCAATCGATCACCCAATCGATTGAGACCAACCTAACTTGTGTTCACGGTCAACCCCTTTGACCAACCTCGATTTTACGGTCAACCCCTTTGACCAACCTGGATTTTACGGTCAACCCCTTTGACCAACCTGGATTTTACGGTCAACCCCTTTGACCAACCTGGATTTTACGGTCAACCCCTTTGACCAACCTGGACTTCTTCTGCCTAGTTCCTAACTAGGACTTAACCTGATTCCCCACCAGGTTTGCCTAACACTCGAGTTAGGTCTAGTCTCTCGGTAGACTTCCACCTTGCCAGCATGTGATCTCCCCGATCCATCTGGACTTCACCTAGTCCCACTAGGTCTTCTCCCATGCCAGCGTGCGATCTCCCCGATCCACCTGGACTTCACCTAGTCCCACTAGGTGTGCCTAGTCCCACTAGGTCTTTTTCCATGCCAGCGTGCGATCTCCCCGATCCACCTGGACTTCACCTAATCCCACTAGGTGTGCCTAGTCCCACTAGGTCTTTTCCCATGCCAGCGCACGATCTCCCCGATCCACCTGGACTTCACCTAGTCAAGTCTCCAGTCAACCTTGACCCACTTGACACCATACGGCATTCAAACATAATTATCAAATTCAAACATCAATGTCAAACATCGAAACATACACCTCAAGCTCACCCGAGCTTGCTAGACTCAAGCTCACCTGAGCTTTGTCAAACTAGGTCAACCCTGACCTAACCAAGATTGCACCAACAGGCATGGGCTGAGTTGTGGCTTGGTTGATTGAACCGAACACAAACTGACTGAACCACAGAATTTGGCTGCCTGGACCGAATCAACTGGCTTGACTGAACCCAACTGCTGGACAAAGGTTGACTGAACCAAAGGCTGGGTTGGCTGAATCAAGTGAAGGCTTGGCTGAACCCAAGTGAGCTCTGGCTGGGCTGAGCTGTGAGTTTTGGGCTGAGGATGGACCGAACTCAAGTGAGAACCGGACTCAAGTGCTTGGCTGAACCAAGAGCTGAACCGGCTGAACCCACGCGCGCTGAGGAGTTAAAGGGCTGAACCGGACTCCATTGAAGCTTCCTCTCGACATCTTCTCGGGCGATCGGCTTCCACACACAGGCAACTCCATCCACCACCATCTCCGGCCATTACACGAAGCTAGGGCTAGGGGGTTCCGAATCCTATCCGGCCGGAGTTCCATCTCCTCTTCTCCTCTAGCTCTCTCTCGGGTTGAGGGAAGGCAGGGAGAGAAGATCGCATTCCCGATCCATCGCCGCCGATCGAAAAGCTAGGGCTAGGGGGTTCCGAACCCTAGCTGATCTCCTCACCGTCATCTCCATTCCGATCCACCGCCGGCGATCCTTTTCTATTAGCAATTCCTTTATTGTTTTTCTTTTACAGTACTTCCTCCAATTCCAGCAATTTCTTACCAGTTCATCTTCTTCACCGTTTTTCTACTTAGCAGCACAGTTCCTTGCAGCACTTTAATTCCAACAGCTTCACATCAGATCAAGTAGCTAGCTTTCATCAGTTTCGGCAGAGCTTCATTCCTTTGTTCTTCTTCATCAGCATCATAGCAGAGCACTTCCTCTTCAAAGGACCGAGTGGCAGAGTTCCTTCCCAGGGGATTTCATTCATAGTTTCCTACTTCGCAGCATTTCTAGCAGCTGTTCGTAGCATTTCCATCATTCATTCACAGTACTTCCATCAGCAGTTGTTTCATTTCATTCACAGCAGCTCACTCAAGCAATTGTGATTTCGAAGATTCATATGAGCATTTGGTTTTATTCAAATTTGATTGTTATGTTGATTGTTGAGTTGTTTGTGATTGATTGTTGAATATCTGTATTGGTTAGATCCTTCCCCATTTCAAATTGAATGTTCTTGAAGCAATTTCATTCATGCCTATATTGTGTTTGATCAAATGTTTCTTAGAACAAAACTTTCAATTGTGATGTTTCTTAGTTGTTTAATTTTTGTTCTGAATTGCTCTTTCATTAGCTTTATGTTCATGTCTTCATTTAAATGCAATTAAGTTAGATCAGTCTAGATTTCTTCAATGCTATAGTTGTGCTTCATGTCTAGGTTTTATTGATGCTTATTTCTTAAATGTTTTTTTTTCACATTGCCTTTTCTTTTCTGCAATAGTAGTTAGGTTAATTCAGATTTCATTACCTGTCTTGTCTTTTCTTAATTAGAATTAGATTTCATATTTGCTCTGTTATTCATTTCGTAGTCTTGAAGTTCAAATCCAAAACCCAATTTCATATTCAAAACCCAAAAGCAATAAGATTCAATCATGAGAATTATCTTGCACTAACTACATTCGTTGGGAGACGACTCGAGTTACTCTATGCTACATTAGTTTAGAGGAATTCGGTACTTAAATTGTATTTGAAATCGTAACGCGACAAAAAACGGTTATCAACGAGCCATAACGGTTCAACTGAACCTGAGTGCTCGACCTCGAGAGACCTACCTCGAGGGCCCAACCTCGTGAGGCTGACCCGAATACCCGACCTCGGGAGGCAGACCCGAGTACCCGACCTTGGGAGGCCGACCCGAGTACCCGACCTCGGGAGGCCGACCCGAATACCCGACCTCGGGAAGCCGACCCGAGTACCCGACCTCGGGAGGCCTACTTCGAACGCCCGACCTGGGGAAACCGCCCCTGAGTTAACCACTCCCGTCTTAGAACGGAAACCGAGCCCGACCGAGCCCCCGGTCCTACTAGAAAATCATCAACCCGGATCATAAGCCTCCCCCTCAAGTCTAGTCGAAGGAGGCGCTTAGTCCGACTGACTAGGCTCCTGGCTCGGTCGGCATACCTCTTTCCCACCTTTCTGCGCGTCCCATCACATTCTTGATCCTCTTCCTTAAATGCCGGATCCCCAATCAAATCTCCATTAATGCTGGGCCACGTGTCATTTCCCGACTGGAGACCTCTGGCAAGGAAGCGTCATCGGCATGGCTCGTGCGACGTCCGAATGAAACTTTCGAGGTCTGGGAAATGACAGGGATCGGACGGCGAGTATTCCACCTCGCCATTCTCCTTCCATTCATCCAATAGCCCTCCTGATTTCACCCGGGGTATAAATAGGTTCAACCTCTCATTTTACCCCTTTTTATCTCGACCTCTACTTTTTCTTTGGATCTTGTCCGATCTCCGCCACCCAACCCTCTCAACTCCGACGAGCAATGTCTCCGGCGAACTTCGTTTTAGGTATTCCTTTTCTTTGCCGAGTTTTTGCTGTGCCTTTCCTGAGTTTGTTTCAATGGCCGAGTCGTCCGCACCCCCCGAGCCGTGGTATTTAACCACTCGTTCTTCATTAACCCTAGGCCAGCTAGAAACTTTGCTTATAGATTACCTAATTCTAGAAGACCACGTAATGGCTCTTCCCGACCGTCGGGGTCGGGCACACAGACCCCCCTTAAATTACTACACTGTCTTCTCCGACCAACTGTCGGCCGGATTGCGCTTTCCACTCCATCCCTTCTTCCGCGCCGTTTGTCGGTATTTCCAAGTGTCATTGTCCCAATTGGCCCCGAACTCGATCAGAATCTTATGCGGCACCGTGATTATTTTCCCCGCCCACAAAATCCCTTTAGACCCCCGGGTGTTTCATTATTTCTATTATCTTAAGAAGCAGGAGCCCGGGAATTTCTATTTCCAGCTCGCATCAACTCAGCCTTCTTAGAGAAGGTCCCTTCGTCCAATAAGGGCTGGAAATCCCATTTCTTCTATATCCGATCAACCCCCACTGCGAACTGGCCTATCGCGTGGGTAGAGGACCTGCCCAATCACCCTCAGCTGCCCAAGAATCTTCGCTCGGACCCGGGCTACAGATATGCCTTCTCCAAGCTTGGGGGAGCTCGATACCACGCGGGCAAGCTACTGATCGAGGGTATGTTGTATCTCTTCCGGCTGAGCCAGGTCCCGGCGGAGCTACCCGGCACCCTCGGTAAGCTTTTATTTGCGCTGTAGGTTTATTAATGCTAACTAAAACTCTTTCTTTTGTGCAGCCGAGATCATGTATAGTGCTCGGGTTGATGCCGTATTGGAGAGGGAAGAAGAAGCTATGGAGGCTCTGGCCGCCCAGCTGGCGGCAGATCGGGCAATGTCGCCAGTAAACATTGCACCAGCTCCCGAGCGGCCCGAGACGGTAGAAGATAACCCAGAAGGAAATCTTCCAGCTGGGGGTTCGGGGACCACAGCCCGAGTAGCGGGCGAGGGGACATCTATTCAGATAGAGGAAGAAGAAGAGGAAACGGAACAGGCAGCTTCTGCCAGCTTGGTCAGGAAACGTCGCCGGCTAGTCCTCCCATCGAGTACGCCTCCATCTCCAACGCTGACCATAGGGGGTCAAGTCGCATTGCCTTCTCCCTCCGATCGAATGTTGGTCAGCACCCGGGCGCCGACTCCGAGCTTAACTCGCCCCCGATCTGGCACTCATGGTTCGGCTCCGGCTACGCCCCGATTGGGAGCCCGGGCTTTCACCTCAACAATCCCCACGCCTAGAGCATCGACCTCGGGCACCGTGCCATCCCTCAGGGTCTCTCTGTCGAGCGCCGCTAACGTCGATGCCGTGGAGGCCCTCTTGTCAATGCATTCACCCCCGAGGTCAGCTGTGGATATCCAGGTCCCTTCGGCAACCACCCTGACCCAAGTAGTCCAGCCCCAGCCACTTAATCTGCATGGCCAGCTGGTCTCGGGCTGGGATCAAGGTCAGGCTGCGGCCTTCACCCTGAACCCCGTCAGTTTAGCCGATACCTTCTTCTTGGAAGCGACTCAGGTACATTCCTCCCCTGCTCGATGACTCATGCTTACTCTTATATCCTTCGTGTTGTCTTGCAGCACTGGGCAACGAGTCAGGCGGTCGGTCGGGCGTTAGTTATCAATATCAGGGAGCGCCGAGCGGCTGAGGCGAGGGTGAAGGAACTGGAAGCCCAACTGGCGGACTGCGCCCTTCCTCCAGGCGAGGAGGGCCTGGACCAACTACGCTCGGAAATAGCGGCGTTGAGGTTGCAACTATCCGACTGGAGGCCCAATCAGAGGAAGAACAAAGGACAATGGCTCAAGCCGCCGTGGAAGTGGAACGGTTATCGAACCGGGTGGCCCACCTAGAGGGTGAGAATAAGGTTCTCCAAACTCGCAACACCCGCGCCCGCTCCGATTGGGATAAGAAAGTGGCAGAGGCTAAGGGTCTTCACCGGCAATTGAAGGAGTCGGATGCCGCTCACCATCAGACCCAACTTATTTTGAAAAACAAGGAGACGGAGCTAATCGCCCAACAAGAAGCTTTCCAAGGCCTTGAGACTCAGCTAGTTAGCAAGGAGAAACAATTGGCTGCTCGAGAGACCGCCCTTCAAGGGAAGGACACCGAAATTGCTCGGCTCAAGAAGGAGTTAGAGGATTATAAGTCGGGCGAGTCCGCACGGATTGAAGCAGCTCGTTGGCTTACGTTCAGTCGGACCCCTTCCTCGACCAAGTGGCGGAGCGAACTGGTGGCATGATTCTATACGGCGTGAAGGGCGCAATCCAACAGCTGACCGAGGCCGGCCACCTTCCTGCGACCTCCCACCCAATGCAGTGAAGCCGAGGCGTATCAAGGCATCGATTCCTGAAGATGCCTTCCCCCCGTTCACTTAGATTAAGTTTCCGCTTCTTGTTGTTTTGTTATGACTCGGCCTTCGGGCCTTAGAAAGTTTGCAATATTTTAAGTTGACTCGACCCTCAGGGCTTAATTTTGTGATGGCCACGGGCCCTTTTTTGGTTACGTTAGCTTATTATGCCTTTACGTCATTCGCCCTACCACCATACTTGTTTGTTTACGACGCTTGAGATTTCGTTAAGTATTGTCCACTTGGTGTGTTTGACCTGCTCTGCGAGGGCCGACGTTTGAATCATGCTGCGAATTTTCACTAAGTGTTGATTGTGCGGATCGCCCATACCGTCGCTTTTAGTTTGACTCTCTAGGCCGAGCAGAAAATTTTCCTAAGAGTCCGGCACTCGGGATATTTGCGCCCTTAGCCGTTCGATTGGGCCGTTATTCAGATTCGGACATACCGCTTGGTCGGGTTGATACCCTGACTCGACGATGATGCTTAGTCGGGTTAATACCCCGACTTAACGTTCTGGCATGTTTTCAATTAGTTAACCTTCATGGCAAAGCCGAGTTAGCTCGTGCGCTTTTATATGGCCAGTTCGGCCTTATCAGATTGGCCTACTATTCCTTTGTCTCTCAGAACGTCGAAAGCCACGCCCTATCAATGGATACTGTGGCAGGATTTCATTTCACATTTCCCCTGAGCAAGAGTCTGGACACCGTCCGACTTCCCTGGGCCGAGCGTGGATTGCCACGCCCAGCCGGGCCCGACCCAACGTGGAATGCCACGCCCGATCGGCGTCGAGTCCGGCGGGTGCGTGGGAGCATACCCACTTATAACTTGCCTTAGCAAGAGTCTGGACACCGTCCGACTTACCCTGGCCGAGCGTGGACCGCCATGCCCGCCCGGGCCCGACTGAACGTGGAGCGCCACGCCCGATCGGCGCCGAGTCCGGTGGGTGCGTGGGAGCAGGCCCACTTATAACTTGTCTTAGCAAGAGTCTGGACACCGTCCGACTTACCCTGACCGAGCGTGGACCCGGCCGACGCCCGACCGGGCCCGATCGAATGTGGAGCGCCACGCCCGATCGGCGCCGAGTCCGGTGGGTGCGTGGGAGCAGGCCCACTTATAACATGCCTTAGCAAGAGTCTGGACACCGTCCGACTTACCCTGGCCGAGCGTGGACCACCACGCCCGACCGGGCCTGACCGAACGCGGAGCGCCACGCCCGATCAGCGCCGAGTCCGGTGGGTGTGTGGGATCAGACCCACATATAACTTGCCTTAGCAAGAGTCTAGACACCATCTGACGTACCCTGGTCGAGCGTGGACCGCCACGCCCGACAGGGCCAGACCGAACGTGGAGCGCCACGCCCAATCGGCACCGAGTCCGGTGGCTGCGTGGGATCAGGCCCACTTTTAACTTGCAGGAATTGTCTTTTGGAGGGTTAGAGCTCTTGTTATCGTTTTATCTGAGTACAGTTACAAGAATCATTTCTCTCCACTATCCTCACGGTTCAATCTTAGGTGCACTGCACTCCAGGGTCTTCCGAGCTGCTTTCCTTGGGCATCATGCAGATAGTAAGCTCCTGATCCCAGCGCCTTGACCATCAGGAAGGGGCCACTCCACTGAGGCTCCAGCTTGCCCACTTCCCCTACCGGCTTAACTCTTTTCCAGACCTGATCCCCCACCTGAAAGCTTCGGGGAATGACTCCTTGATTGTATCGGCGTCGCATCCTTTGTTGGTATGTAGACATGCGAACCGCAGCCTTGGCTCTAACCTCCTCAATCAGATCCAGCTCCGCTCGCCTTTTTTCTGCATTGTCTTCCCCATACAGACGTCTTCTGTCAGACTCGCAACCGACCTCCATGGGGACCACAACTTCACTACCATATACCAGCTGGAAAGGAGTACACCCTGATCCTTCTTTGGGAGTGGTCCGGAGCGCCCACAGAATGCCGGGTAGCTCATCTACCCAAGACCCCCCAACTTGGTCTAGCTTGGCTCTGAGCCCCTTCAAAATCTCTCTATTAGCTACTTCAGCCTGACCATTACTCTGGGGGTAAGCCACTGAAGTGAAGGCCTGCTTGATCCCAAAGCTTTTACACCACTCCCTTATTATTCGGCCCTGAAACTGCCGACCATTATCGGACACCAGCTTGCAAGGTATGCCATATCGACAAATAATGTTCTGCCACAGGAATTTCTTTACTGCCTGCTCGGTAATCCGGGCCAGGGCCTCTGCTTCAATCCACTTGGAAAAGTAGTCCACTGCCACCAAGAAAAATTTCTTCTGAGCTGCCGCTCGGGGGAATGGTCCCACTATGTCCATGCCCCACTGATCAAAGGGCAGGACACGGTGGACGTTCTCAACATCTCGACCGGTCGATGTGATAAATTCTGATACTTCTGACAAGACAGGCAAGAGAGGGCCAACTTCTCAGCGTCCTCCTGGAGTGTAGGCCAAAAGTAACCAGCCAACAGGACTTTCCGAGCCATGGATCGACCTCCTGAATGATTTCCGCAACACCCCCAATGCACTTCCTGAGAACATAGTCTGCCTCTTCTTCCCCCAAGCATCTGAGTAATGGTCGGGAAAAGGCTCGCTTGTAGAGCGCATCTCCTATCAGAGTAAACCGGGCTGCCCTTATCTTCAATATCCTGGCTTGCTCTGGGCTCCCCGGGAGAGTCCCTTCCTTCAGATAGGCTATGAATGGAGCCCTCCAGTCCCCTTGTATCTCCCTATCTGTTTCTCTTTCGACCTGAGCCACCAACATGATCTGAGGTGAAGGCTTGGGGAAGACCCAGGGTTGGACCGAACTGGCTAACCTGGCCAGCTCATCAGCCTTGGCATTATCTCCCCGAGGGATCTGTAAAATCTGAACTTCTTGAAACTCTGCCTGCAACTGCTTGTATGCCTCAACATAAGTCTGCAGCTTCTCGTCGTTCACTTCAAACTGTCCGGCCACTTGCCGAGTCACTAACTGAGAGTCAGAGTGCAAGATGACCCGAGTGGCGCCCACATGCTTGGCCGCTTGTAGACCTGCCAAGAGGGCTTCATACTCTGCTTGATTATTAGTGGCTGGGTATTCTAGGCGTACGACCAAGTGGAGTGAGTCTCCCTTTGGAGAGATCAACAAGACTCCCACGCCACTCCCTGCCCGAGTGGCCGACCCATCCACATATATCATCCATGCTCCCTCTTCTTCCTCTGTATGAAGCTCACTCAAGAAATCGGCCAAGGCCTGAGCTTTAATCGCGGTCCGAGGCTGGTACTGGATATCATACTCACTCAGTTCAGTAGTCCATTTAACCATCCTACCAGATATCTCAGGGTTAACCAACACCTTCCCGAGCGTGCTATTGGTCAGTACTCGGATAGGATGAGTCAAGAAGTACGGTCGCAATCGCCGAGCCATTAACACAAGCACATAAGCCAATTTTTCGAGTGTAGTATACCTACACTCGGCCTCCTTAAGTAAATGTCCAAAGAAGTAGACTGGCTGCTGCTCAGTTTCCTTCTGTGTTACAAGTACAGCACACACAGCCCCCTCAGTGGCTGACAGGTAGACATACAAGGGTTCTCCCTCTTCTGGTTTAGCTAGTATCGGCAGGCTGACTAAGTAGGTCTTCAGTTCTTCAAAAGCTTGGTCACACTCAGCATCCCACTGGAACTTGGTGGCCTTGCGCAGGATTCTGAAGAACGGCAGACTTCTATCAGCTGACCGGGAGATGAATCGGGATAGGGCAGTGATCCTCCCCGTCAAGCGTTGGACTTCTTTTAAGTTTCTGGGCGGAGGCATGTCTAGTAGAGCTTTCACCTTGCCGGGGTTAGCTTCTATTCCTCGTTCGGTCAGGATGTAGCCGAGGAATTTACCACTCTTGGCTCCAAACAAGCACTTGGCCGGATTGAGTTTAAGGCCATACCTCCGGAGAGTACAGCAGGTCTCTCGCACATCTGCTATCAGGTCGGCAGCTCGGAGGGACTTGATGAGGATGTCATCTACATACACTTCTACATTCCTCCCGAGCTGTTCTCTGAAAACCTTGTTCATCAGCCTCTGATAAGTCGCCCCTGCATTCTTGAGCCCGAAGGCATAACTGTGTAGCAATAAGTGCCTTCGGCCGTGACAAAACTGACCTTCTCTTGATCATCCCGGGCTAGGGGTACTTGGTGGTATCCCTGGTAGGCATCCAGCATACAGATGAACTCACTCCCCGCGGTAGAGTCCACCATCTGGTCTATCCGAGGGAGAGGGTAGCAATCCTTAGGACAAGCCTTGTTAAGGTCTCTGAAGTCGATGCAGACCCTCCACTTGTCGCCTGGCTTGGAGACCAGCACCACATTGGCCAGCCAGGCGGGAAACTGCACTTCTCGGACGTGTCCTACTTTCAGTAACCTTTCCACCTCGGCCTGAATAATCTTATTCTGCTCAGGACTGAAGTCTCTTTTTCTTTGCTTCACAGGTCGGGCGTCAGGGTACACGTGTAATTTATGCTCCATGACCTCGGGCCTGACCCCTTTCAGATCCTGCTGGGACCAGGCAAACACATCTTGGTTTTGGGCCAAGCATTCTATCAGCTGTTGTCGTAGGTCGGGCGGTAGTCCGGGAGCTATCCTCACCTGAGTCTCTTCTTGGCCAGGCAAGAGCTGGACCTCTTCCTTTTCTTCTATCAAATCAGCCCAAGGAGAGGGCTGAGAGGACTGCACCATGTTGCAACTGGTCGGCGGAGCTCGGAAGGTCTTCCTTACTTCCACTCGGACGTCATCCACATAACACCGGCGAGCCACCTTTTGATCCCCTCTGACTTCGCCGACCTGATCGCCCACCGGAAACTTGACTTTCAGATAGAAGGTAGATGTTACAGCTCGGAATTAATTCAAGGCCGGTCGGCCCAGGATGGCGTTGTAGGCTGAAGGTGCGTCCACCACGAGGAAAGTGGACCACCTGGTTCTTCGCAAGGGTTCCTCTCCGAGTGAGATGGCCAATTTGATCTGGCCGAGCGGTTGAACTTCGTTTCCCATGAATCCAAACAGGGGTGTGGCTACAGGTTGCAATTCAGTAGTTTCAATCTGCAACTGTTCGAATGCCTTCAAGTATAAGATATTAACCGAGCTCCCTGTATCCACAATGGTCCTGTGGACCTGGTAATTAGCTATGACCGCCGTAATGACCAAAGCATCTTCATGAGGCACTTCTACTCCTTGTAAGTCCGAAGGACCAAAGCTTATTTGCGGTCCCTGAGCTTGGGCGGAACTGCAGCCCACTTGGTAGATATCAAGGCGCCTGACCTGCGACTTCCGAGCTCTATTGGAATCTCCATAGGTGGGTCCGCCCGAAATTATGTTGATAGACCCGTGCACCGCATTCTGCTGGTTAGCCTGCTCTTCGCTGGCATTCCCGTGCTCGGGGGAGCCGGGGGTCGGGAACAATTGTCTAGCGGTAAGGGCGGCCGGTCGGACAGGAGACTCGGATTGGCTTGGCGATGCTCTTCCCCACCCGCGGCCACCTCCTTGGTGGGCTCCTCTTGGACTTCCTCGACCGGTGCGACCTCGACCCCGGCTGGCCTGCCAACAATCTTGAAGGTCGTGGGTATGGCTGTTATGAAAAGAACAGTAGGGTTGCCATCTGGACGGGAGGCAACCCTGGGCTACTTGCTGAACTATTCCCAGTTCAGCTACTTGCCGGTGCCCCATGGCTCTGGGGCTTCTGAGAGGTCCTCTAGGAGGTATACTTCTCTGATGATGCTGGGGAGTCTCGGGTACGGGTCTGATCTCCGGCCGCCTAGCGGCTTGTGCTTCCTCTACATCCACATATTTACTGGCCTTGCCCAAAAGGCTTTCAAAATCCTTCGGAGGTTTTCGGATCAAGGACTTGAAGAACTCGCCTTCTTGTAAACCTTGCGCGAAGGCACTGACTAGCACCTCGGACGTAGCGGAGGGCACGTCCAGAGCAACTTGGTTAAACCTCTTGATGTAGGCTTTTAAGGGCTCCTTGGAGCCCTGCTTCATGGTGAACAGGTTTAAGCTGGTCTTGTGATGTCTTTTACTGCTCGCAAAATGCTGCAGGAACGGTCTTTTGAAGTCAGCGAAGTCCCTAATCGATCCTTCCGGGAGTTTGTCAAACCATCTCTGGGCTGGCCCTGCCAAGGTGGTCAGGAAGGCCCTGCACTTAACACCATCCGGGTACTGATGTAGCATCGAGGCGTTCTCAAATTTCTTTAAATGCTCTTCTGGGTCCGTAGCCCCTCCATACTCGGGGATAGAAATAAGTCGGAAGCGCTTAGGGAGTGGTTCTTGTAGGATTTGGCTAGAAAAGGAAAACCCAGTGTCGGCACAAGAGGAGCCTTCCCTTTATCGGCTCTGGCCTGATTGGAAGAGGCTTCATGGGGGTCAGACTGTCCCACCCCTTCCGCTGGGCCAAACAAAGCTCGGTGGAAGTGGGGACTGTCCCCCTGGCGAACTCCTCCTTCGTTGCCCCCTTGGGTCGTGGGCTCGGTCGGTCCCGCCCGGGTGGGCTGAGCGGCTGTCTGTTGAGCAACTGCCAACTTTCTGGCTCTGGCTTCTATCAACAGATCCAAGTCTTCTTGTGATAGAGTAACAATCACCCGATTGGAGTCACTCATCTTCGTCTTTCGATCAGGCGAGATTCCCACAGACGGCGCCAAATTTGATCATGTCGACAAGCGAAGACCAGTTTTAACTCGGATGACCCGGTCTGACCAAGACGGCCCTGTCTGTTGTAACTCGAGGAGTCGAACTCGAGTTTAAATAAGGATCCGGCTCAAGTCACTCGCCTCGGACCAACACAAAACTCACGATATGGTGGTGTGGTTGCAAAATGGCAACAAACCCCTCTTATTTGGAGCCCCCCGGGGGGTTTATATAGGGGGAGAGAAACCCTCTGCTATGTCAGAACTGTCCCGTCTCATTAAGAAATGATCAGTGGGTAAATCATATCGATGGTAGCTACATTAATGTTGTGAGACTGACACAGCCGCCTGACACCCTGAGTAAACTATCTCTTCTGCTCCTCATTAACTCTTGACGACTCTGTCAGGTGATAATTATGTTGGGGGGCTGCCACCTCATTACCGATGGACACGAGCGATAACGGTTCAACTGAACCTGAGTGCTCGACCTCGAGAGACCTACCTCGAGGGCCCAACCTCGTGAGGCTGACCCGAATACCCGACCTCGGGAGGCCGACCCGAGTACCCGACCTCGGGAGGCCGACCCGAGTACCCGACCTCGGGAGGTCGACCCGAGTACCCGACCGCGGGAGGCCGACCCGAATACCCGACCTCGGGAAGTCGACCCGAGTACCCGACCTCGGGAGGCCTACTTCGAACGCCCGACCTGGGGAATCCACCCCTGAGTTAACCACTCCCGGTTTAGAACGGAAACCGAGCCCGACCGAGCCCTCGGTCCTACTAGAAAATCATCAACCCGGATCCTCAAATGCTCAAATACAACTTTGGACTGGGATCCAAGGTCGTAGAGGGTAGAGTTTTTTGTCAGTTGATCCTGTCGCCGAGCGGAGTGGGGCCACAACCGGATGACGGTGTAGAGAGGAGTGACGTGAATGCTGACTGGATGCCATCGCTCAGAATGACTCAGCGAGTGGGGGGGGGGTGTCCTCCGACTGGACATAAGTAGATGTCGCCTGGTGAACCGCCGACCGGCTGGAAGTAGTCCTGCTGGGGAAGATGACCGTTAGCAACCTAGCCGGGAAACGTCCCGGCAAGGCCCTCCGACGGTCAAGTCAGTACTCCGATGAATAGGAAAAATAATGGAGCACTGGAGATGAGGGACTTCGCGCGTACCTGATAATGAGGAGGGGAGGGGCTTATATAGCCGGGAAAAAGGACCAAGTCTGACCCGTGTCAGGATTCTCTGACCTGGTCGGGGAATATTCCAAGATTGTCTGCCCGGTGTCAGGATTCTCTGACGGGGTCAGGGAATATAGTATGATTATGTCGATTTGTAGCCAACATTCCTTGTCGTACACTACTTGTCTTATGTGAGGACAAAGACAGGTTTCTGTAAGTCTCCGACCGGCGCCGCCTGGCACCAACGGCGTGACAGGGCGGCGTGCCAGGGAGTGTCAGTTCACACGAGTGGTGACAGCCTGTTATCTGCAGCTGGTGCAGGTGTATTTTATCTTTACCCCAGGGTGGTTCCGAGAGAGTGCCCGAGTGGGCACCGGGACGGCACGCCCGGATGGATATCAAGCATGGGTGTAAAGGACTGCCGGGCGGATGCACTCGGATGAACGAGACGCGTAAGCCCTAATGTGGCCGGACGGAAATACCCGAATAAACGAGGCGTGTAAGCCTTAATGTGGCCGGGCGGAAATGCCCGGATAGACGAGGCGTGTAAGCCTTAATGTGGTCGGCCGGGTTTTACCTGCCGGATGAACCGCTATATTTATTCTAACCGGCCGCCTTGAGTCCGACCGGCCTGCGGAGACCCCGGGCCCGGCCAGGATGTTTGTCGAGTTGGCTGCCCGTACAATGACGTGGACCCTGAAGCTGGCCAGGCCGTTTGCCACGTTGGCTGCCCGTACGGTGCCAAAGATAGGGCAGGATCAATAGCCTTCCCCTCGAGTCTAGTCGAAGGAGGCGATCAGTCCGACTGACTGGACTGTTTGTGTACAACCATTTTTCGGCCGAGCTACTTCTGCCCGTTTAATATCCGGCCGGCCTAACATGATGCTCAACAGCTGATGTTGATAAGGTCCGAGTGGGCAAACAGTTCCTTGACGCTGACCGGAACGTGGGTAACCACGCATCCGTGTGCGGTGTATTGCGCGAGCCGCCTGGGTGGAATAAGATTGTTGATCAAGAGGGACGTGAGTCGCCACGCACCCTCTTGTTAAGTGAAGACGTCCGATCGGACGAGGAGTAATAGGGGAGCGTGGGCCGCCACGCATTCCCGACTAATCACTGACACGAAGAAGAATTCTGAGCAGATAAAAATTTCGTCCGGGAGGAACGTGGGCCGCCATGCCCTCGTACATTGTCCTGCGTAAGCAGAATAACTATTCCCGACTGAAGGGAGCGTGGGTCGCCACGCGTCCGTACATTGTGAATGCGTCCGACCGGACGAGTGTTGTTGGTGGGCAGGAGAGTGGCTTGCCCCGTGTCGTCGAATTATTGGCTGTACTTTGATGACACTTGGTCGAGTGAACGTTTGTCTTGGGTCGCAAGGCGCATGGAGTGCCACGTGCCCCAAGACGATTTTCCCGTGATAGCCCGAGTCAGTCAATTAATGGAGACGTGACATTCTAAGTCGAATGAGGTGATGTGATATGCCCGATGCGACCGGCGCCTTAACGGCATCACCTCCGCTTTAATGATCCGGGCCACGTGGCGCACGCTGGTTGGCCGACCGGGATGCGATTTATCCCCATGATTACGAGCTTTTAATGGCCATTAACGAGCGTAATTCTTTCAGCCACGCGGCAGCTTCCGGCTGGCCGACACGACGACGCGCCCTGTCGCCGCTGCAGGCGACGTCAGCGCCTGCGGCGCGTCTTTTCGAGGCTGATCGTGGGACGCCTCAACGGCATGGATGAGGCGATCTCCGTACACGTGGATCGCCATTGGACGGTCTCCCTTCTTTCGGCCTAGCTATAAATAGGCCTCCATATTCACCGAAACCCTCATTTGCTTATACACTGTTCTCTCTCTAACTCGGTGCTTCTCGCTCCTTGCCGCCGTCTTCGCGTGTCGCCGCCGCTCTCGTGCTTCTCCGCCTGTTAATCCTTTTCGCCACCACCTACGGTCAGATTCTCCCTTTTCCACTACAAAAAAAAGGCCTTTTAGAAGCGGTTAAAAAGGCCTATAGGAGCGGTTTTACACCGCTCCTAAATCTATTGCACCGGTTAAGCAACCGCTTCTGAAGTTGGCGACGCTAAAAGAATTAGGAGCGGTAAAACAGACCGGTGGTTTAAGTCGCACAACCGCTTCTAATGGATACTAATTGAAGCAGTTAATGCCCGATCCAAATGGTATTTTTTAGAAGCGGTCAGACCCGCTCCTATAAACTATTTTGAGTTGGCTTGCGGGTGGTTCTTTAGAAGCGGTTAGAATTGATTCAGAAGGGTAATTTATAGCACCGTTTACGTTTGGATCTATAGAAGCGATTATTAACCGATTCAGAAAGATGAGTATCTACAATCAATCATAACCGGTCTTATAGATTCCCATGCAATTCAAATTGCATTCAAATTAGAAACAGTTACTATCATTTATAGGAGCGGTTAAAAACCGTTTCTGTTAAATTATCAATTTCGAATATAATTCTATATTAGATTATATCTATAAATTTCCAAACCAAATGCTCAAATTGATAATTTTCACATTTAATTTCAGAAATTTAATTCATCTTCATAAAAATCATCATGTTGCCAAATCAACAAGTTATATTCATATTTCATTTTAAAATATTCATAACACATTAAATTTATCTCCAAACAACACCACTAATACAATATTTTCCATAATCTCCAAAATATATACAATCTTCAATAACAAGTTTTCTCCACCAAAAATGAGCATTAAAAGACTTTTTTTCCCAGCGGCAAGCATTTTCTCCCAACGGGCAAAAAACATTTGCTCCAACCTTCAATAACAACCTGCAAAGATTGAAAAGAGACATCAAATTAAAAAGAGACTACATGGCTCTAAAAAATAAAAAATATATTGTTTTCCAGTTGCCCGGTATTGTTTTTCAGTTAAACCAATACCAGCATATATATGTTCATTTGGAAACAAACAAACCTAGTTGATAAAGTATGGAACAAAACTTATTACTAGCGTATATAGATTTGAGATTAGCAACTTATCAAGAAGATTTCTGACAAAAGCATTATGCGGTATAGAAGCCTCATACAAAGGTAGGCACTAGCAAAAGCATTTCTTTTGGAAAAAAACTTGCTACAATATATTTGCAATCTTACATAATACTTTGTACGAGGCAGTAAAAGCAATGACAAGCATTATGCATAATGTAGTGTAGAAGCCTCATACAAAGGTAGGCACTAGCAAAAGCATTTCTTTTGGAAAAAATCTTGCTACAATATATTTGCAATCTTACACAATGCTTTGTACGAGGCAGTAAAAGCAATGACAAGCATTATGCATAATGCAGTAAATTCAGTAAAAGCAATGACAAAAGCGCGCATCATGCAGTAAAAATTCTGTAAAAGTTCATTAATATGCTTCACATTCATTGTATAGAAGTGAAAATTCAGTAAAAGCAATGACAAAAGCATTATGCAGTAACAATTCAGTAAAAGCAGTTCAGTAATATGCTTCACATTCAAGACTGCAGTAAAAGCAGTAAAAGTGCAGTAAAAGCAGTTCAGTAATATGCTTCAAATTCAAGTCTGCAGTAAAAGCAGTAAAAGTGCATTAAAAGCAGTAAAATTCAGTAAAAGCAGTAAAAGTTCAGTTAAGTAACCAATGGAAGGTTAGCTAGTAGTAGTAATACAACAAGATAAGCTACCAGGGAAATATAAGCTACTTCAACATGGTACATCTAGTCTAAGACTGCTCATTGTGCACCTTTTTAACTAGCATGATAATTTTGCACATGATTGATATAAATTTGATACTTACAAATTTTTGAAGAGGCTGTTGTTGGTGGGGGTTTTGATGTGGTGAGTAGGGATGGATTGGGAGCGTTAGAAGAGGCTGTTGGTGGGGGGTTAATACAAGGGTGATGTGGGTTAGCTAATTTTTGTGTCTTAGATGTTGAACGTGATGGAAAGGGGCTGTGGTAAAGAGTGTGAGGAGATTGAAGTTTGGTTCTTTTTAACAAGTGGGTTGGTGGTGTCATTAACGTAGGGGTTGCTAGGTGGACCTTGAAACTAAAATGGATGCACTAAAGGAGTAGCTGAGGAGGTATTTCATAACTTGGTGGAATGAATGTAAAAAATATTTTTGGTTTATGCAAAAATAGAATTGTAAAGGAGTTGGAGTCTTGTAATACTGAGTTATTTGAGGTTACAGTAATAGGGCTCATGAAGAACCAAGCCACTCCAATATGAAGAGAATCCTATCTACAAATTTTGTTTTTCAAAACAATTACTATTTCAAACAAAAGAGAGAAGTAACTGACAATTTTAAATAAGATGAAGATTACGACTAAATGATAACTTGTTTTAAACATCAATTTTAAAAAAAAATCAGAAATACTCTAAAAAAATATTTATAAAAAACTAACCTCTCTAGTTATTATCTGATTCTGGTGATGGGGAGGATGGACACCTATTTTGATCCGTAGTTGATGGAACTCGTTGCAGAATATTTGCAACCATAGCTGCCATCTAAAAAAATAAATAAATTTACTATCATGTATTTGCTATCATGTACTTAACTATACAAATAAGTTTAAACAATTCATTTTTTTGTGAGTAATGTTATATATTACTTGTGTCGGTAATAGTTCGGGTCCTTGAGAGCTCCCAACACTTCCTGAGATCATACTTAGCATTACTCGTGCAAAAGTTTGGAGCTGATCATTTTCTTGTATTTGTCTTCTCATTTGCTCTATTTCTGTTTGTCGTTGTGCTTCTCGTAATTCCATATCTTTAATTTTCTCTCCCATTTCTTTAAATTTATCTGTCAAATCTGAATTAGAGTGATGATCCTGCCAATACATTGAGTTGTGTTTACATTGCTCTGGGAACACTTGGCTAGGCAGCGCACCAGCTCCTAAACATCGTACCCGACCAGAATGCTCGGGTCCAAAAACCTCACTATATAAAGAAGATAATTAAAGTTGAACTATATGTAACAACTTTTACCAAATTGAAATGAAATTATAAGTAAATTATTATCGAAATGCCTCCTCGTGAACTTCTATTGGTTGTGTTCCTTCAGGTTTATTTTGGAGGTGACGATCCACAGCCTCTTTAAGTAAATTCTAGCAAGCAAATAAATTGTTAATAGAATAAAATTATATTTTAAATACAACTTAAAAAGTAAAACATATTATTACCTCAATTCGAATTGCCTCATCGTCAATAGGGACACCTCCTTTCTTTATACTTCTTCGACTCAATTGTTGTAATTCAATACGACTTGGTTTTCTTCCATTCTCTTGAGACTAATAGTATAGCAAATCCACATTTAACACCAAATATTAATAGCAAAAATTCTTCTATCTTCGCAACAAATTATATTGCTAAATTACACCTTTCATTAAAAGCTAGCTTACAGATAAGAACATTAAAGTATAAAACAGTAAATGAGCAATGAGAACTAAATGAAAGGAAGAAATAAATTTGATACTTACAAATTTATATTCCAATGACGGAATATTAGTACGTCCCTGTGCATGAGTCCCTTTCTTTTTGTTTGCATTTTCTCTATTGAGTTTTGAAGTTCTCTGGAACAAATTATCAAGATGCATTATTCAAATATTCAAAGACATAACTAAATGAACATGCATGTCAAAATTGTGGTAGCAAACTAATAGATTAATGTGAAAGTGTATAGTGAAAGAAATCTTTACCCATACCATAAAGCTAAAAACTTTAAAAAATATAGTGAAAGATGTGGTTGTTAGAATATAGTAAGGATTATAAAATTCTTAAAATTGGTTAGCTAACTATCATAATTTTTTTTATAATATCTAACAGTATGATGCGGTATTCTAGTTGTACCTCAGTAGACTTCCAATAGTTACATAAAACTTCCCAGGTTTCAGGTGTCAACCGATGAGGAATGGGTCGCATTGCAACAAGCTCTTCTAGTGGAGTATTTGAATCATAAGATGTAGCTTTCACTTCAGTCCTCCACCGTCTCCACGCAGTCCCCATCATTTGCATTATAACTCTTCTATGGTGATTGGGGATACAAAAACGTGCCTATCGACATAAAATTAAATATGTTCATGCTATAAATTCAAAATTGAAATTAAACACTTGTCAACTTACAGTAACAAGTGTCCATGCATCATTCAAGCGATTTGTCGGCATTTTTCTCCTAATCTAAAAAGTTTAGGGGCAAGACAAGTCCATTTCGTGCAATCGTCCCAATAAAATTGCAAGCGTCGGTTGTAGATCACCGTAAGGTTGTCCCCTATCATTGAATTTCACTACTAGAATATGATCAGGATGTAATGCATGAATATCTCTCATAATAGTCTTGCCACGTCTTCTTTGTTGAGCTTGGGATGAAGGCATGAGCTCATTTTCATCTGATAAATGTAATTTTCACTTAGTGATGGAAAATAATTTAGTATTCATATTCAAAAATGTTTTTCACCTTGCTCATTTGCCTCCTCATTTTGCATCTCCAATGGTGAATGTGATGTTGTGTTTTGTGATTCAATTTCATCATCAACTCCTCTATTACTTGATTCTTCTCTCCTAGATTGTCTTTGGCTATTTTCGATTAGCTTTCGCATTCTTTTATTTGCCATTTTCGGAAGTTACCTAAAAATCACAATATAAAAATCATATGATGTTAATCACAAAGATACAAAACAAATGAACATTTCAATTGGGGGTGGTGATATATTCAATTAATCTCTAAGTACACAAATACGAAAATAAATAAAAAGAGGCAAGAAATTTTATACACTTAATCTAAATGTTCATTCAATCCATCCACATAAATCTAGATTTAGGTAACAATAGAGAAAATTATATCCATTGATAAGAGGTAGACGAAAGTGTATAACTAACATGTCGAAAATTCATAAAGCAGCTGAAGAAGCAATACTAGAAGTTAAACTTCATAAAAGCAGTTGAAGAAGCAATACTAGAAGCAATACTCAAAAATTCATAAAGTAACTGAACATTTTATAAAACAGATTTTGATACCACTTGAAGAAGCAGATTCCAATGAACCAAATTCTGATGTCACCTGCAGAAGCAATACTAGAAGCTAAGATACAGAGGCTATTACAGCGCCACCTACAGATTCCAAAATGAAGAGATTCATCATATTGACAACACCTAGAGAGAGAGAGAAAAAAGCAGGAGCCTTTACCTGCAAAGAGAGGTCAATCAAAGAGAGGGCGAAGGTTCAAAAGAGGGCGAAGAATAAAACCCTAATACAGATAGGAATTGGAAATAGGTCAATCCTCTGTAGAAGGCTCCCAAAATGAATAAGCAACAAGGAAAAGCCGGAGTGTAGGGTAAGGTACGATAGGTCAAATAGCATACCTGAAAGGAGGCGGAGGTTCTCCTGGCTACGTACCTAGAGGGAGGCGGAGGCTCGTTAGCAATGGGACGATGGCGAGACAGCAGCGCGACACTTCGTCTACAGGTTGCCCGCAAGGAAATAGAGACCTGATCTTGGTGGAAGCTACGACGCAGTAACACGAAACTTTGTCGATTAATCCACAAGCAAATCGCGAGAGGGTAAGGAAAGGTTTGGTGGAGGGAAATGTAGCGGGAATGAAACTTTGGGCGGAGTGTGAGGGAGGGAAATTACATAAAGAGGGAAATTAACATAAAGAGGGAGGGAAATTAACATAAAGGACCATTTTTATTTTATTAGTATTAATGTTACTATTTAATTAAATTCAATTTAATAATAAAAATAACTATAAAAAATAAAATAACTATAAAAAATAGGGAATACAAATTTATGGTAACAACGAATTTTTACGTTTAAATTTTGATTAGAATTTTGAAATACAGAGGAAAGTGTTAGCTTAAAATTTGTTGCGTGTTTGATAGAGTAATTTTTCGGAGATCATAATTTTGACCCAAATCGCCCATGGAGCATAATTTCAGCCTCAATCACACGAATTTAAACCTCAGCATAGTTGAGCAGCAGCAATAGAAAAAAAAAATTGATATCAAGCATCTCAATTACTCCTGCACTTCTGAATTTTGAAAAAAAAAATCTGCCATCTTTGTCGGTTCTTAACCTTGCCAGCTTAGAGGGTTTTTGACGTAGTGGAAAGGTATGGAATTGGGATAAACAAATTTAAGACGTTGAATTGCGCACGATTACCGTCGACGACTCTTCCAAAACCAAACTTTGAGGCCCTAAACGTCATTTTTTGGCCAAAAAGCGTCGTAGGTCATGGCAAAGCTATGAGTATTGCTCAGATGCCCGATTCCACATGGAATAGCCACAAAAAATCCAAAATTCGACATCTAAAAGTTGACCATAATTACGAAAATGCCCCTATTGCAATGGGTAAAACTTCTCCATGTAGCTTAGGGCAACTCTGTCCACGTCAATTTTTTTTAGAATCGTAGTAGTGCAACCAAAATCAATTAGGGTCTATCCAATATAAGATTAACCTTTGTAGTGAACACTTTCAAAATTAGATGGGTTGATTAGCTCTTAGCTGTAAGTTTCAGAAATCACAATTTGATACAAGTTCAAGCTTGGCTCAAGTTGATTCTTATTTGGGATGTGATACCATTTAGTATTGTAATGGTAAAAGCCCCCCCTTATGATACCATTTATAATTGTAAGAAGTTGGAGCAATTTGCCCCCAAAATAAAGCTGCAAACACTGCAACAAACACTGCAATTTTTTTATTTAGTTCAAACAAATTGATTTCAAGAAGAAAATGAGATCAGTCATTCAATATAAGTATTTTGGATAATGGTTCATGTGGAAGGAAATGAAATCTCAAATTTTTGATACTATGACATTTTATTTAAAAGGCAATAAGAGAAATCAATTTCAGTGTCACAAAAACACTGCATTGACCAAGCATCCCAAGCTACTTCTCATTTGGATGGATTGGTGAAGAAATTCACAGCAATTCTATAGGCAGCACACTTTAATTCTCCTTCAGAAACTTCCAGCAAGCCAAAATCAGCCGAAATCATCAAGCCACATCACCATTACAGCCAATTCCAGCACACTTGCAACTCAGCAGCCAAAGACCTGAAAAGAAATCAGCAAACCATTCCATAATATCAGAAATCAGATAACCACAGTTACAGCTTTCAGAAATCAGAGAATACCAGCTCTAGCATTTCAACAAGCCAAAAACTGCAGTTACACAGTTACAACAAACTGCAGCCCAAAAACCAAGCCAAACTTAGCATTTCAACAAGCCAACAGCCTCTTTAGACAGCCCCTTCACCCAGAAATCAGTAACCCTGGCACTCACGTGCCAATTGGCTCACAATAGTGCAGGCAGCAGAGCAGGCCTTTAACACCTTGGGACAACATGCAGAAAACTTGCAGAAATCAGAATTAACACATGATACATCACCAGAAACAATTGGCACGAAATCTGCAACTTTTCTGTATCATGATAACACATGATACATCACCAGAATTAACACATGATACATCACCAGAAATCAGAATTAACACCTTGG
>JAGFNQ010007793.1:0-42716 GCA_024364735.1 Boesenbergia rotunda | reverse complement strand
ATTTTGGAGGTGACGATCCAGCCTCTTTAAGTAAATTCTAGCAAGCAAATAAATTGTTAATAGAATAAAATTATATTTTAAATACAACTTAAAAAGTAAAACATATTATTACCTCAATTCGAATTGCCTCATCGTCAATAGGGACACCTCCTTTCTTTATACTTCTTCGACTCAATTGTTGTAATTCAATACGACTTGGTTTTCTTCCATTCTCTTGAGACTAATAGTATAGCAAATCCACATTTAACACCAAATATTAATAGCAAAAATTCTTCTATCTTCGCAACAAATTATATTGCTAAATTACACCTTTCATTAAAAGCTAGCTTACAGATAAGAACATTAAAGTATAAAACAGTAAATGAGCAATGAGAACTAAATGAAAGGAAGAAATAAATTTGATACTTACAAATTTATATTCCAATGACGGAATATTAGTACGTCCCTGTGCATGAGTCCTTTCTTTTTGTTTGCATTTTCTCTATTGAGTTTTGAAGTTCTCTGGAACAAATTATCAAGATGCATTATTCAAATATTCAAAGACATAACTAAATGAACATGCATGTCAAAATTGTGGTAGCAAACTAATAGATTAATGTGAAAGTGTATAGTGAAAGAAATCTTTACCCATACCATAAAGCTAAAAACTTTAAAAAAATATAGTGAAAGATGTGGTTGTTAGAATATAGTAAGGATTATAAAATTCTTAAAATTGGTTAGCTAACTATCATAATTTTTTTATAATATCTAACAGTATGATGCGGTATTCTAGTTGTACCTCAGTAGACTTCCAATAGTTACATAAAACTTCCCAGGTTTCAGGTGTCAACCCATGAGGAATGGTCGCATTGCAACAAGCTCTTCTAGTGGAGTATTTGAATCATAAGATGTAGCTTTCACTTCAGTCTCCACCGTCTCCACGCAGTCCCCATCATTTGCATTATAACTCTTCTATGGTGATTGGGGATACAAAAACGTGCCTATCGACATAAAATTAAATATGTTCATGCTATAAATTCAAAATTGAAATTAAACACTTGTCAACTTACCAGTAACAAGTTTCCATGCATCATTCAAGCGATTTGTCGGCATTTTTCTCCAATCTAAAAAGTTTAGGGGCAAGACAAGTCCATTTCGTGCAATCGTCCCAATAAAATTTGCAAGCGTCGGTTGTAGATCACCGTAAGGTTGTCCCCTATCATTGAATTTCACTACTAGAATATGATCAGGATGTAATGCATGAATATCTCTCATAATAGTCTTGCCACGTCTTCTTTGTTGAGCTTGGGATGAAGGCATGAGCTCATTTTCATCTGATAAATGTAATTTTCACTTAGTGATGGAAAATAATTTAGTATTCATATTCAAAAATGTTTTTCACCTTGCTCATTTGCCTCCTCATTTTGCATCTCCAATGGTGAATGTGATGTTGTGTTTTGTGATTCAATTTCATCATCAACTCCTCTATTACTTGATTCTTCTCTCCTAGATTGTCTTTGGCTATTTTCGATTAGCTTTCGCATTCTTTTATTTGCCATTTTCGGAAGTTACCTAAAAATCACAATATAAAAATCATATGATGTTAATCACAAAGATACAAAACAAATGAACATTTCAATTGGGGGTGGTGATATATTCAATCAATCTCTAAGTACACAAATACGAAAATAAAATAAAAAGAGGCAAGAAATTTTATACACTTAATCTAAATGTTCATTCAATCCATCCACATAAATCTAGATTTAGGTAACAATAGAGAAAATTATATCCATTGATAAGAGGTAGACGAAAGTGTATAACTAACATGTCGAAAATTCATAAAGCAACTGAAGAAGCAATACTAGAAGTTAAACTTCATAAAGCAGTTGACGGCAGCGTGACACTTCGTCTACAGATAGGAATTGGAAATAGGTCAAATCCTCTGTAGAAGGCTCCCAAAATGAATAAGCAACAAGGAAAAAGCCGGAGTGTAGGGTAAGGTACGATAGGTCAAATAGCATACCTGAAAGGAGGCGGAGGTTCTCCTGGCTACGTACCTAGAGGGAGGCGGAGGCTCGTTAGCAATGGGACGATGGCGAGACAGCAGCGCGACACTTCGTCTACAGGTTGCCCGCAAGGAAATAGAGACCTGATCTTGGTGGAAGCTACGACGCAGTAACACGAAACTTTGTCGATTAATCCACAAGCAAATCGCGAGAGGGTAAGGAAAGGTTTGGTGGAGGGAAATGTAGCGGGAATGAAACTTTGGGCGGAGTGTGAGGGAGGGAAATTACATAAAGAGGGAAATTAACATAAAGAGGGAGGGAAATTAACATAAAGGACCATTTTTATTTTATTAGTATTAATGTTACTATTTAATTAAATTCAATTTAATAATAAAAATAACTATAAAAAATAAAATAACTATAAAAAATAGGGAATACAAATTTATGGTAACAACGAATGTTTTACGTTTAAATTTTGATTAGAATTTTGAAATACAGAGGAAAGTGTTAGCTTAAAATTTGTTGCGTGTTTGATAGAGTAATTTTTCGGAGATCATAATTTTGACCCAAATCGCCCATGGAGCATAATTTCAGCCTCAATCACACGAATTTAAACCTCAGCATAGTTGAGCAGCAGCAATAGAAAAAAAAAATTTGATATCAAGCATCTCAATTACTCCTGCACTTCTGAATTTTGAAAAAAAAAATCTGCCATCTTTGTCGGTTCTTAACCTTGCCAGCTTAGAGGGTTTTTGACGTAGTGGAAAGGTATGGAATTGGGATAAACAAATTTAAGACGTTGAATTGCACACGATTACCGTCGACGACTCTTCCAAAACCAAACTTTGAGGCCCTAAACGTCATTTAAAAGTTGATCATAATTACGAAAATGCCCCTATTGCAATGGGTAAAACTTCTCCATGTAGCTTAGGGCAACTCTGTCCACGTCAATTTTTTTTAGAATCGTAGTAGTGCAACGAAAATCAATTAGGGTCTATCCAATATAAGATTAACCTTTGTAGTGAACACTTTCAAAATTAGATGGGTTGATTAGCTCTTAGCTGTAAGTTTCAGAAATCACAATTTGATACAAGTTCAAGCTTGGCTCAAGTTGATTCTTATTTGGGATGTGATACCATTTAGTATTGTAATGGTAAAAGCCCCCCCTTATGATACCATTTAGTATTGTAAGAAGTTGGAGCAATTTGCCCCCAAAATAAAGCTGCAAACACTGCAACAAACACTGCAATTTTTTTATTTAGTTCAAACAAATTGATTTCAAGAAGAAAATGAGATCAGTCATTCAATATAAGTATTTTGGATAATGGTTCATGTGGAAGGAAATGAAATCTCAAATTTTTGATACTATGACATTTTATTTAAAAGGCAATAAGAGAAATCAATTTCAGTGTCACAAAAACACTGCATTGACCAAGCATCCCAAGCTACTTCTCATTTGGATGGATTGGTGAAGAAATTCACAGCAATTCTATAGGCAGCACACTTTAATTCTCCTTCAGAAACTTCCAGCAAGCCAAAATCAGCCGAAATCATCAAGCCACATCACCATTACAGCCAATTCCAGCACACTTGCAACTCAGCAGCCAAAGACCTGAAAAGAAATCAGCAAACCATTCCATAATATCAGAAATCAGATAACCACAGTTACAGCTTTCAGAAATCAGAGAATACCAGCTCTAGCATTTCAACAAGCCAAAAACTGCAGTTACACAGTTACAACAAACTGCAGCCCAAAAACCAAGCCAAACTTAGCATTTCAACAAGCCAACAGCCTCTTTAGACAGCCCCTTCACCCAGAAATCAGTAACCCTGGCACTCACGTGCCAATTGGCTCACAATAGTGCAGGCAGCAGAGCAGGCCTTTAACACCTTGGGACAACATGCAGAAAACTTGCAGAAATCAGAATTAACACATGATACATCACCAGAAACAATTGGCACGAAATCTGCAACTTTTCTGTATCATGATAACACATGATACATCACCAGAATTAACACATGATACATCACCAGAAATCAGAATTAACACCTTGGGATAACAGGCAGCAGAGCAGGCCTTTAACTCAGCCTCCAATGTTGGTAGAAACATTTCTGAAATCTGCAACTTCATCACCAGAAATACTTACACACAGCTCCTTACCATTTGTATCACATTTTAGCACCACCTAACAACAGCCAAGTCCTCAAGAGCAAACACCCCACTCCACTTGATACAATTGGCACAAAATCAGGCCCATTTCAGCAAGCATTCAAGCAGGAGCAAAAAGAAATCAGAAATAATAGAACAACAGCCCTCAAGAACATCTGGCACACCCCATTGCCCCTCTCTATGCAGAACTAGCAGCCCCTAAGCACCCCACTGCAATGTCCAATAAACTGTCAACAACCATCCAACAACACCAAAACCTCCTCCTAGCACTTTACCACACTTTGTAAATTAATTTGGAACAGTTTGGGAAAGAAACCAAAAGGAAAGAAAACAAAAGGAAAGAAAACATAATAAACAGTTTGGAAGTGAATTTATTTCCATTGGCACTAAATAGTTTTTTCTTCATTTTTTGTGTTAATAGAGATGATTTCAACATAATGAACGAAAACACAAAGATCATACAATTAGATTTCATCATCTGTTTCATTGTTTACAACTGGAATGACATCAACTATTAAGCCCTCTACATCAGTTCTAATTAATTCAACATCTACTTGATTTACATCACTTAATATCGATTCCATATTAGAACAAAATGGCACAGTTGTATCCATATCATCTTCATTGCCCATGTTGTATGTATCTCTTGGTGTGTAACGAATGACACAGTACCAATCATCCTCCTTTGGATCACGAACATAATAAACCATTTGAGCTTGTGTAGCCAAAATAAAAGGTTCATGCTCCTCACGTTCTCCTGTATGTATTAAGCGTGAAAAAATTTACCATTGAAAATCCAAATGGATCATTTTTTAATCCTGTAGTAGTGTTAACCCAATCACATCGAAAAAGAACAATTCGTCCACGACCACCATAATCAAGTGAGATGACATCAGTTAGTCGACCATAATAGATTGACTCGTGAACATCATTATCATGCATCGCCTGTACCATGACCCCGCTATTCTGCACTTTTTTATTTTTTTCAGACTCTACGGTACGAAATGCAAAACCATTTATGTTAAACCCATGATAACTGAATGCTACTGGATTTGGACCACGTGAAAGCACCCTAAGATCTAAGTCATCAATTCGTTCATTCAATCGATCAACCTGCATATAAAAAAAGTAATAAGTTTATTTATTATAAATTTACAATATAAAATAGATCACATATATTACTTACTCGTCTTGCAAACCATTCTGGAAATTGCTTTCTAACCATGTCATCCAATTGAGAATTATTTGGGCGATGACCATATCTATGTCTTCTCTTCAGTTCATTTTTTAATTCACTATTCAATGTCAACAGTAATTAGAAATAATTAGAAATATCTATTTTTCATAAAACATTATGCAAAAAATTAAAATAATAGTAAAGAGAATATTCAACATGTAATACTTACTCACGATATGGTTGTAACATCGTACAATTAGAGAGAATATATCTATGAGCTTGATTTAGAGTTTTGTCATCCAAGGTAACTACTTGAAACCCTTTTGTTGTTCGCCCTACTTGTGGAAACATTGGGAGTGTGGGAAACTCAACATTTGGTGTCTCTTTATGTCGTGTTCCATGATTGTTTAATGAGTTGTTACCATCTACATAACGAGAGCAAAACACAACACATTCATCTGCTAAATATGCCTCTGCAATGTTGGCCTCTGGTCGTGCTTTATTCCTGACAAAATTTTTAAGTTTTCCCAGATATCTTTCTATTGGGTACATCCACCGATAATGTACAGGACCGGCAATTCTTGCTTCATATGCTAAATGTACCACCAAATGAACCATTATTGTGAAAAAAGATGGTGGAAATATTCTCTCTAATTGACATAAAACCAAGATAATCCCTTCTTCAGCCTTCTGTAATTCTTCTTCTTGTAGAGACTTTGCACATACTGCTCTAAAATATTCACACAAAATAATAAGTGGAGCAGTAATCTTTTTTGATAGCACACGACGAAGAGCAATTGGAAGGAACTGTTCCATCATGATATGACAATCATGGCTTTTCAAGCCCATAATTCTACAACGTCCAACATCTACACACTTTGAAATATCAGATGACATACCATCAGGGACACGAATATCTTTCAGTACTGAACAAAATATCTTTTTTTCATCTTTAGACATAGAGTAACATGCAGGGGGCAAATACTCTCTACCATCTGATTGTGTCCGTGGCCATAATTGTTTCATAATACCCAAAATCTTTAAATCTTTACGTGCCGCATAATTATCTTTGCTCTTGTTGGAATCATCTAAAAGTGTTCCAATGATATTGTCGCAAACATTTTTTTCAATATGCATAGGGTCCAAATTATGTCTGATCAAATTAAATTCCCAGTATGGTAGGCTAAAAAATATACTTTGTTTTCTCCACATTTGTTCAATTGATCCTGTTTTTATTCTCACCCTTGGTTTTGATGCATTACTCTTACCAAAAACCACATTCTTGTTTATGATCATTCGTAGAACTTCAGATCCAGACAGTGGCGCCAATTCTAACTCACGTTGCTCTGGTTTGCCATAACTAGAGTTCATGCGAATTTCTGAATTCAGTGGTAGAAAACGACGATGCCCTCTGAACGACCACTTTTTGCCATATTTTAGGTAAACTGCATCTGTCTTATCAGCACAAGTAGGACATGCATTCTTGGCATATGTATTCCAACCAGACAAACAACCCAAACCAAGAAAATCACTGATTGTCCAAAGTAATGCAGCACGCATTTAAAACATTTCTTTGTCACAAGCATCAAATGTAGCAATCCCATTTTCCCATAAATCTTTCAATTCAGTCAATAGGGGACGCAAATATATATCAATATCATTTCCAGGTGCTTTTGGACCTGGAATAAGGGTGGATAAAATAATAGAATGAGGCTTCATGCATTCCCAAGGAGGCAAATTATAAGGCATTACAACAATAGGCCAAGTACTATGTGAAGTGCTTTGATTTTTAAATGGATTAAACCCATCAGCGGCGAGTCCCAAGCGTACATTTCTAGGATCAGAAGCAAACTCACAATGACGATCATCAAATTCCTTCCATGCTCGAGAATCAGCTGGATGCCTTAGATTTCCATCCGAAATGCATTTTTTAAAATGCCACTGCATATTTTCAGATGTCTTGGATGACATGAATAACCGTTGTAATCTTGGTTTTAATGGAAAATACCAAAAGACTTTGGCTGGAATTTTAACCACAAGATGTTTTTTCCCACCTTTATATGGCCTCTTAGATGATTTCTGTAAATTTTTCCATCTTGAAAGGTTACACACTTTGCAAGCCTGTTCATTCTCACTTTCTCCCCAATAAATCATGCAATCATTTGGACAAGCATGTATTTTTTCATAATGAAGTCCTAAACTAGAAATTAATTTTTTTGCTTCATAAAAAGACTTAGGCACTTGAGCTTCAGATGGAAGTACTCGACGAAGGAAATCCAGCAATGCCGTAAATGACTGATCACTCCATTTTCCATTCACTTTCAATTGAAATAACTTAACAAGGAACGTCAATTTAGAAAACTCTGTGCATCCTGTATATAATTGTTGTTTCCCTTCTTCTATTAGTCGATAAAAATCTTTCACATTAGACTCCATTGGTGTATGACTCGTCGATGCACCAATGTAATTTTCATTACTGATAGATCCTTCATGTATTCCAAATGCATCATGCAACATTTCTTGTACCGCAGGTTCTTGGCTAGTTTCTTCATAAACTTGTTGCACTGAATCCTGAAGTTCATTGTTATCATGATCTTGTACATTTAGTTTTTCTCCATGAAAATTCCAAATGCGATAATCTTGTAAGATACCATTTATCATCAGATGTTCATGTACTGTCTCACGATCATGACTTAATGAGTTTATGCATTTACAACAAGGACATGGTCTTGTCACATCTGGAGCCGCATCACCAAATGCATAACGTAAAAAATATAAGATTCCTACACGATACTCAATACTGCCATGTGGGGCAGCCATCCATTCCTTTCGCATGGTTTGATCCTGTTAAATAATTTTTAAAAGTTTATACATTGAAGCAAGATTTATCAAATTTTAAAAAAAATCATAGACAAAATTTTAAATAATTCAACAAACATAAAATATAATTCCTAAATATAAAATTTCAAATACATAAACAAAAGGATTTTAAAAGAAACAAAAAACTCACACAAGCTAATGGCCTTATGAGAAATCTGTGATATTATTCAACTTAGAAGCGAAAAATATGAATATAAAGCTTAGCATCATAGAAAAGTTGTAAGCAAAATACTACAATAAAATTGAAAAATAATACAATTAATAATCTAGATAAAATTGATACAATTTACATAAACAAAGGGATTCAATTAAAAATTTTACATCGATTACAAAGGGATTCAATTAAAAATTCATAAACAATTTACATCATAGCAAATACATAAACAAAGGGATTCAATTGAAAATTTTACAAATCTACTGAGCCAACACAAACCCTAATCGATTACAATTTTATCATCCTTTAACACAAAAAATTGTTATCATGCAAAACTAAACCAAGAAATTACCTCGAGAAACAAAATCAACGGCAATTTGATGTGGACGTCGAAGGATGATGCTACGATGCAATTAATCTGCAGATGGGTCGTTGGAAAACAGATCGCTGGAACAATTAGGATCGCTGGAATAATTAGGGTTGTAGGAAAAAAATTGGCTATGGCTATTGGAATTGTAAAAAGAATGTGATGCGTCCCTGTTTTTTTTAAAAAAAATCCGTATTCGGCCTTTAGAAGCGGTCATTAACCGCCTCTAAAATAGACTTGTAGAAACGATTTTAAAAACCGCTTCTAAAAAGGATATGAACATGATTTTTTTAAAAAAATCCGGGCTAGATCTTTAGAAGCGGTCAACGAACGCTTCAAAAAATCTTATATAGAAACGGATTTCTGAACCGCCTCTAGAAGTGTCCAACAAAACTGACTTCGATACTGCTCCGATTTTGAATCAACTGAATCGGTTATAGGAGCGGTTAACTCTAACCGGTTCTATTGATTTTACATTTACAACCGGTTTATCAACCGCTACTAAAATTTCGGTCCTAAAGTCTATTTTTTTTGTAGTGCTAGTCGACTACTCTGGGAGCAGTCGACTGGTGGTAATTGGTTAAGGCGGCTGAAAATTCAAACATTCAGCTGCAACGATCGATTTTCAGTGGGACCAGTCGACTGCCCTGGGAGTAGTCGACTGGTCGAGTGTTATCTAGCCTTGAGCTCCATTTAAAGAGGCTCAGGTTTGGCTGAAAACCTCTGACGAAACAAACTTAGTTAAGGCTTATTAGTAGTCTTAGGTGCTCAGAGGTGTACTCAAGGTTGTGGCGAGGTTTCTCTACCCACAAGGAGCTACGCGAGCTAGCCGGAGGGCATCCGGGGAGTGATCCGCCGAAGGATCAAGGGATCGTCCACCTCACGGACTGTCGTGGAATAGGAGTCTTCATCTCCGAACCACGTAAATAGGTTTGTTAGCGTTTATTTGTGTTTATTGTTATTATTTCCACTTGCGCACTACCCTTGTAGGAAGAACGAATTGAAAATTGCTATTCACCCCCCCCCCTCTAGCAAGGTGTAACGATCTAACAAGTGGTATCAGAGCGAAGGACCGCTCTTGTCGGACTAATCGCCGGGAGAGCAAAGAAAGCTAGAGGAGATGACGATCGAAGAAAGATTGGGGGATGACATCTACACTCCACCTCCCTACGATCATGGAGATTTCGATTATTGGAGGATGTGAATAGAGACATGGTTCGGAATGGAGTGAGACCTTAAGATTGCACTTGAAGAACCATTTGAAATCCCTAGAGATAAGCATGGGAAGAAGCTCCGACCAATATATTGGAATCAAGAGCAACAAAATCAATCAAAGGCAAATGAAAAGGTCATTGCAATTTACTTAATATTTTACCTAGCAATGTAATTAGTGGTGTAGGAAAATATCAAAATGCACATGAGCTATGGAACAAGTTGGTAGCATTTCATGAAAGTCCTACACAAGCAAAAATAGTGGAAGAGCCAAAAGAGATGAGTTCAATGACTCAAGAGAAGGAAGGAGAAAAAGGAGTGTCTAGTGAAGTGGAAGAATTAAGTGAGAGATTATCCACTTCGCCAAGAGAAGAAGAGGAAGTATCAACTTCAAGAGTTGAGGGGGAGGAGAGACCCTCATCCATACAAGAGCAAGAAAAAGCTCCAACCTCCACCAAAGCAAGAACTAAAGACCACATCATTTGCTTTGGGTGCAATGAAAAGGGACACTACAAGGATAAGTGTCCAAAGGGTAAGAAAAAGGAGGTAATCCCTAAACCCATTTCAAGTTCTTTTAAATTTAACATGGGTTGTAGGAATGGAGAAGCCCAAGAGAAAAGAAAGAAAGTTAGATGCTTCACGTGTTGTGAGCTAGGACACTACCACACGAAATGCCCAAGGAGTGGAAAGCTCAAGAAAATGGAGCATCTAAGAAGATGGGAAAAAGAAGAAAAGAAGAGGAGATCATATCAAGGAGGAACTACAAGGGTAAGGGAGGTAATCCCTAACTTTAAATTATAATGCAATTCAAATTTAAGTTCCTCCATGCATGCTAGAATAAATGAAAGATGCTTGCTTGTGCATAACCATGGTTTTAGGTATAATGATAGGAGTAGGGTTAACAAAGTAGATCAAAACCCTAGGAAGGCCATGCATCATGAAAAATCCAAGACCTTAGTGTTGAGGCAATCTATGGTCCGGGTGACCATATGTTTTGATGTTTGGGCAAAGGGTTTAAGTTAGGTTTACCCTTGTGTATTTGATATGTGTATGTGAGTGTGCAAGATGTACAAGTTGCAGGTTTACACAAATTAACTTGGTTGGACGGCTTCGGTACGGTGAAGGGTGGCATGGAGACAAGCTGGAGGCTTGTGTGCACCCGAGGGACCTTGGTATAGCAGGGACGATGAGCTGAGGGGCGCGGACTTCAAGGCATGCGTGAAGGATGACATGGAGGCAAGATGGAGGCTTGCGTGCATCCAAGGGACGGGAGCTGAAGATGAAGAGGGCGTGAAGGCAATAGTCGAGGCTGCTGGTGAGGAGTCAGCTGAGTCGTGTGGGTATGAGTGCTGAGTGATTGTACTCGGGAAATCCTAGGGTTCGAGTGCTGAGAGAAGTGTACTCGGAAAGGAAAACCTTAGGTGTGTGAGTGGACCAGTCGACTGATAAAACTCACAGAGAGTTTTCGACTGGGGACCAGTCGAATGCCCTGGGAGAAGTCGACTGGTGGCGAGGGTTTCAGCCTTAGTTCTATTTAAGGGGACTTCGTGTTGGCTGAAAGGATTGACGAATTTGGTCTTGGTTAAAGGCCAAATAGTAGCCTTGGTGCTCAGGTATTGTCGAGGTGTTGTGGCGAGGTTTCTCCACCCACAAGGAGCGACAAGGGCTAGCCGAAGGTTATCCGGGGAGTGATCCACCGAAGGATTCTTGGATTAGTCACCCTTAGGGGTGGATACCAAGTAAAATCGGTATTGTTAGCATTGTTTACGTTGTTAGTTTTGTTTTATTATATTTCTGCTTGCGCAACTAACAACGTAGGAAGAAGAAAATCAAGATTTGCTATTCACCCCCTCTAGCAACCTTCAACGATCTAACACTTAGGACCTAAGAATCAAGGCATTAATCCCAAGAAGGGGAAACATATGCCTAGGAAGATAGGTAGGTCTAGGAATGCCCAAGATGGACATGTGAATTCTAGGGTTAAAAGCCTAGAAAGGGAAAATCAAACCTTGAGGGCAAGACTTGATATGTTAGAGAAGACCTTAGAAAGATTCACGGTTAGATATAAGGGTTTAGATATGGTGTTGGGTAGTTTAAAACCCAACCATGACAGATCGGGGTTGGGATAGAGATCTAAGGTCTCCAATGTCATTGGGGAGAAGTATGCTAGGGTAGCATATAACTATGGCAAGAAGGAGAAGTCCAAAAATGGCAAGGGGGTGCCATTTAAAGGTAAAAAGAATGACTTAACCAAGGACAAGGTGTCTAAGGTTAAGAAGAATAGGTTCGTAGGCCAAGAATCACCGAGGGCACACCAGTGAGGTCTAGTGTGAATTGAGTCACCTAGAGAGGTGGCTGGGGCTAATAGCTCAAAGGGAAGTTCTAGGAGTTTTTGGGATCCATGGTAAATGGATCTCAGGAGGTTTTCTCCTAGAAGATTAGATGGATTATGGAATGTGCCAAAGAGTTTGGAAGACTAGGGTAAGTCTTAATCCTAGGAAATTGGTACATTAAAAGGAGATTTATGGAAAAAAAGATGAAAATAGGACTATAATTAATAGAAATTAGGATTTAATGAGTAGATGCCTTATAACTCAGTGCCAGAAATGTATTATGGTCAGGAATGAGAAGATACATTAAGGAGAGGCCTAAATTATGACTTTTAGAGAAGGTTAAATGATACAATTTAGGAAGAGTTGAATGTCGTGGCAATCTTGGGATCCGAAGTAGTTTTGTTTGAAAATATATTTTTCCCAAGTAGACATAGGCTCCACAAATCTCTCCACGAAATTTTAGTTTTTTTTGGAGATTTGTGAAATTAATTAGGCATTTCTGAAATTAGGCTGAAAAACTGAAATTCGGGTACCAATCGACTGGTTCAGAACCAGTCGACTGGTCCAGGTGAATTCGACATTGGGAACCTTTTGTTTGTTTTGCCTCTTGAGCTCCTGAGTTCCCGACCAAGCCTCTTGAGCTCCTGACTAGGTCTCCCGAGTTCCTGACCGGGTCTCCCGAGCTCCCAAATAGGTCTCTGAAGCATCGTGTCCTTAGTGTGTGACCTAATAGGTTCTCGTAACATTGGCAATGTGCCTAAACCGCTTTAGACACATAAGCAATGAGCAATATCTAGCAATGCATCATTGCTACCCAAGTAGCAAGAAAGTCGAGATCCGACTTAACCTCTGTGACTGGGATAATGTATGGCCTTGTCCTTCTATCCTTGATATCTAGATTGACCAATGAGGCATAGACTGTGTCATCCTTGATCAATCTTTGTGTTTCTTGATCCTCAAGTAGACTCACTCAAACAAATGAGCTCAATATCTCATATTGAGTCATTTGAGCATGACCATGCGTTTTAGTAGTCCTACTAGATCAAGGGGCCCACAGATATCACTCCCGTCATATGGGAGGGATAGATCTCATCTACATCACTCATATCCCTCCGCATAATTTATTACATACCCAGTAATCACCTTTATAGTCCACCCTATTACGGGTGACGTTTGACGATACCAAAGTACACAACTCCTTATGTAGGGAACCGTAGTGACTTCAGGTCTAAGGATTATTCATACTAATAGTTACATGAGAAAGTTTATGACACTCATATGACAATCTATGAAACCTTCTCATGGCGGGTCAATTCAGTATACATTCTCTAATGTATACACATATGTCAACTTGATATCACATATCCATGACTTGTGAGTTCAAGTCACCAATTGACCTACATGCTAGTCTTCATGTATTAATATTGTCTTTGAATATTAATGCTTGACTAAGAATGATTTAGTGTAGTGTTCTCTACATTATCTCATTATCGATTCAACTAATCGATATGATGTAGATAAGAACCTACTACCCAAGGACATTATTATACTTAGTTATTTGGCACAAGTATAAAGTAAGTATAATAATCAAACATGCCTTTATTAATGATAGAATATGATACAAAAAGTCTCTAGTCAATCATCACATAATTGGCTCTAGGGCTTCTACTAAGAGATTCAACTCCTTCTAAGTGAATAGATACTTGAGGCTCTTGTGATCAGTGAAAATCTCAAATGTGACGCCGTAGAAATGGTGTCTCCATATCTTCAAGGCAAAAATAATGGCTGCAAGCACTAAGTCGTGAACTAGATAGTTCTTCTCATGCTCCTTCAACTGACGAGAAGCATAAGAGACTACCCATCCATGCTGCATCAAAACTGCGCCCAAACTCTGATGTGATGTGTCAGTGTAGAGTACGAAACTGTCCTCTCCTGAAGGTAACACCAAAATAGGCGCAAACACCAATCGCTGCTTGAGCTCCTGAAAACTAGTCTCGCAAGCCTCTGTCCAAATAAATTTCACGCACTTTCTGGTCAGACGTGTCAACGGTGAAGCAATGTTGGAAAACCCTTCAATAAATCATCGATAATAGCTAGCTAATCTGAGAAAACTGAGCACCTCCTGAACTGACTTTGGCTGCTCCCAACTGGTGGCAACCTCGTTCTTCTGGGGATCTACGGAGATACCTCTACTAGAAACAGCATGTCCGAGAAAACCCACAGAAGACAACCAGAAAGCATATTTGCTGAACTTCACATACAACTGCTCCTGCCGGAGCGTCTCCAAGACGATGCAAGATGGCGTGCATGTTCCTCCTCGAAACGGGAGTAAATCAGGATGTCGTCGATGAAAACAATAACAAACTGATCCAAATACTCCATAAAGACCCGATTCATCAAATCCATAAACACTGCAGGAGAATTGGTAAGCCCAAATGGCATTACCAAAAACTTATAATGTCCGTACCAGGTGCGGAAAGTTGTCTTCTAGATATCTGAATCTTTGCTCCTCAACTGGTGATATCCTGACCACAAATCAATCTTAGAATACACTGAGGAATCCTTCAGCTGATCAAATAAATCTTTAATACGAGGCAAGGGATATTTGTTCTTGATAGTCACTGCATTTAATTGTCTGTAATTGATGCATAACTTCATAGAACCATCATTCTTCTTTACGAATAAAACTGGTGAACCCCATGGAGATACGCTAGGATGAATGAATCCCCTGTCAAGCAACTCCTGAAGCTGGACCTTTAGCTCGTCCAACTCCTTAGGTGGCATACGATACGGAGCCTTTGATGCCGGCGCAGTCCCCGGAATCAACTCGATCATAAACTCAACTTGCCTTTTAGGAGGCAAACCAGGAAGCTCTTCTGGAAATACGTTCGGAAATTCTCAGACCACTGGAACATCCGAGAGCTGGGGCTACTACTATCATCAGTGCTGATCAATGGCAATAGAAAACCCTGACCTCCGTGCGACATAAGCTTCTGGGCCTGAAGTGCAGAGATAATCGAAATCCCATCATCTCTGGTGCCAATGAATTCCCACGAGGGTTGGTTCGGAGACTGAAATGTGACCACCCTCGCTTGGCAATCAACTGTGGCATGATAAGCCGCCAACGAGTCTATACCCAGAATAATATCAAACTCTACCATCTCGAGAACTGACAGATCCACAGTGAGAGTATAATCGACGAAATTCAATGGACACACCTTGACTTCCTGCGTGATATCCAATACCTCACCGGATGGCAGAGACATTGACAGACGTTGTGATCTAAGGGTAGTCAACCTACTAATCTTTCCCATAAACAACCGTGATATGAAAGAACTAGAACTATCAGTATCAATAAGTAATTCAGCAGGAAATTCATAAACGAAAATCATACCATGGAAGACTGATCCATCGGCCCGCTGTTCCTCCTCTCTGGTGACTGCATAAACTCGGCTTGTCTCTGGAGCTGGAGGTGGCAACGCCAAAATCTGCTGCGGCTTAGATGATGAAGGTCCTGCAGTCTGCTGGGGCTGATATACAGAAGGCTCAACTGACTGCTGAGATTGATAAATTGAAGCTCCAACCGACTGCTGAGGCTGATAAACTGCAGGCTGGTACGCTGGGTATGGCTACTGATAGTACAACCCCGTCCCAGAATACTGAGTCGCCGCTGGTAAGGGGTACTCATGCCCAGGCATACAATAAATCTGAACTGATAGAGGAATTGCCTGCTGACGTCCTGTCGGCTACTGACGGGATGATGTCGGAATCTGACGGTTGCCTCGTTGTGGCCTCTGCTGTCCTGACTAGCCTCCCTCGGGAGTAACTGCTACAGACTTATGCTGAGCCTTCAGGGGACAACCTCGACTCTCATAACCCGGAAACTTACAATAATAACAGATGGGGTGCTCTAGGGGACAATCTGTTCTGCTGTGGTCCCTGGATCCACACTGAAAATAATAAGCCCCACTAGTAGCAGACTTCCGGGCCTATTAAGAACCCTGTAACGATCCTGCTGAAAACTGTCCAGACTTCTGGGGTCGAGGATGAGACCCAGAAGTCTCCTGTGTACTCTGACTCCTACTATTGCGCTTCTATGCAATAGTCTGCTGTTTCTGAGTCTCTGCTAAATCCTAAGCTGACTGCTTTCCTTTCTTCTTATCACCATGCAATTGATGCTGGATCATCTCTATGTATAGAGCCCGGTCCAAAGCCTCTCGATAAGAAGTAGGAGCCTAGCCAGACATACGTAATTGGATATATCCAGCGAGACCTTGCGTGAACTGTGTCGTCCGCTCATCCTCTGTAGCCACCAACTGAGGACAAAACCCCGTCAGGTGGTTGAATTCTGTCTCATACTCCAAAACTGAGTGATCTCCCTGATGAAGAGCAAGAAACTCCTGCCATTGGGTCGTACGAAATTTAGTAGGATAATATTTGCTCTCAAAATCTTCGTGAAAAGAAACTCAAAAAATTGGTCGTCCACCAATAATAGTCTTCTGCATATTCCACCAAGTAACGACATGATCTTGAAGATGATAAGTAGCCAACTCCACCTTCTCTATGTATGTGAGGGTCATATAGCTGAAGGTGTCCTCCAATGTCTCCAACCAGGCACAAGCAGCATACGGATCTAGGTCTCCATGAAACAATGTGAAACGACCCTTCACAGACGCTGCTAACAATGGAATCCGAGCTCTGTCCAGAATCCAACCCGCTTGGGTAGGGGGTACCACTGATGGCACTCCAGGAATGGCCACTGGTGGCACTGATGGACCTGCCTTAGAGAGTACCACTGGAACTACTGTCGGATATACAGGAAGTACTCTCAGTGGTGGAGGTCTCAACTCACCCAAAAGGTCCTGGTGAGCTGGTCCCCGACCAGTCGGCTCCACCCTGGAGGGCCTCTCAACCTCCTGACTCATGTCTCTCTCGGCCTCCTCTGGCCTGCCCCGTGATCGTCGTCCACGGACATACATGGGGTGGAGACAACTCAATACGACATGACATACCTGTTAACAAAACCAACACGCATTTCTTAGATATAATTTTATAAATTTAAAACCAACTTACTTATATTTGCCGGGAGAGATCTCGTCGCTTCCATGTCCCAAAACACAACCATGTCAAAAAAATGACTCCGTAAAACAACTTCCGTAAACCCACAAGCTGTGATACCAAAAATTGTCACGTGCCCCAGAGGCACATGCTTACCCGAAAATCGGGCAGCATCTCCCCTTATACGGCGGACAAGTTGGGACAAATAATACATAACACTCCACAAAATATAGCTCAGCTACACACGTCTGACATCACAATAGTAAAGTAAATCCATAACCACGCAGTTAATATCTTTAAGCAAATTTAAAAGAAGTAGAGAGTCCATAATCAAAATAAAACTCCAATATAAATCCCTAAAAGTCTAAAACGAACACACCAGTCCAGTAACATATAAACATAAATCTACTGCGATATACCGGATTAATAAAATATATAACAGTCTAGGAAATAAAAATATGAAACTCACGAAGTGCAGAAAATAAATCAACTACGAAAAACAAACTAAACCCTGAGACAACTCCAAAATGAATCGACACAGTGGGACTGACAACTGGATCCTCTCCTGGCTCCAAGTAATGCATCTACCTGCTACCTGAAACAAAAATGGATGGTGGCGGTGGTGAGTCCGGGTGGACTCTGCGGGTATATGAGTAGACAAATGCATGACATCATAAAAATATATCAAGCAATAGAAACAACAGTGTATAGTTTCTAGAAAACAGAGGACATCTAAGCATGTATAAAACAACGTGAATCATATGAGATAACATAGTATCAAACATACATGCATGTCAACCAAATGCAGCAATCATAGCTCATATAAATACAACAAATACAAGAAAATGCATAAATGCAATAGATGCATATGATGCAATGACATGTGCCACCCCTGACGCCAGTCAAGCCGCCAACACATCACATCTGTGTGGCCGAGTGGGTAGGGTTGTGACAACTATACGCACTCCAATGAATACCACTGATATATATGGTTGAGTGCACAGGATGCTGGGGATCCAACTACTCCAAAACCCTGAGATAAAGGGGGAGCCACCAATAGCTCTAGTATCCCTCGAAAACAACGGTGAGGGTGTCAACCACTTGCCTACAACTCCAACATCCATTGTACATGAGTGGTTGAGTGTGACGTAACAGGACGGTTGCTCGTACTCTAGCAACTACCACAACAAGTGATTGAGTGACGAAACAACTAGATGACTGACTGACAACTTAACCATATGGAAGCCCAACAGTCGTCAGTATGCAACGGTGCAGATATGGTGCATGATACCAATATGCACAAACAACCGAATAACAACGATGCAACGACAAAAACAACAAGTATCAGAAACTAATCAGAAAGCAACGAATATGCAACTAAACTACTAGGTAGGGTGTCTCTAATGCCAACCAACCCTAGTTATGTTTAATGAACATCTAAGTACTCGCGTACAAGCGGTACTTTACAAAAAAACAAGAGACTGTACGGATACAAAACTTTCGATTAAACTCAAGGACCAAGCAAAAAAGGTATCAACGACCGATATTAAATAACCAACAACAAAGAATAAGATCAAGCAGACCTACTCAGACATAACAAGTCATGCATTTAAGATAAAAGAACTACAAGAACACAAAGGAGAAGTACCCGCCTCAAATTGTAGATGTTTGTAAATGAAGAGGACCTTCCACGATCAACCGAACGAGTCTGAATCAAGGTCCTAAGTCAATACATAAGTTTAACTAATTATACAATTAAATAAATTAGTTAAACTGCATATAAACAAAATAACCATAATTACAACATCTTTTTAATCAATTGTATCTATCCATTACAATTGATTAAGCCGCCCAACGAAATACCGAGTAACACTTCCTCCAACCACAAATGTAACTTATTCAATTTATTCATTAGTCCCAATCCAGTATCAAACTAAGGGAGTTCGACTACACCTTGAATCAAATAAGGAGAAGAACAACTACAAACTTACCTCTTACAAATCCAACCAAAACCCATCAGTGCTATCAGTTTTCAAGAGGCATGACAAGATTGAGACAATTTCCATGTTTTGGCCAGCTAAGCAAGGAGAACCACCTACAATCCTCATCGGTTGCTTTTGGACAGATAGAGCAATGGACATATATATCTCTCTTATGAATATCTTTACTGATCAATGAGTTTTGTCTGTTGCTTCAATTATACCACAAATCTAGATGACTAGGTAACATTAATTCCTCCCCTAATTAGTGGTGTTTAAGTAACTTTGCAAATGTTAATACTGATCTTACTTTGCCAATTCAACTAAGTAATTGCACACAAATTAGAGATCACTTGATATGATAAAACAAGAACTGACCTAGCTACTGCCGGTGACAAATACCTACCTTGATATCTCTCCAAATCCAGCAACCCAGCACAAGAGGAGGAAGATCACCGGTTGGTCATGGGCAAACACCTCGCGAAGGAGAACTCACACCGGCGAAGGGCGGCGACGTCGGGCGAAACCAACAGGGAAAGTGCGTGCGGCGGCGTCGGCTAGGGTTCCACGCGAGGGCAAAGCGCGACCAGAGAGACAGGGTGCTCGAAGGAGAAGAATAAGAAGGAGGAGAAGAGGACGCTTGCGATGGCTTCGGCTACGAGGAACGGCTCGCGTGTGATGCGTGCGGCATCGGGGCGAGGAGGAAATGGGGGAAAGAGTGCTTTTCGGGAGGAATTGTTTAGGGTTTATAATATTTTTGACTTTTTACAAAAAAAGGCCCTCCATGTAGCGACCCGCCTTCTCTACCTTAGACGGATCGTTACTTTTCTCTACTTCTCAACTCTTTTACATGACTAAAAGTGCGGAAATCTTTTTTTTTTAAACTTTTAAATTCATCTAACAATTATATTCTAACTTAAGCAATCATGCATAATAACATATCACCCTTCTATCCCAAAAGCTCGCAAGATGATAAACATTGAAGCTTGCCTCGCCCAACTCAAACTGCAGGTATCAGTCGACTGATACTGTATCAGTCGACTGATAGGTCTGAAGTCAGAAAACTCAGGTTTCGGCAGTTGCTTCTCAGCTCCTCCATACCTATAATTTCGAGCCGTATGGAATCATTGCACCATTTCTACACTCTATGACAGTTTTCAAATGAGTTTAGCCAATCAAAACGAATCCACAAACTTGAAATTTGGACTTTTGCGGAGGAAAATAAACTATTCAAGATATATGAACTTTAACACTAAAGTTTGTACCAATCTTGATTCCTATGTACTCATAACTTCAAATGCATGTTCTATAACCCTGCTAAAGCATTATAAAATGTGGATGCAACTTTTCTAAACATTTATAAGCAATAAAACTTAATTCAAAGAGAATTTGATACTATCTTGGCACATGCGTCTATTTTCTAACAAAGTATCAATATCTCCATCTACTCACATTTCTACTCATCCAATGCAAACATAAGAATATATAAGCTAAATGAAATGACATGGAATCTTTACTCTAAGCAATTGAGCATGTAAAACTATCCAAAACTTAAATGTTCGCTAAACTCCATAAAGCAAGAACTTGCAATTCAAATGTACTATAACATTGTGAATTAAATAACTAAATTGTCTCGTGCCAAAGATCTCTCCATACTCAGCCACCACACACACACTCTACTCAGCACCGCCTCGTCGTCTTCCTTCAGAATTGCTTGCCTTTACCTTTATCTGCAATAAGAGGAAATGCAACTAGTAAGCAAAAAGCTTAGTAAGTACTATCTAGCTCACAAAAACTCGAAATATGCAAACATGCTTCTAGATCAAACTGAACATCATATGAGATACTAATATGCTTGAAAGAAAACTACAAACATGTATAGCTCAAAACATGCATACTCAAGCAATAATAAATCTCAATTTACTTTTCTTGGCTCAACTTGAAACTTTAGCTATTCTTTAACTTTTTGAAAACTTTCGAAAACTTTCGAAAACTTTGCTAAAGCATATACTTGAAAATACTAATCACTTGGATCCACTGAAGACGTAAGTACCATCTCATGCGCGTTCCCTAAAAGGTTGGGGTAGCGAGCCACCAATCCTAATAGAGCAGACATTGGTCTACCAGGGCCAAGACCTTGGAATTGGACACCTGGATTTCTTTAACGACGCCCTTGGACGCCGGGTACTGGCCTTAGAAAATAAAATAGCTTTTCTTTCTTTTCTTTCTTATCTGTAAATGCCTTGGCATTTTCTTGAGCACCTTGCGTGCTAAAATCCCTAAGTCTTGACTTTTGGGGATTTCTTAAGGCCTTGGCCTTTTCTTTTCTTATCTTTATCTTCTCTTTTCTTTTCTCATGGCTTTTCTTGGACCCTAATCTCATATAGGGCACTCAATAAAACATATAAGCATATAATAAACTACGATCACATGCAAAAATCTTAACAAGAAGTAAATATCACTTTTAAAAACTTTTAAGGGAAATTCTTGCGGAAAAACCGCCTCTTACTGCAAGTGAGCAGTACTTACATTGATATCTTGGACTTACAACCAAGATTGACGTCTAGAGCTCGGAAGAAACTTGAGATCTCGGAGAATTCTCCGCGCCTACGCGTTCCTCTCGTCGCGGGGATCCCGAATATAGGAATATCTCTTGGAGAAGAGCCTTGACCGGCCCCCTAGAGCTTGGTGTAGTTTCGCCCAGAAGAGGAGGGGTCGGCGTGAGGGTTTGGAGAGGAGAGAAAATAAAACTTCTCTCTTTAATTACCTATTTATACTTATGGGGCGGATTAACCTAACTACACCTTAAATATAGGTCTCTCCATCCTTTGCTGTGCTTGATACCCTAGCCCAGCTGGTCGCGCGCGCTCTTGGTCTCGTGGTGGTCGCGGGTTCGAACGTCCGGCTGCCCATTAAACGTTTTTCCTCTTTTTTTTTTCTTTTTCTTTTTTTTTTTAAATACTAAACGGACTCGGAAAATTCCATAAAAATATTCTAAAAATTCCTAAAAATATCTAGAATATTTCTAAACCATTTTTAAATAATTCTAAGGACTTTAAGAACCAAAAATAGGAATTTTGGGGCGTTACACTCCAAGCTCACCTATTTACAAACCGCTCCCTAATTTTCGAATTTTTTCATTTGAGCCCCTTAAATTTTCAATATTTAACACACTATCCCAACCCCATCATCATACTCATCCTCATCCCTATCCCCATTCTACTTCGTGTCGTATCAAGCTGGGTTTAGGGATGGGGATAACATCTCCATACCCAGCTCCCGTTGAAATGCGGAGATTTGAAATATCTTAGAACCCAAACCCATATCCAAAAATACTTTTCAAATCCGCTCCCGTTGGATTTTTCCCACGGAGCCTCGAACTCGTGGATAAAATTACCGTCCCGAGATGACGGCTTTATCTTTGCTACAATAAGATGGAGGTTGGTACGCCCTAGGCTATGATGCAGCAATTATGTTCTCTTTGGGCATCACGTATGTAGGATCGATTGTGTTTGCTAGAGGGGGAGTGAATAGCAATTTTTCGAACCCCTTTCTTCCTACACGGTTAGTGATGGATCGTATTCGGTGTGCTAGAGGGGGGTGAATAGCACTTTGTTGTTCGTTTCTCTACAAAGTCGTTAGCGCAGCGGAAACAATAATATGCAAAGAAAAATAAACAATGCTAACAAACCTATTTACTTGGTATCCACCCCGGACGGGTGACTAATCCAAGAATTCGTCGGTGGATCACTCCCCAGATAACCTCCGACTAGCCCTCGTCGCTCCTTGTGGGCGGAGAAACCTCGCCACAGCACCAAGCAAACCTCTGAGCACAAAGACTACTATCTTGTCTTTAACCAAGACAAGATTCGTCAAGAAACCCAGCCCTAACCGAGTCCTCTTTAAATAGAACTCGGGCTGGAAAACTCGCTGGCAGTCGACTGCCACCACTCAGATTCGACCGTTGACACCCCCAACGTTCAAATTCTGGTGACATACCAGTCGACTGCCAAAATGGCAGTCGACTGGTCCAGGGTCCAGAACCTACTGTGAGTTTTGGCAGTCGACTGGACAACCCCCAGTCGACTGCCCAGCTTACAACAACACTCCTACTCACTCTCTTGACCCTCCTCCACGTGTGCCTTCAGGTCCACTCCTTTAGCTTGCCCCTTGAAGTCCTCTTCCACTGGTTATCGTCCCTCGGATGTGTACGCAAGTCCTCGACTTGCCTCCATGCCACCCTTCACGTGTGCCCTTTGAAGTCCACTTCCCGGCTTGCCCTTGGAGTCCTCCTCCCTCGGCTCTTGTCCCTTACCTCAGCTGACTCTTCACCAGCAGCCTTGACTATTGCCTCCGCGCCCTCTTCATCTTCGGCCCTCGTCCCTCGGATGCACACAAGCCTCCAGTTTGTCTTCATGTCATCCTTCACGTACGCCTCGAAGTTCGCGTCCCTCGGCTCATCATCCCTACTATATCAGGTCCCTCGGGTGCACACAAGCCTCCAGCTTGTCTCCATGCAACCCTTCACCATACCGAAGCCGTCCAGCCAAGTCAATATGTGTAGACCTGTACAACCTACATACTCACATACACATATTAGTACACAAGAGAAAGTCTAACTTAAACTCTTTGCCCAAACATCAAAACACATGATCACTCCGGATCACAGATTGCCTCAATAATCTCCCCCTTTTTGATATTTGACAATACGTTTAAGTTAGGGAAAACAAAGAGTAATAGATAGCAAAAATAATGCTAAATAAATGCATATGCAATGCATACATGTATCCTATCCCAAGGCATCCCACACCTAACCCTCCAAGTTAGGACTTTTCAACACCTAACTTCCCAAGTTAGGAATTTCCACACCTAACCCTCCAAGTTAGGATTTTCCACCAAACCGGGCATTTTAAAGCTTCTCCCAAGCTCCCCCTACATTGGACTTACAAAGGCTTTTTAAGAACCTCTCAAAGGTTCCCCTTACGCCAAGAATGGAGCAACTATACTCCCCCTTAATCTTAGCTCCCCCTAAACCTATGGTATCTAGCAAAGGTGTGTTTGGTTTCCTAACTTAAACCCATCACTTCTCCCCCTTTGCCTAACATCAAAAAGACTCCAACAATATCCTAATTATTGGATCTTTTAAACCCCAATGACCATAAACAATGTGTACTAGCCCCCCATACACTTGTTTGCATCATTTGGACACAAACCCAACTGCTGATACAAAATTCAGCCTTTACCAGTCGACTGCCCCCAGGGCAGTCGACTGATACTCTGAAAATCAGAATTTCAGCCTTTCTGACGAAATTCAGAAATGCGCTAGAAATTCCACAAATCTCCAAAAATTCTCAAATTTTGTGGAGACATTTGTGGTACCCATACCTACTTGGGAAAAATACATTCCAAAATGTATCTATCACCATTCCCATGTTTGACACAAAATCCAAAACTAGCAAAAAGGTTCACTCTAACCTTAACCAAAAGTCCTAGTTTTGGTTTCTCCTTGATGTCACTTCCCATGCCAACCCACAATGCATCCCTAGTATTGATTTACATGATATTTATACATCAAAAACCAACCTTCATGCTATATGACCCCAATGTCATATTTCCATGCATGAAACACATAATCCATATGCCAAAACCCAAAAGTTGAGACTCAAGCCCGTCTCCAACTCTTTTGGCACATCCCATGGTCCATCTAGACCTCTAGAAGCACCTCTCCTAGGGTCCATTCACCACATATCCCAAAGACTCCTAGAGCTCCCCTTTGAGCTCTTAGCCCTAGCCACCTCCCTAGGTGACTCAAGAAACACTAGACCACACCGGTGTTCCCCCGGTGACTCTTGGCCTACAAAATTAACCTTTTTAACCTTGGACACCTTGTCCTTGGTTAAGTCACCCTTTCTACCTTTTGATGGCACCCACTTGCCATCCTTGGACTTACCCTCCTTGCCATGATTATATGCTTCCCCAACATATTTCTTTCCATTTGCCTTGGAGGTCTTAGACCGGTATCCCAACCCCGATCTATCATAGTTGGGTTTCAAGCTACCCAACACCATGTCTAAGCCCTTAGATCTAACCGTGAATCTTTCTAGGGCCTTTTCTAATGTATCAAGTCTTGCCCTCAAGGCTTGATTTTCCCTTACCATGTTTCTAACCTTAGTGTCCATAGGTCCACATTGAACATTCCTAGACCTACCCTCCTTTCTGGGCACATTCCTTCCCTTTTTAGGATTAGTGCCTTGATCCTTAGGTCTAGAGATCTTTGATTTTTCATGATGCATGACATTTCTAGGGTTTTGATCTACCTTGTTAACCCTAGTCCTATCATTATATCTAAAACCATGGTTATGCACAATTAAGCAGTTTTCATTAAGCCTAGCATGCATGGATGAATGATTTACACTATTTTCAACATTCATAGAGGAACTAATATTTGAATTGCATTCTAATTTACGGTTAGGGATTACCTCCCTTACCCTTGTAGTTCCTCCTTGATGTGAGCTCCTCTTCTTTCTTTTCTCTTTCTCCCATCTCCTCAAGTGTCCCATTTTCTTGAGCTCCTTCTTTCTTGGACACTTGGTGTGGTAGTGCCCTAGCTCACCACACGTGAAGCATCTAATTCTTTTCTTCTTCTCTTGGGCTTCCCCAATCCTACAACCTTTGTTAGAATTTAAATGAATTGAAATGGGTCTAGATTTAACGTCCATTTTACCTTTCGGGCACTTGTCCTTATAGTGCCCATTTTCGTTGCAACCAAAGCATGTGATGTGTTCCTTTCTCTTGGCTTTGGTGGAGGTTGAGGGTTCTTCTTGCTCTTGTATGGATGAGGGTCTCTCCTCCCCCTCAATCCCTGAAGTTGATGCTTCCTCTTCTTCTCCTTTACTTGAGGAAGTGGATGATCCTTTACTTGATTGTTCATCCTCTTGGGCTCTTGAACTCACTTCCTCGGGTTCTTCCACTAATTGACCTCGTGTAGGGTTTTCATGAATTTCTTCTATCTTTCTCCATAGATCATGTGCATTTTGATATTCTCCTACACGACTCAAAATATTATTAGGTAAAACATTTACTAAAATACTAAGTACCTTTTCATTTGCTTTTGCTTGATCTTGTTGTTCTTGATTCCAATATCTAGGTCTTAGCCTCTTCCCGTGCTTATCCCTTGGAATCTCGAAAGGCTCTTTTATCATCATCAAGCACTCCCACTCCATGTCAAACCACGTTTCCATTCTAGCTTTCCAATAGCCGAAATCCTCATCGTCGTAGGCCGGCGGAGTGTAGATATCTTCACCCAACTTGTCTTCCATTATTTTCTCCTCTAGCGTGTGCTCCCTCGGCGGTTAGTCCAATCGAGAGCGGTCCTTCGCTCTGATACCAACTAATGGATCGTTTTAGGTGTACTAGAGGGGGGTGAATAGCACTTTGTCGTTCGTTTCTCTACAAAGTCGTTAGCGCAGCGGAAACAATAATATGCAAAGTAAAATAAATAATGATAACAAACCTATTTACTTGGTATCCACCCCGGACGGGTGACTAATTCAAGAATCCGTCGATGGATCACTCCCCGGATAACCTCTGGCTAGCCCTCGTCGCTCCTTGTGGGTGGAGAAACCTCACCACAACACCAAGCAAACCTCTGAGCACAAAGACTACTATCTTGTCTTTAACCAAGACAAGATTCGTCAAGAAACCCAGCCCTAACCGAGTCCTCTTTAAATAGAACTCGGGCTGGAAAACTCGCTGGCAGTCGACTGCCACCACTCAGATTCGACCGTTGACACCCCCAACGTTCAAATTCTGGTGACATACCAGTCGACTGCCAAAATGGCAGTCAACTGGTCCAGGGTCCAGAACCTACTGTGAGTTTTGGCAGTCGACTGGACAACCCCCAGTCGACTGCCCAGCTTACAACAGCACTCCTACTCACTCTCTTGACCCTCCTCCACGTGTGCCTTCAGGTCCACTCCTTTAGCTTGCCCCTTGAAGTCCTCTTCCACTGGCTGTCGTCCCTCGGATGTGTACGCAAGTCCTCGACTTGCCTCCATGCCACCCTTCACGTGTGCCCTTTGAAGTCCACTTCCCGGCTTGCCCTTGGAGTCCTCCTCCCTCGGCTCTTGTCCCTTGCCTCAGCTGACTCTTCACCAGCAGCCTTGACTATTGCCTTCGTGCCCTCTTCATCTTCGGCCCTCGTCCCTCGGATGCACACAAGCCTCTAGCTTGTCTTCATGTCATCCTTCACATACGCCTCGAAGTCCGCGTCCCTCGGCTCATCATCCCTACTATATCAGGTCCCTCAGGTGCACACAAGCCTCCAGCTTGTCTCCATGCAACCCTTCACCATACCGAAGCCGTCCTGCCAAGTCAATATGTGTAGACCTGTACAACCTGCATACTCACATATATATATTAGTACACAAGAGAAAGCATAACATAAACCCTTTACCCAAACATCAAAACACATGATCACTCCGGATCACAGATTGTCTCAACAGTTAGTTGCACAGCGGAATATATAATAAAACAAAACTAACAATGAAGAACAACGCTAACAACCTGATTTACTTGGTATCCACCCCAGACGGGTGACTAATCCAAGAATCCGTCGGTGGATCACTCCCCGGATAACCTCCAGCTAGCCCTCATCACTCCTTGTGGGTGGAGAAATCTCGCCACAACACCTCGGACACTATCTGGGCACAGACGACTACTAACTCACTTCACCCAAGTGAGTTTCGTCAAGAAAATAAAGCATGAAATGAGCCCCTTTAAATAGGGCACGAATCTGAAACAGATGCTACCAATCGACTGCCCCTGGGGCAGTCGACTGGTCCCCCACTCAGATTCAACCGTTGCTGTACAACGTTCGAATTTGCCAGCCTGTTCCAGCCGACACCAGTCGACTGCCCCCAAGGCAGTCGACTGGTCCGAGTCCTAAGCCTAGGGTTACACTCCCAAGTACATTTCACTCCGCACTCGAGCCCTCCCGGCTTAGCCCCTGAGTACAAACACTCATACTCAGACCCTCACAACTCGGTTGACTCTTCACCAGCAGCCTCGACTGTTGCCTTCACGCCCTCTTCATCTTCGGCCCTCGTCCCTCGGATGCGCACGCAAGCCTCCAGCTTGCCTCCATGCCACCCTTCACGTATGCCTCGAAGTCCGTGTCCCTCGGCTCATCATCCCTGCTATCCATGGTCCCTCGGATGCGCACGCAAGCCCAGCTTGCCTCCATGCCATCCTTCACCTGAAGACATCAACCAAGTCCATATGTACCTATACACTTGCACACTCATGTACACATATTAGTCCACAATAAACCCTAACTTAACCATATTGATCACACACATCAAAACCCATGATCCTCCAGATCATATCAAGGCCGATTGCCCCAACAATCTCCCCCTTTTTGATGTGTGGCAATATGTTAAGTTAGGTAAACATAACAACAATAGTAATGACAATAGCAATAGCAATTGAAAACACAAAGCATACAAACAAGAGGCAACCTCCCCCTTAACCTATGCTTTCTCCCAATTTTCATTTCTCATTGCTCATACCAAGTTAAGTTCTCCCCAACTTAACTTCACTCACAACAACCGGTTAAGTTATCACAACTTAACTCCATAGTTTCACAATTCAATCAAAGTTAAGTTTCAACCCAAACCTAACTTAACACCCAAGTTCTCCCCCTTTGACATCATCAAAAAGATTGCCCCAAGCAACCTACCCCTGGTGCCAAATAGAACTTAATCAAAATTCTAAAAACCCCTCAGAAATCACAAAATAGCACTCTACCCAAACTACCAGTCGATTGCCCCCAGGGCAGCCGACTGATACGCAGTTTCTGAATTTCCAACCGAAATTCAGAAACGCATATAAAATTCCAGAAAATCCGAAAAAATTAAAAATTTTGCAAGCACGTTTGTTAGAGTATTCCCTACCCTAGAAAAATATTGGTTCATAAAAAACACCAAACGTGCTTGACTTTTGGTACAATCCTAAAATCCTCAAAAATTGGCATGTTTGTATCAACTTTCAATCCTATATATGTTTCCTTGTGTTTGCAATTCCATTCACCTTCATTTTACACATATAATGATTCTCAAACCTTCCCTTTTTCATATGCATTTCTTATTTTTACAAAGCTCCCCCTCTTTACCTCTTAACCCTAGATAATCATGAAAATATCCATTCCCATGCCCTTATCTATAGAGATCTTGTTCATTCAATACAATCAAAGAATTTAGACAAAACAGTCAGTATAAAATATCAAAATATATCATTAAAGCACAGACAAAGATTTTAACTTGAAAACCATAGCATATCATTCAATTTGCACTTAAAGAATTTTCAACAATACTCAAATCATAACCTAAGATTAATCATCAAGTCATGACAAAAATTATCCATAACATAACATGAAAGGAAATGTATCATACATGGAAACATAAAGAGTGTCATGAAATAAAACATGAAAAGGTAGCAGGGGCTAAAGCCCTGAAGTCATCCAAATGATACATATCCAGAATAAGAGGTGTTTGAGAGATATAATAATACATCAAATAACAACACTCTCAACACTAAACTGCTCTAAAAGCTGCACCATCCCATCAGATCATGTCGTCGTCACCGCCTGGAGGAGGAGGAGGAGGGGGCCTGATAAGCAAGATGCAGTTGTCGTAGCATCTCGTACATGTCATCCTGTCGGCTCTGGAATCCCTGACAGAATACCGTGAGGCCATGAACCTCCCCTGGATCATTGTCTCCGTCTGCTGGACTCTGTGGATCTCCACACGGATGCCATGAACGTCCTCCTAAAGCCTGTGAACATCTGATCGGAGCTGAGTAAACTCCGCACGTGTAACCATCTCTGCAGGCTCCTCATCCGAGCTGGACGACTCTGGACGCTCCCTCCAGACAAATGCCCCCTGTCGACTCTCAATGCCTGCTAAGGATAGTTGACGTGTACCGATCTGGTCATAATCCTTGGACAGGTGCCGAACCTAACCGCTAGACACTCGGATGCCCCGAGACTGAAAGAACTCGGTCAAGATGTGGCAAAAAGGCATATATATTTTCCCATTAACACTCTGAGAAAAATGGACAATGGCTGTGAACACTTGCAAGGAGACATCAACATCTATCCTCCTCTCTAAAGCGTACATCATCACCAAGTGGGGTAGTCAAATCCTTGCCCGCCCCTTGGTGACAATGGGTAGTATGCATTCTATGACAATTTTGTACAAGACATGACTAAATGGACTCATGGGTTTGGCATCAAAAATACGCTCTGACTCATGTCTATGTCTCCTAAAATAATGCATATGAATCTGGTCAACGGAGACATCATGAAGAGAGAGGGGCTCAACAATGGTAGGAAAATAAACAGATGCATTATCTGATGCCCTACACTCTAAAAATCCAGCTAGAACCATGGGTGAGAAAGGAATGGTGACTCCGGCCACCATGGACTCATAAAGGTTATGATTAGTGTCAATGCAGGACAGGTTGGCATAAAACTCCTTACATAAGTCAGTGTTGATGTCATGCTGACAATAAACCAATTTGTCCAACCTAAAATGCATGATCATTTCGATGATTTGAGGAGACTTTTCTTGGAAGTAGGCTTTATTAAGGTATCGACAGTTCATTATAGTGAACTCATTATCATCAACCCTCTTCCTACATTCTACCGACCTAAACCTAGACTCTCCTGACTGGCGTGAGGATCCCTCACCTCGTGGTCGCTTAGAGGCCAAACTACAATGTGATAAACCCATGCATGTATACCGAATCACCCCCCACAAAGGAAAATGACAAAGAAAACATGCAAAAATCATTACATTAGTTCCAAAACATAGTTTAACTAGAAAATATTGACATATTTAAGTTCTTACCTCTTTGCCATGCGTTTCATGATGGTAGTGAGGAGATCTAGACTTAAGAGGAGGAGTTTTCACTAACCTAGGAGTAGATCCGAGGTGGAGGAAGGCTTAGGGAGAGATTTTAGGGCTCGGGAGAGGCTGAGAATGGGAGAGGAGCTCGAGAGAGGAAGAATCGCCGGGGTGGCATGCCAAAACCCTAGGTTTTGGCTGCCCCCCCGCGCGCCTTTTTCTTTTATAGAACTCACGTACCAGTCGACTGCCCTCAGGGCAGTCGACTGGTAAAACCCACAGAATATTTTTCCAGTCGAGATCAGTCAACTGCCCCCAAGGCAGTCGACTGGTAAAACTCACAGAAGGTTCTGTGTTATGGACCAGTCGACTGGCTCTGAGCTAGTCGACTGATACCTGAAATCCTAGTTTTTTCAGTCAATTTTCAGAAATGCATAACTAATTCCATAAATCTCCAAAAAATCTGAAATTTCGTGGAGAGATTTGTGGATCCTAAGTTTACTTGGGAAAAATATAATTTCAAATAAATTCACTCCGAATCCCAAGATTGGTACAATCTTCAAACCTATACTAATTGAGTCATTTAAACCTAACTAGAAGTTCTAATTTGGATCTCTTCTTGATGCTTTCTCCCATACTCACTCATATCACACTGATAGCATCAAGTTATATGGTATTTTCATATTAAAACCAATTTCTTTTAATTATAACTCCATTTTCAATCTTTTTCTCCATAACTCTCCCTTTAGTGTGCCAATTTCTAGGATTAAGGCTAACCCTAGCCTTTCAACCCCTTTGGCACACTTCATAGCCCATCTAGTCTCCTAGAAGGAAATCACCTGAGATCCATTGACCATGGACCATTATGGCTTCTAGAGCTCTCCCTTGAGCTCCTAGCCCTAGTTACCTCCCTAGGTAACTCATCTACAAATGCAAGACCACACCGGTGTTCCTCCGGTGCTTCTTGACCTTCCAATATCACTCTCTTAACCTTATAGACCTTTTTCTTGGTCAAATCCTTTTCCTTTCCTTTAAATGGCTTTTCTTTACCATTTTTGACCTTTTCTCTACCATAGTTATAGGGCACCCTTGAATATGACATTTTACTCACATTTGCCCTCCTAGGGTGGTATCCTAGACCCGGCCTACCATTCCTAAGAGGTTGATCTTTTTGCATCCTATTTGACCCATTTGACCCCCTAATGAGTCTATCTAGGTTTTTCTCCAATTTATCAAGTTTTGCTTTTAAAATTTGATTTTCCTTTTCCAACTTCCTAACCTTAGGATCATTAGACCTAATTTGATCATTTCTAGGTTTACCCATTTTTCTAGGCATATCCCTCCCTTTCTTAGGGTTTATGCCTTGGTCCTTAGTCCTAGCATTCCTAGATTTGTCATGAAACATAGAATTTTGGTGTTTTGGCACGCAAAAGTGTTTCTATTCCTATCATGATATTTGAAACTAAAATTACATCTAGGCAGGCAATCGTTTACATTTCTAGCATTCATGGAAGAATTTTGAACATAAATAAAGTTAGGGATTACCTCCCTTACCTTTGGTACTCCCCCTTGATGTGAGCTCTTTTTCTTTCTCTCCTCCTTCTCTCATCTTCTTAGATTCTCCATTTTCTTTAGCTCACCTTTTCTAGGGCACTTGGTGTGGTAGTGTCCTAGTTCTCCACATGTGAAGCATCGAATCTTCATTTTCCTCTCCTGGTCTTCTCCATTCCTACAATTCATGTTAGACTTAAATCGAATGGACCCGGGTTTAGAGAGTACCTCCTTCTTACCATTTGGATACTTATCTTTATAGTGTCCCTTTTCGTTGCACCCAAAGCATGTAATATGGTCCTTTTTTGATTTGGCCTTGGTGGAGGTGGAAGTCTTTTCTTGCTCTTGCGGGGATGAGGGTTTCTCCTCCCCCTCAACCCTTGATGTTGATACTTCTTCTTCTTCTTCGGATGAGGTGGAAGATTTTTCACTCAATTCCTCCACTACACTTGAAGTTGATAATTCTTTTTCTCTTTGGTCTTCCTGGACACTTGAGCTTATTTCTTCGGACTCCTCTACTCCTTGAGTTTGTGTAGGGTTCTTGTGAACTTCTTTCAATTTATTCCACAACTCATATGCATTCTTATAATTTCCTACATCACTCAAAATATTAGTGGGCAAAATATTAACCAAAATATTGATTACCTTCTCATTGGCCCTTGCTTGTTCTTGTTGCTCCTTAGTCCAATACCTAGGTCGGAGCTTCTTTCCATGCTTGTCCTTAGGGGTCTCGAATGGCTCTTCTAGCACCATTACGCACTCCTAATCCATGCCGAGCCACATCTTCATTCTAGCTTTCCAATATGCAAAGTCTTCATGCTCGTATGGTGGTGGTGAGTTGATATCTTCCCCAAGTTTGTCCTCAATTGTTCTTCTTCCTCTAGCGTATGCTCCCTCGGCGGTTAGTCCAATCGAGAGTGGTCCTTCGCTCCGATACCAATTGTAGGATCGATTGTGTTTGCTAGAGGGGGTGAATAGTAATTTCAACCTCTTTCTTCCTACATGGTTAGTTGCACAGCGGAATATATAATAAAACAAAACTAACAATAAAGAACAACACTAACAACCTGATTTACTTGGTATCCACCTCGGACGGATGACTAATCCAAGAATCCGTCGGTGGATCACTCTCCGGATAACCTCCGGCTAGCCCTCGTCGCTCCTTGTGGGTGGAGAAACCTCGCCACAACACCTCGGACACTATCTGGGCACAGAAGACTACTAACTCACTTTACCCAAGTGAGTTTCATCAAGAAAACAAAGAATGAAACGAGCCCCTTTAAATATGGCTCGAATCTAAAACAGGCGCTACCAGTCGACTGCCCCTGGGGCACTCAGATTCGAACGTTGTACGGGGCAGTCGACTGGTCCCACTCAGATTCGATCGTTGCCGTACAACGTTTAAATTTGCCAGCCTATTCCAGCCGACACCAGTCGACTGCCCCCAGAGCAGTCGACTGGTCCGAGTCCTAAGCCTAGGGTTACACTCCCGAGTACATTTCACTCCGCACTCGGACCCTCCCGGCTTAGCCCCTGAGTACAAACACTCATACTCAGACCCTCACAACCCGGTTGACTCTTCACCAGCAGCCTCGACTGTTGCCTTCACGCCCTCTTCATCTTCGGCCCTCATCCCTCGGATGCATACGCAAGCCTCCAGCTTGCCTCCATGCCACCCTTCACGTACGCCTCGAATTCCGCGTCCCTCGGCTCATCGTCTCTGCTATCCACGGTCCCTCGGATGCGCACGCAAGCCTCCAGCTTGCCTCCATATCATCCTTCACCTGAAGACATCAACCAAGTCCATGTGTACCTATACACCTGCACACTCATGTACATATATTAGTCCACAATAAATCCTAACTTAACCATATTGACCGCACACATCAAAATCCATGATCCTCTAGATCATATCAGGGTCGATTGCCCCAACAACGTATTGGTTTGAACGTTAATATATGTCACTTATTCAAATAACATGTCACGTACTCATTATATTAATACATCTCTTTTATTAACACACTCATATTCATTTTAATATTAACATTGATTATTTATGAATCCCACTTTCCATTTATTTAGTTTTATTTTTATATCTAAAATTTATTTTCTTAATTTTTGATTTTTTATATAAAATCTACTAATTAACAAAGTTCAAAGAATTGAACGATTTTAATATTAATATATGAATGTTATAATACTCATTCATATTATTTTCCATATATTAACACCAATGTGGCAAATATTAATACCAATGTAGATGTTCTAATCGGTTAACATTCAAGAATCAAATCATAACTATGATGTATTATAAAAAAAATTTTATGGTGGGACGACAAATCTAAAAATGGCTGTTTGGATGAGTCTTTGCCGACACTTTTCAATTTACAGTAATGATTAATGGGAATTTTTCATTGGGTTGGACTGGATACCATGGAAATTGGTACCCGAAATTTGAGCGATGGTAAGCAAATGGATGACACGTAGCGTAAATAAACATATGTGACGTTCGAATCACTCGTGTCAATTTTCGTGGGGTTGAAAGGTGTACTATATAGGGATAACAATTTCCTCCGAATTTAATAGGTAATCTAATATTCCATGCAAATAGAGGGAATTTTTAGACTCAATTAAATAATCGGGTATTGGTATTTTGGATATGGATATGAAAATGAATGTGATAAAATATTGTTCATACCCTACCTATATATATATATATGTCTTGTTTAGCGCAAAAGAAAAAAAATTTAATCCCTTTCTTCTTTTCAACCAGAAATCCTTACAACATTTATACCCTATTTGGAAACTTTTTAAGCAAAGGAATTGAATTGAATTCCATCAAGAACTTGTTAGGACCTCGCCATCTAGCTAGAAGGGGTGATCTTCGATTTTCTTCTTACATGTGTTAGCAAGCGCAAGCGGAATAACAAAAACTAAACTAAACAATACTAACACATCACCTTTACGTGGTTCGGAGATGAAGCTCCTACTCCACGGTTGTCCGTAAGGTGGACGATCCCAATCCGTCGGTGGATGACTCCCCAAAATACCTCCGGCTAGCTCGTGTAGCTCCTTGTGGGTGGAGAAACCTCGCCACAATCCGGACAACACTCTTGATCACAAAGACTACTAATTGGGCTTTAACCAAAGCCAATTTCGTCAAGAACTCTTAGCCAAAACCGAGCCACTTTAAATAGTGCTCTAGGCTGATATAACTGTTACCAGTCCACTGGTCAAAGGTCAGTCCACTGGTCCCACTTAGATTCAAACGTTACAGCTTAATGTTCAAATTTCAGCGGCCATCAGTCGACTGCTCCAGGGGCAGCCGACTGATCTTTCTGTGGACTCTATCAGTCGACTGCCCTGGCACCAGTCGATTGATCCACTTCTAAACCTAAGATTTATCTTCCCCGAGTACATTTCTCTCAGCACTCGAACCATAGGATTTCCCGAGTACAATTCCCTCAGCACTCGATCCCTCACGACTCAGTTGACTCTCCATTCAGCAGCCTCGGCTTGTTGCCTTCAAGCCCTCTTCAACTTTGGCTCTCGTCCCTCGGATGCATGCAAGCCCGCGGCTTGTCTCCCAAGCCACCCTTCACGTATGCCTCGAAGTCCGCTTCCCTCAACTCATCGTCTCTGCTCCAGCAGCCTCGATCTGTCGCCCCCAAGCCCTCTTCGACTTTGGCTCTCGTCCCTCGGATGCACGTAAGCCCACGACTCATCTCCCACGTCATCCTTCACGTATGCCTCGAAGTTCGCTTCTCTTGGCTCATCGTCCCTGCTTTATCCACGGTCCCTCAAATGTATGCAAGCCCTCGGCTTGCCTCCCATGCCATCCTTCACCGAACCCGGAGCCGTCCAACTAAGTCCATGTGTATCCTGCAAACCTGCACACTCAAATACACATATTAAACACAAGGGTAAACCTAACTTAAACTCTTTGCCTAAACATCAAAATACATGGTCACTCCGGACCATAGATTGTGTTGGGACCGGGTGAATGTTGACAAGGATACGGGTTCGTAAAATTTTAAATTTTTACGTGCAGCGGAAGAATTAGCATAAAATAATTTCTCAAATTATTTTAACCACGTATCTAGCATGCAACCTTATGATGTGTGGACATGATCATAAATTAAAACTTTGCGGAAAAGTAAACTAATTTACTTTGTACCTCGCGTAACTCGAAGAAAGGGACGAGATCCAACCGTAGCGTCCCTTGGAAGCTCCGCCACTATTCGCGTCCACGCCGAGTTCTCTTCGGGATGACTTCGCAAAGTCACGAGTTTTGTGCCGACGAGAACTACTAGATTCTCTAAAGGCACAACTAGAAGATCAAGAGAGAAGAAAGGAAACTAACCACCAAGAAACGGAATCTAAATTTCGGGAAGGAAGGAGTTGCGATCTGCTTCTTCTTCTTCTTGGTTGGCTTCTCCTTGGTGATGATGACCCACGGCAACCTCAAGGGAGGGTGGTGCGCCGGCCCTAGGGTGGATGTGCATCGGCCCTAGCAAGTAGAGGAGGGCGCCGGCCCTAGGAGGAAAGGAGAAGGAGAGAATAAGAGAGAGAGGGAGAGAACTACTAGATCTCTTGATTACTCAATTGGAAAAACAAGGCTTGCCTTTGGTTCCTTTATATAGTAGCCTCTCCCTTGCCACAAGTCTCTCTTTTAACGGAATTTTTCATAAGAAATTTATCCTATAAATTTTCTTATGAATTATTCTGTTTAAGCCAAGTTTTATTATAACTAACTTTATAATAAAACAAATAGATCTCTCCTTTTATTATGGAATAAATTTTACAAGAAAATTATAAATTTTCTTATTATGGAAAAATCAATTCATAATTGATTTTATAAAATTAAAATAAACCATTCCATGGATTATTTTAATTTCCATAAAAAGAATAAATTTCTATAAATTTCTTTATACAAATTTATTTATCCATAATTTATAAAACAAATCGCGCTAGATTTATTTTACTAATTAAACCAAATAAATTGGTTTCTCCCCACTATTGTGGCCGGCCAAACCAAAGAGGGTTGGCACCCTCTTTGGCCGGCCAAACCGAGCCGAACCCATCGCGAATTAAACTCATTTAATTCGCCCAATAAGCCTTCAAAAGACTTAGTCATTTTAAGCTTCCGTTGCGCCTCTGATTAACTCAGATTCGACTTATTTCTCTTGATCGGAAAATCCAATTTTCAACTCGTTTTAAATCCCTCGGATTACTCGTAGTGCGTGTGACTAAATAGGCTTTCGATTTATGTTGGCCGTCTATAATCAACTAATTATAGAACGATCATGAGTGACACCTAGTAGTACATCATGACCCCCAATTAATCGAAAGATCAACGGTTGACCTCAGAAGTAATTCTGAAACCCTTCAGCAGCTCTAATGAATCGTGCCCTATTCCCTTCACCATCTTATACCCACTTGGTTTAGGACATGGTCTGTGTGTGTCAGTCCCCACTAAGCTGACTACGTCACACCTAGCCCAAGTAGTGTCTTTCTCGTCCTTTGGATTTCTAATTACTCTCATGTATTTAAGAGACTCATACTCTAAACATGACATGCTCTGGCCAGAGGCTTTGAGTAACAATCCGACGATAGGCCTGGGTATACATCTCCTCGCAAGGAGTGGTGAATCCTTTGTAGGCTGTTCAAACATCTTCGGGCACTTCGGCTTATACCCAATCATCCTGGGTCCACACCTCCTTGGAGATGCTTGCTTAAGATGTTAAAGTATAAGTCTCCATGACCAAGATGACTTGAACACCGCAAGTCAAAGGAACATCGCACTTAAGCTGCAGTAAGAACTTCACTGACATATCTATATAGATTACCATATGAAGTTTTACAGCTAGTCACTCCAATGAACTAGTTCCCTTAACTAGCATCCATGTTTATCTCCGGACTGTTGGTGCAATCTTGGTTAGGTCAGGGTTGACCTAGGTTGACTAGGCTCGGGTGAGCCGATGTCTGGTAAGCTTGGTGAGCTTATGTTTGGATATTTCGATGTTTGATAATTATGTTTGAATGTCGTATGATGTCAAGTGGGTCAAGGTTGACTGGAGACTTGACTAGGTGAAGTCCAGGTGGATCGGGGAGATCGTACGCTGGCATGGGAAAAGACCTAGTGGGACTAGGTGAAGTCCAGGTGGATCAGGGAGATCGCACGCTGGCAATGGGAAAAGACCTAGTGGGACTAGGTGAAGTCCAGGTGAATCAGGTAGATTGCACGCTGGCAAGGTGGATGTCTACCGAGAGACTAGACCTAACTCGAGGGTTAGGCAAACCTGGTTGGGAATCAGGTTAAGTCCTAGTTGAGAGCTAGGATGGAGAAATCCAGGTTGGTCAAAGGGGTTGACCGTGAAATCAAGGTTGGTCAAAGGGGTTGACCGTGAAATCGAGGTTGGTCAAAGGGGTTGACCGTGAAATCGAGGTTGGTCTCAATCGATTGGGTGATCGATTGGGTTGTTGTCTCGCGAGAACAAGAAGGATCTTAATCAATTGGGTAATTGATTAAGAAGGGCTGTAATCAATTGGGTAATTGATTAAGCAGGATCTTAATCAATTGGATAATTGATTAAGGAGAGATTGAATCGATTAGGTAATCGATTAAGAGAGTTTTGTTGCGAGAACAGAAGGTGGCTGAATCGATTGGGTAATCAATTCAGCCTTCCCTTAATCGATTGGTCAATCGATTAAGAGCAGTCTTAATCGATTGGCTAATCGATTCAGGTTCAAAAACTAGCCGTTGAACGGCTAAATGACGTGGTAATCGATTGGGTAATCGATTAGGAAACCCTAGGCGTCGGGTATAAGGGTTTTCACGCAGGTTTTGAGCCACAACTCTTCTCCCCTTCTTCTCCTTCATTGGTGCTATCTCAAGGGAAGTCTTGGAGGACTTTGCTGCTGCATTTCCAAGATTCTAGAGGCAACCACAAGCTTGAAGATAGCAAGGAAAGCAAAGAGAGTTTATTCATTATAAATCTTGTAAGATTTCATTTGTATTTTGCTTTGTTTCTTGTTGTATCTTCTTGAAAGATTGTAAGAGGTTTCTCCACCTCAAGAAGGAGATCTTTCATAGTGTATGAGAGAGTGAGGAGAGTGGATCCTTGGATTAGTCACCCGACCGGGGTGGATACCAAGTAAAATCCAATGTGTTAGCATTGCTTGAAGTCTTCCGCCGCGACAAATCATCTACAAGCAAATCGGAGCTAATCACCCCCCCTCTAGCTCGTCTACCGGTCCTAACACGGACATCCCAATGTCACCAGCCAGTGAGAATCAGCTGATTAGAGAATAACCCATGCTAGTCTCAACAGAATTGATAGTGTCCGTTTTTATCAATTCATCGACTAGGGATATTTTCAATACTTCACAATTGCACATGTAGAGATAATCACTAGTTGTGATCTCATCACAAATTCTCTTATGCTGTGAATTGTATTGCGGACATTCAGTAGATGAGTTTAAGATCCCAATCAAATACACAAACATGTATACTCAAATAGTAAATTTTTATTTATTAAAATAAATGTTTACAATCATAAGGCGATTGCCTTAGGACACTTCTCTCATATCACTAACAAACTCCCACTTGGCCTAATGCCAATCGCTACGGTATCCAATACCACAGGCTCTAACATGACCCTCAAACTTGCTCTGAGGCAAGGCCTTAGTTAAAGGATCCGCTAAATTCCTTTCAGTGGGAATTTTCTCAATTTGTATATCATTCCTACTTATAATCTCTCTGATCAGATGATAGCGGCGAAGCACGTGTTTGGATCGCTGATGAGACCTTGGTTCCTTTGCTTGTGCAATAGCTCCATTGTTGTCGCAGTAAACCGGCACTGCTTCATCAATGGTTGGAACCACACCAAGTTCGGAGACGAACTTCTTGATCCAGACTGCTTCTTTTGCTGCTTCCGAAGCTGCGATATATTTCGCTTCCGTGGTAGAATCCGCTACGGTGTCTTGTTTGGAACTCTTCCAACTTATTGCGCCTCCATTCAAAGTAAATACGTATCCAGACTGAGATTTGGAGTCATCCTTATCTGTCTGGAAACTGGCATCTGTATACCCACGTATTACCATATCTCCTTCTCCATATATTAGGAACACATCCTTAGTTCTTCTTAAGTACTTAAGGATTGTCTTGACAGCCGCTCAGTGATCCATACCTGGATCAGACTGGTATCTGCTCGTGATGCTCAGAGCATATGATACATCGGGCCTAGTACATAACATAGCATACATGATAGATCCTATCGCGGATGCATAAGGAATCTTATTCATGCAAATCCTCTCGTCTTCTGTGCGCGGACACATAGACTTTGAAAGGTTGATCCCATGCCTGATGGGAAGGTAACCTTTCTTGGATTCCGACATGCTAAACCTTTTTAGCACTCGGTCTATATACGTAGACTGCGAAAGACCAAGCAACCGTTTTGATCTATCTCTATAGATTCTAATCCCAAGGATATAGGTTGCTTTTCCCAGGTCTTTCATGGAGAAAGTTTTGGACAACCAAATTTTAACTGTCTGTAAGACTGATATATCGTTTCCTATAAGTAATATGTCATCGACATATAATACTAGGAATACGACTGCACTCCCACTAACCTTCTTGTACACACAAGGTTCGTCAGGATTTTGTGAGAAATCAAACTCTTTGATTGTCTCATCAAAACGGATGTTCCAGCTCCTGGATGCTTGCTTCAGTCCATATATGGATCGTCGAAGCTTGCATACTTTGGTTTTATCAACCGATGTGAAACCTTCAGGTTGTATCATGTATACATCCTCAAGCAGGTTTCCATTAAGGAAAGCTGTTTTCACATCCATTTGTAATATCTCATAATCATAATGAGTTGCTATGGCTAGGAGCATCCGAATGGATTTAAGCATAGCTACTGGCGAATAGGTTTCGTCATAATCAATTCCTTGTTTCCAACGATATCCTTTTGCCACTAATCTAGCCTTAAAGGTAACAACATTACCTTCCATGTCGGTTTTCTTCTTGAAAACCCACTTGCACCCTATGGGTTTAATCCCTTCAGGTGGGTTAACCAAGTCTCATACTTGATTTTCATACATGGAATCAATTTCCGACTTCATGGCTTCAAGCTATTTGTCCCTTTCTGAACATTTCAGAACATCTTCATAACTGATAGGTTCGTCATCGCTTATGAGTAACACGTCATTCGATTCGCTTATGAGAAATCCGTATCTCTCTGGAATATTGCGTGTCCTATCAGATCTACGATGAGGTGGTGTTGTTTTAGGTTCAACTGATAGCTCATCATTATGAGTTATTGGTTGTGGGTCTAGACTAGGTGTCTCTGTAATGTCTATTGGAGTTTCTTGAACTTCATCAAGTTCAATGCCACTCCCACTGTTTTCTTGTAAAAGAAATTCTTTTTCCAAAAATACAGCATGCCTTGAAACAAACACCTTTTGTTCCAAGGGATGATAGAATTGGTAACCCTTCGTTTCCTTAGGGTATCCAATAAATAGACATTTATCAGACTTAGCATCTAATTTGTCTGATATAGTCCGCTTCACATAAGCAGGACAACCTCATATCTTAAGGTGAGTTAAGTGAGGTTTCTGACTATTCTATGTCTCATATGGAGTAGTAGAGACTACCTTGGTCGGGACTCTGTTTAGCAAGTAAACAGCTGTCTTAAGTGCATAGCCCCAAAAGGATTTTGGAAGAGTTGCATGATTCATCATCGACCTAACCATGTCCATTAAGGATCGGTTGCGCCTCTCAGATACACCATTATGCTGTGGTGTATATGGCGGAGTCCATTGGGACAATATCCCATTGTCCCTAAGATAATCTTGAAACTCTTGACTTAAGTATTCACCACCCTCGATCGGATCGAAGTATCTTATACCTTTTTGCCAAGCTGTTTTCCTACTTCATT